>QRDG01001852.1:107909-142682 GCA_012064385.1 Puccinellia tenuiflora
CTGACGGGTTCTACTTCAACCCACTTGGTGAATTTGTCAACTGCAACTAGCAGATGAGTTTTATGACAAGGTGACTTTGAGAAAGGGCCCACCATGTCAAGCCCCCAAACTGCGAAAGGCCAAGTTATTGGTATTGTTCTGAGCTCTTGTGCTGGCACATGGTCCTGCCTGGCGTATCTCTGACAACCATCACAAACTCGAACTATCTTTTTCGGCATCCAAGTGTGCTGTCAACCAGAAGAAACCATGCCTGAAAGCTTTGGATACTAGGGACCTTGTTGATGCATGGTGGCCACAATCTCCTGCGTGAATCTCTTGCAAGATTTGCTTGCCCTCCTCTGGAGACACACACCGTTGGTAGACTCCTGTGGTGCTTCTGTGGAACAACTCTCCGTTGATGACTGTATATGACTTGCATCGCCTGACAAGTTGTCTTCTCTTGACTTCATCCTCTGGGAGTTCCCCACGTAGGAGATAAGCAAGATATGGCTCTGTCCAATATGGGATTGTCTAAGTTGCTGCTACCAATGCTGACTCCGGGTCCGGAAAGGCGAGTTCCTCTTCTGAAGGTAACTTGACTGATGGATGATGGAGTTCATCCAAGAAGACATTTGGCGGTACTTTCTCTCTTCTAGACCCCAGCCTTGATAACGCGTCTGCCGCCTCGTTTTTTCGACGATCAATGTGCTCCACTTGGTATCCAGAGAAGAACCCGGCAATCTGGTCGACTGCTCTCCTGTAAGCCGCCATGTTTGCATCCTTCGAGTCCCATGTTCCCGATACTTGCTGGGCCACGAGATCCGAGTCTCCGAGGCATCTGATACGCTTGACATTCATCTCTTTGGCCAGACGGAGTCCATGCAGCAGTGCCTCATACTCTGCCATGTTATTGGTGCAATCAAAGTGTAGTGAAGGACATAGGCCAACTTATCTCCCTTAGGTGAAGTCAAAACAACGCCGGCTCCTGATCCTTCAAGTTGTCTGGACCTGTCAAAGTGCATTGTCCAATACTTGGAGCACAGAGTGTGGTGAGGATGTGAAATCAGTCCAATCATTGACAAAATCAGCCAAAGCTTGTGACTTGATCGCTGTGCGTGGCTCATAGGTGATGTGGTAAGGACCCAATTCGATTGCCCACTTGGCGACTCGTCCCGTTGCATCCCTATTGCGAATTATATCTGCTAGTGGTGCTGAACTCACCACCTTGATAGAGTGCTCTTGAAAATAATGCTTAAGCTTCCGACTTGCTAAAAAGACTCCATATACCAGCTTCTGCCACTGCGGGTACCTTTGCTTGGAATCAGTGAGTACCTCACTAATGTAGTAAACCGGACGCTGCACTGGGTACTCCTTTCCTTCTTCCTTGCGTTCCACCACTACCACTGCGCTGACAACTCTCTCATTGGCAGCGACATATAGTAACATGGGCTCCTTATCTGTAAGAGCTGCAAGGACTGGTGCTATTGAAAAAATAAGGTTTTCTTCAACTCCTCAAAAGCATTGTCAGCTTCTTTGTCCCATAGGAATTTATCTGACTTTTTCAGGAGTCGGTAGAGAGGACCTGCCTTCTCTCTGAGTCATGATATGAATCTGCTCAAAGCTGCAACACAGCATGTGAGTTTCTGGACATCCTTCAAACAAGTCGGCTTTTGCAGATTATGTATAGCCTTGATTTTTTCTGGGTTTGCCTCGATCCCTCTTTTTGAGACGATGAAGCCAAGTAGTTTGCTTGCTGGAACTCCAAATACCCACTTGCTTGGATTCAACTTCATCTTGTACTTGTGCAGATTGTTGAATGTCTCTGTTAGGTCATCAATCAAGCAGTCCGCTTTCTGTGATTTGATAACCACATCATCCACGTATGCGTGAACGTTGCTTCCAATCTGCTTTTGAAAACAATTCTGAATGCATCTCTGGTATGTTGATCCTACGTTGTTGAGTCCAAAAGGCATTGTTTTATAACAATAAGGTCGAAAGGGTGTTATGAAGGAGGTTTTCAACTCGTCCTCCTTATTGAGTTTGATCTGATGGTAACCTAAATAAGCATCCAGGAAACAAAGCAACTCGAAACCAGCTGTGGAGTCAATGATCTGGTCGATGCGTGGAAAGGCAAAAGGATCTTTGGGACAAGCTTTGTTCAACCCTGTGAAGTCAATTCACATACGCAACTCTCCTGTTTTCTTTGTTACTAGCACTGGATTGGCCACCCACTCTGGATGGAATACCTGCTTGATTAAATCAGCCGCGAGGAGTCGGGCCACTTCTTCTCCTATAGCTTTTCTTCTGTCATCATGAAACTTGCGAAGTCCCTGTTTTACAGGTCTTGCATTAGGGTTAACATGTAAGCTGTGCTCGGCGAGTTCTCTCGGGACACCTGGCATGTCAGATGGCTTCCATGCAAAGACGTCCCGGTTATCACGGATGAACTCGACGAGCACACTTTCCGATTTGTCAGAGAGGTGTGCCCCAATGGTGAACTGCTTGGAAGAATCACCAGGGGTGAAATCAACTTGCTTTGTGTCCTGAGCTGGCTTGAATTTCATCTTATCCTCTGTTGCCAGCTTCTTGAGCATTGTATTATCCTCCGGGTCCACATGGGCCCTATAGAACCTGAGCTCCACTTGAGCACAAGCTGTTTCTGCCATAGCTGCATCTCCTTGCTCACATTCCAATTCCATCTGCCTACTACCATTGACTGTAATGACTCCTTTTGGTCCCGGCATCTTCAACTTCAGATACACATAGCATGGCCTTGCCATGAACTTGAAATATGCAGGACGTCCAAATAAAGCATGATATGGGCTGTGGAGATCCACAACCTCAAAGGGCAAAATCTCTGACCTATAATTCTCAAAAGTGCCGAAAGCAACCTCCAGATAAATCTTACCAATAGGTTTGCCGACTTCCCTGGTACTATCCCATGAAAAACTGTCTCTGTTGGTATGAGCTGCCTGTCCTGCAACTTTATCCTTTTGAATGTATCATAATATAGATTATTGATGCTGCTACCACCATCCATGAGTACTTTGTTGAGTGTGTAACCTCCAACTTGTGGTGCTACCACCAAGGCTAGCTGCCTCGGGTCGTCAACTCTTGGAGGGTGATCTAGCCGAGTCCTGGATTGTTTCCGGCTCCTCCGCCATTGTTACCAGGCCCTCCATTATTATCTCTATATCCATCGTTTCTACCTCCATTGTTGCCACGATCTGCCGGGTTGTTTCTCCACTGTTGCAGATCAACACACTTCTCTAGTGTATGCCCACATCGACCATTCCTGGCGTGTCGAGGGCACGAACTCTGTAAGATTTCATGAGGACTCGGCCTGCGAGCCTGAAAGCCTTGCGAGTTGTTGTTGAAAGGATCGTATGGGCACCTAGAGGGGGGGGGGGGGTGAATAGGTGCTACACCAATTTTTAATCTTTTTCAATTTAAGGCTTAACACAAAGGTAAATTATCTAGATATGCAACTACGGTGAATTTACCTATATGAGAAGCAAACTAAACAACTAGGCAATTAACGATACAAGTAAAGACTACAAAGGGAAAGAGGTAACTGAAAGGGGAAGCACGCGGAGACAAGGGTGTATTCCCGAGTTCCTCCTTGTTAAGGGAGTACGTCTCGTTGGAGGGGTGTGAGTTCGCCACAAAGGCATTCTCAACGCCATGAAGGCCTCACCCTATTATCTGATGAACTTCGCCACAAAGGCTTCGTTCACCTTCCACTATCAGAGTCCTTCAAGGCGAAATCCGGAGCCCTTACACGATTCTTGGGGCACACACCCACAACTGAATTGGGGGTTCCCAAATCAACAACACTGTCACAAATACAACAACAAATGAGCACAAGAATCTAGGGTAACACAAAGCTAACCCTAGAAACAAGAATCCTCAAGTGAATGAGGGGAAATGAAGAACGGCTTGGTGAAGATGTAGATCCAGGTCTTCTCCTTCAATCCTCCGAAGATCAATGAGTTTGGACGGAGGAATTGGGAGATCTTGCGATTTTGAGCTCTCAAATATTAGGGTTCATAAATGCTGGACGAGCTAGCTGGTCTGAGGTAGGTGGAGGGGTATTTATACCCCTCTGAAGTTTCTGACCGTTGGAGGTCACTTATACCGGAGACTCTGGCCAAAGTGGGCCGGAGACTCCGGCCCAGGCCGGAGACTCCGGTCTCCTTCTGGGGTTCCTCCGGACTGGCACCAGAGGCTCCCCACACTTTGCTCGCTTGATAGAAGGGTCGGAGACTCCGGTCTGGGGGACCGGAGACTCCGGTGCTGGCCGGAAACTCCGCACCCGGGCGGAAACTTGTCGAAGACGCGGGACAGGCCGGAGACTCCGGTCACGCAGGCCGGACACTCCGGCCTCCCCGGAGACTCCGGGCTTCCTCCGGGCACCCTCCGGACAGACACCAGAGCCGCACCACAGAAACTGGTGAAGGGCAGGAAAACCCAGGGGCCGGAGACTCCGGCCTGGCAGGCCGGAGACTCCGGTCAGGAGATTTCTTGCAGCAAGAAAACTTTGCCATTTCTTCACTTTTTGGTGAATGATGCTAGGGGAAAAATATGTCAATAATCCTGCAACACTTAGCATCATATTAGATAATCATTAGTGTTTTTAACTAACACACAAAACTAATAGGGGTTAGGAAATGTTCTTTCAATCTCCCCCTTTTTGGTGTTAGATGACAACACTAGGATTTGCAAAATAAATAGATCATATCATGTGACAAATAGCATCTCCCCCTAAATGTGTGCATATAGACAAGTTACACAAATGAGAGGAAACCCACATATAGGGGAGGATGCCACAACTAAATTAAGACATGGTATATCAAAGACACAAACATTTGCAAACCTAAGACATGATATAGAGGGGTTGACAACCATACCTTATGTGTGAGAATAAAAGATGATTCCAAAACACATCTCACACCACAATAACCCAACCAATAGATAATTACCAATACCATGTCTCAAGAATAAAACGACAACTAGATCCACATCTCACATAAATGTAGCAAATAGAAAATAGAGTTCAACACCAAGTTCAACACACGAAAAATAAAGGGACACAAGCTCTCAAGGAATGATAAAAGCAAATGCTTGTGCCCGACCCATGCAAATCCCACGGATAGCCTACTAGAACCATTTCTCCCCCTTTGGCATCGAGACACCAAAAAGGAAGAAAGGCGATTGATGGGGGATACTTTATAGGTAGGCCCATGGACCCGGAAAGTAGACCCGCCAAGACCAAGAAGGCCAAAGCCGAGTCATGCATCAAGTCGCATGGGCTGGGCTGGAGACAAGCCGACCAAAGCCCATGATGGAAAAGGGGACCCGTTAGGAAGGAGTCCAAGTACAACCAGGAGCCCTAACTTGGAAGGCCAAGACGTAGAGTAGGACTCCGTGTTCTAGTATGACTCGGTGTAAGTTGTAAGTCCAGAGACCCGGCCACCTTTATAAGCGGGGTCCTGGATCTTAGATCGATGAGTTCTAAGCAATCCAGAAACACTAAATCCATAGTCGCCGACTCCCCAGATAGGAGCCGGAACCCTGTAATCGAGATCAGATCTAGAGCAATAAAGAGAAGCAGGAAGTAGGTCTTTACCTCTAATCAAGAGGGGCCGAACCTGGGTAAATCTATGTCCCTAGGCGAGATTAACCTCTCCTACGTACTTCGTGCATCAATGGCCCCAGAACTCACCTTCCCAGAGGAAGGACTTGCCGTGACAACCCCACGACAGTTGGCGCCCACCGTGGGGCTGGAGATGCGTGGAGTTGAGATCGTGGGAGCCGCTCGCCGGGCCATGGAGAAACTCGCCATCGGGCGAGTCTACACTGATGAGCATGGAGAAACCGAGATTGATGACTCCGGCTGGACTCCAGAGATGGAGGAAGTCGACGAGGGTTATCAGTTTGTTTTTGGAGGGATCAACGTGTTCGTCGGCATGGTTTGCGCGTCGGGTCTTCGCGCTAACTCGGCGGAATCAGTATCAGAGCCAACAGCTGTTGTCGAGTCCGACGGCGAGGAGTCGGTCGGGACATCAGAAGTCGGCATCATCGCCGAGCCAAAGAAACAACTTGCTGTCAACCATGAAGAGGAGTCGCTGGCGGAGCCACTTATGGAGCCAGATTACGACGCCGATTCAGAGTCTATCTTGCCCTTGTTCGAGGATCGGCTTGGGTATGGAATAGAAGAGGAGGATTACGCGGAGTCACCAGTACGCGCCCGCGTCGTTGGAGTCTACATGTCTGGAAACGGCGGAAATCAGTTTGATCCAAGTCTACTGACAAAGGAAATTAATGCAAGCAACGCAGCAGAACGGGCGGCCGAGTTAGCCAGCGCGCGTGCTGCAATGGAGTGGCAACTAGCAGAAATCAACGAGGCAAACCGCAGATTGGCAGAAGAGCGGGCCCGGGTCCAGACGGAGGCCCAGGTTGTGAGGAGTCGCCTGCGTGGCGGAGTCATTGTCAACCCTACTGCTTTGTTCAACACACCCACTGGTCCAGGCGCAGGAGCCGGGCTAGGGAGCTCATCAGCTACGGGAGGCGGCGCAGGAGGAGGAGCAACACCATCATCACCACCACCACCACCACCAGAAGGACCCGGCGGCAACGGTACCAACGGACCGCCACCTGAAGGAGGAGTCGGAGGAGGATCAACAGGTGGTATGGGAGCTCCACCTGGCAGGTTTCGTACGCTAGAAGGGCATTACTCTAACCCAATGGACAACATTCATGCGGCAACTATGAGGCTAGAGAACATTGAGATACGAGAAGGAGCAGCAGGATAGGAGACCCCGCCGTGCTATTGAGATGCTGAAGACAGCAATGACTCAGCAAGCTCTTTATCCAGCGTTTCCAGATGCAAGTAGGCTGCACTCGACACCGTTCAACTCTGGCACGAGGAGTCGGCATGACGAGTCTCACCCGGCCAACTCTACAAGCGCAAGGCGCCGTGAACAAGAGAGGAACAGGGTCATCATACCAACTGCCTCACGAGCTCAACTGGTGGTTGATGAAGCAAGACAACGACGAGAGAGGGAGGCGGCCAGGGCACGGGAGGCTGAGAGGGACAGAGCCCTAGCTGGTCCAGATAACCAGCCTCAGCCAACCCGGGCGCACACAGAGGTGACTTTTCCTGGTACCTATCCTTCACTAACAGGACCAGAGTACCTGTCAGATGCCATCAGGTCCGAGTCTTTCCCCCGCGACTTCAAGGAGCCGCGCAAAGTTCCCAATTACGAGCCCAACATGGACCCGACTTCTTGGTTGGGCACATACGAGATGGCGATGAGTATCCGTAATGCCACAGGTATTCTCTGTGCCAAATTCATGTACCTCATGATGGAGGGAGCAGCCAAAGTGTGGATGCGTAACTTGCCTCCTAGATCAATCAATTCTTGGGAGCAGTTGAAGTCGGCTTTCATACAGAACTTCCAGGGAACATGCAAAAAAGCTTAGTACCATAGAAGACTTGGAGCGGTGTGTTCAGAGAAAGGGCGAGTCTGCAAGGCATTGGATGAAGCGGGTCTCGAAGATCATCAACTCATCGCAAGGACTCCCACCAATTTCAGTGCTAATGGCAATGGAGAGAAATTGCAGCTACAATCCCTTGAGCTGGAAGCTGGGTTGCATGAAGGAGAGCCTGAATCAAGGTATTCCCCTTACGATCGGCGAGATCATGGCAGATGCTAATAAGCATGCTGCCACAGACAAAACAAAGGATCAGGAGGAAGGGCCTAAAGGACATGGTGGCAATGGTCAGAACCAGAATCAAAACCAGAACCAGAACCAGGGAAGTAACAAGCGGCCATATGGAGACAACTCTGACCTAGTGGCTAACACAAACACTGGGGTCAGACGCAAGGACAACAATTCTCAAGGGTATCAGGGACGAAGGCCGACCACAGAGGAGGTCCTGGCGAGTCCATGCCCTAAACACGCCAGAAACGGCGAGTGTGGTCACACCTTGGGACAGTGCGTGGATTTGCAGCGTGCCAGGCTCCCAGGACCAGGAAATAGAGGCAACAACAATGGATATAGAGGAAACAATGGTGATGGAGGACCCGGCAACCACGGTGGAGGAGCCGGCAATAACCCTAACCAACCTCAGGGAGGAGGTAACCAACAGGGCGGGTTCCAGCAGAACCCGAAGCAGCTTCACGATGACAATGGGCAGTATTATGTCACAACTCGGCCACAAAACCCGAGTCGTGGCAGTTACCATGTCTTCACAACAAGCACGTGCAAGCGTGCCAAGAAATTAAAGGTTAGAGCTATCAATGCAGTGGAGCCGACACTCCCACAGTGGCTCAGGTGGTCAGAGCAAACCATCACATGGAGTCGGGCAGATCATCCGCCAAGAGTCGACGACCCAGGGTAGCTAGCCTTGGTGGTGGCACCTCAAGTTGGGGGCTACACATTGAACAAAGTGCTCATGGATGGTGGAAGTAGTATCAACATCTTATATTATGACACATTCAAGAGGATGCAGCTGCAAGATAGGCAGCTAATACCCACTGAAACAGTTTTTCGTGGAATCGTACCAGGGAAGTCAGCCAAGCCAATCGGTAAGATTTATCTTGAGGTTGCTTTTGGCACAGTGGAGAATTTTCGTTCAGAGATTATGCGTTTTGAGGTAGTGGATCTTAAGAGTCCATACCATGCTCTCTTTGGTCGACCAGCATACTTTAAGTTTATGGTCAGACCATGCTATGTTTATTTGAAGCTCAAGATGCCAGGTCCAGCAGGAGTCATTACAGTTAATGGCAGCAGACAGACGACATTGGAGTGTGAACTAGGAGATGCAGCTATGGCCGAGACAGCTTGTGCTCAAGAGGAGCTGAAATTCTACAAGGCGAATGTGGACCCGGAGGACAACTCGGTCCTTAAGAAGCCGGCCACCGAGGAGAAGATGAAATTCAAGTCAGCTCAGGATACAAAGCAAGTCGACTTTACCCCTGGTGATTCCTCCAAGCAGTTCACCATTGGGGCACACCTTTCTGATAAATAGGAAAGCGCGCTCGTCGAGTTCATCCGTGAGAACCGGGACGTCTTTGCATGGAAGCCATCGGACATGCCAGGAGTCCCAAGAGAACTCGCCGAGCACAGCTTACACGTTAACCCTAATGCAAGACCAGTTAAGCAAGTGTCGGGGGGCAACCCCCGGATATGGGCAAGGTGTCGATATAAGGGTTGACTCGGTGTTGACCGGGTCACTGAAACCGACATAACTGTACCGGCTTACCCGGAGCTGGCCGGGTCATGATTAACCGACTTATTGTTATATCGGATCATGCGAGTTATATGTCGGATCGTTCTTTGATTCTTCTTGTGTGCAGGGAAGGCGAAACCGAGTTACAGGGAATTCGGCATGCCTGTGCCGGATAAGGAGGCTTACTCGGGCCATGGTCAAGGCGCAGGTCTTGTCCCTACAATCACGGGTCAGGACGCAGAGCCACTTGCACGATGGGACGAGGCCACTTGACCAGAGTGATTGACCCCCATGCCGCTGACCGAAGCGGTACCAGGGAGCAGTGCGTTGGAGGAGACAGATGGGACGTGCCACGGCGCGGTGACGGAAGCGGTCAGAGAACCGGGCGTGGCTACAGCCCGGGCTACGCCAGCACTGATGTCAGCCCTAACTTGTGCCCTGGGCTTCCCTTTATAAGGAGCACCAGGGGCTCCTCTTACGGGGACGCATGCACGCATACTTGCCTCAAGCATACGCGTTTGAGCATTTCTTTCATAGTCTGTAGAGAGCTAGAGAGAGCTTCCGAGACTCGGTTGGAGGCCTAGATTGTGCTTTTCTTCTATCCCGCTCAAGGAGCAAGATTGTAAATCACTAGTAGATCATATATACAGATCGGATAGGCAGGAGTAGGGGTGTTATCTCCTCACGAGAGCCCCGAACCTGGGTAAAATCGTGTGTGTTAAGTTCTTTGTGTGCGTGTTCGTGTGCGCAAGCCCTCCCCGGGTGCCTCCAGCGTCCATCGGCCCCACACTTCAAGCCATCCTATGGCATCTGCCGTGACACCACCACGACAGTTGGCGCCCACCGTGGGGCCAGCAGCGGCGCTGGCTGGAGTTTTCATCCGGACGGGTTCTCTCATCGCGTCGGGTGAGCGCGTGGTCTGTGGCCTTGTCCACAGATTCGGCTCCCTCAACGTCATCAGCGACAACGCAGGCTGCTTCGGCAGCAGGCCACTGCCCCGGAACGGATGCCTCATCGACTTCGGCGCGCTCACGGTCTACGTCGCCACCGAGGTCCCTTGCAGGTTCCCCGAAAGGGTGCAGCTGGGAGCGGATCCACCCGCAGTCTGCGCAGCTCGCGGCCGGCGTACCGCTCGCCCCGCTAGTTGCGTGGAAGTCATGATGACCGCCCCGGGCGTCGGTGTCGGCAAAGCCATGGCGGGCGAGGCTGACCCCGGCACCAGGTCGGCAAGAACAGGGCGTCCGCCCTTGGAGAAACCGGAGAACCGTGCGGCACAGGCCAGCACATCCAGCGTGCCGGTGACGCCGAGTCCTCTTCAGGACGCGATTCAGAAGCTGGCAACACCAGTCGCACCGGGTGCAGATGTTGCTCTGACTCAGGCGGAGTTGGAGCAGCAGCGCCAGGAGATACTCCGAGAAGCCCAGGAGGTGGCCCGAGTCAGGCAGGAGTTCGACATATCAATGCGTGAGTATAACTCGGCTCATGGTTTTACTCCAGCAGCAAACCCAGTTAGTCGCATCGACGAGGTGCGTGCCCGAGGTAGAGACCTTAATGCAGAGATAGCTAGAGATGGTAGAGCTAGATCTGCTAGAACTGCTAGTCATGTGTCGGCCGAAAAGCCGAGATACAGCATGCCCGGAAAGAACCTTAGGGCGGCAGAGGCAGCCATAGCCGAGTTGGCCGGTTTATCCGGTGAAGCTCGCAGTAGGCAGCAGGACCGAGTCAATGAGTTGGTGGCTGTCGCTAACCGACAGAACGAGGCCTACCGCAAGGCTAACCCGGATGCGGGTGGATCTCGGTTCCTTCACTCGGATGGTAGAGCCGGAGGAGTGTCCAAGGGACAAGCCTCCTGGCCGTATGTCGGTAGGAGCAGGGGCCAGAGTGTGAACTCTGGCAAGAACAAGCAGATACAAGCGTACGATCCGGCCTATGCCGGAAAGAAAGTAGCCGAGCAAGGCAATGCCGGTCGGGGAAAGTCAGGACCCGCTCAGGGCAGGCAGGAAGAGAACCAAGTTATCCCGGCGAATCAAGGTCAGCCACCTCGGTATCCGGTACCCATTCCACCTCGTCGGCAAGTGGGTGCCGGGTATGCCGAGCCGGCCGCAGACCGATATGATGATGGTTACTCGGCCATGGAGCGGGCCGGGTACACAAGATACCGAGATTTGGCGTCCGAGGGTGCACTCGGCGCAAGGCTGGGAACTCGCCAGTTGCCGGCACACGATGTACGCAACAAGCTGGACAGAATCTATCTGTCTGAACTGCTGGAGGAGCAAGGCCCACCGGGTCCTGCATGCTTTGGACCCCGGATCATGAAGCAGGCACCAGTGCCGAACTTCCAGCTCCCCCGGGGTGCTAAGACTTATGACGGCAGCACCAAGCCGGAGGACTGGCTGACAGACTATGTCACCGCTGTGCACATTGCCGGCGGAAGTCGCAGATGGGCAGTGCGGTATGTGCCGCAGATGCTAGAGGGACCGGCCCGAATCTGGCTGAACAACCTGGAGGAGAACAGCATTGACTGCTGGCTCGACTTCTCCGACGCTTTCGTCAGCAACTTCTCCAGTACTTACAAGAGGCCGAATCGACCTCAGCAGCTGTCCATGTGTCGGCAGCGAGAAGACGAAACTGACCGGGAATATCTAACCCGGTGGAGCACGATCCGGAACTCCTGTGAAGGAGTGATTGAGTCACAAGCCATTGCCTGGTTTGCGCAAGGATGCCGACATGGCTCCATGCTTTGGCAGAGACTACAAGCGTTCCATGGAGTGCGCCTCAGCCGGGTCATCCCTGGCCGAATCACTGGTGATCGCCGCCGAGAAAAGGAGAATCCATGAGGTGGTGGCTTTGGCTCAGGCATCTCAACTCGGTATGCCGAGTGCGGCTAACCCGCAGCAAACTGCAACCTTCCAGGCGGCGAAGGAATCGAAGAAGGTCGGCATCGACGAGGCTAACCCGGAACGCTCCGTCATCATCGGTGCCGGGTTGGACAAGAAATAGGAAAGCGAGCTCATCAACTTCCTCTGTGAGAATCGGGATATCTTTGCATTGTCCAGTCAGGACTTGCTGGGTGTTCCGAGGGAGTTGGCTGAGCACTCTCTGCATGTCAGGCCAGACGCTAGGCCTGTGAAGCAACCGACTCGGCGTCTCGCCGAAGAAAGAAGGAAGGCGGTGGGTGACGAGTTAGCCAAGTTACTCGCGTCGAATGCCGTCGTGGAAGTAAAATACCCGGACTGGTTGGCCAACCCGGTCCTGGTGGAGAAAAAGAAGGAAGAACCGGATGCGCCTACTGTCTGGCGCATGTGTATCGACTACACCCACTTGAACAAGGCCTGTCCCAAAGATCCTTTCCCGTTGCCCCGGATCGATCAGGTGATCGACTCCACGGCCGGATGTCAGCTGTTGTCTTTTGTGGATGCCTACTCTGGTTTTCACCAGATCCCGTTAAACCCGGATGATCAAATAAAAACTGCTTTTATTACCCCGTACGGGGCTTATTGCTATCGTGTCATGTGTTTTGGTTTGAGAAATGCCGGCGCTACGTATCAGCGCTGTATGCAGAAATGTTTGCATGATCAGATAGGAAAAAACGTGCAAGTATATGTCGACGACATAGTCATAAAAACGAAAGAAAAGCACACTCTGTTAGATGATCTCAGAGAAACATTCGCAAACCTGCGGAAATTCCGACTAAAACTTAATCCGGATAAGTGTACATTCGGCGTGCCGGCCGGCAAATTACTCGGTTTCCTCGTGTCGAGCCGAGGTATCGAGGCGAATCCGACTAAGATCCGGGCAATAGAAAATATGAGGCTACCGAGATGCCTCCGAGATGTCCAAAAATTTACGGGTTGCCTGGCCTCCCTGAGTCGGTTTCTAGGTCGGTTGGGAGAAAAGGCCCTGCCTTTGTACCAACTAATGAAAAAGTCGGATAGATTTAGCTGGACCCCGCAGGCGGACTCGGCTTTCCAGGAGCTAAAAAAGATGTTGGCTACTGCGCCGATATTGGCTTCCCCATTATCAAGAGAGCCCATGTTGCTTTACATTGCAGCCACTAATCGAGTCGTCAGTGTCGTTGTGGTAGTAGAAAGAGAAGAAGGGGGAACCACCGTGCAGAGGCCGGTGTATTACCTGAGTGAGGTACTCTCCACCTCGAAACAAAATTACCCACACTACCAGAAAATGACCTATGGTGTGTACCTGGCGGCCAAGAAACTGAAGCATTATTTCCAGGAACATCAGATAACCGTGGTGAGCGCGGCTCCTATCTCGGAAATCATTGGCAACCGAGATGCAAGTGGTCGAGTAGCCAAGTGGGCCATCGAGTTGGCGGCGTATGCACCACAATACGCGAGAAGAGATACCATCAAGTCTCAAGCAGTGGCCGAGTTTCTCGTGGACTGGGCCGAGATGGAATATGAACCATCTCTGCCGGACTCCAATTACTGGAGGATGCACTTTGACGGGTCCAAGGTAAAAGAAGGCCTGGGTGCCGGTGTGGTTCTCACCTCGCCAAAGCGAGACCAGTTGAAATATGTGCTGCAAGTTCATTTCGCGGCATCCAACAATGTAGCCGAGTATGAGGCATTGATCCACGGACTCAAGGTGGCCAAGGAAATCGGAATTCGCCGGATAGTTTGCTATGGTGACTCGGATCTGGTGATTCAGCAAACCTCGGGCAACTGGGACGCCCTGGATGCCAACATGGCGGCGTACCGATTCCATGTCCAAAAGATCTCGGGATTCTTTGGTGGATGCGAGTTCAATCACATCCGGCGGACCGAGAATGAAAGTGCAGACATGCTGTCCAAGATTGGATCATACCGACAGGCCATTCCACCTGGAGTGTCTCTGGAGCATCTTCACAAGCCATCAATTAAGCCTTCACCCGAGTCAGACTCAATATTCATCCCGGGTAATCTGGAATCCGATGTCGTCCCGATGGACGTTGACGCCGGGAGCAAGCCACTAAACCCGGGGACTGCTCCGCACGACTCGGGGACTGCTCTGCAGGACCCGGGGACTCCCATGGATGTCTCGTGTGTTATGTCGGACGCAAGAACAGAGTTGGAAAATTGGAAAGCCGCTTGGCGGAACTCGGGAATCCTTTGGGAGGACTCGGGGACTCGTCAGCCTATGTCGGGTGTCGTTATGTCGGTTGAAGCCATGGAGGTCGATGAGCCTGAACTCGGAACTCGTCCGGTACCGACATGGGCCCAACCCATCATGACATTTATGTTGGAAGGCACCCTACCGAGTGATGAGGTCTCGGCCAGGCAGATACAGAGGCGATCCAAGTCCTTCACCATCATCAACCGAGAGCTATACAAGAGAAGCGTGACCACCGTGCTTCAGCGGTGTGTCGAACCAGAGGAAGGAGAAAAGATCCTCCGAGATATTCACCAGGGAGAGTGCGGTCATCACGCCTCTTCCCGAGCCATTGTGGCCAAAGCATTCCGATATGGGTTTTACTGGCCGAGTGCTCTGCAGCAGGCAGAGGACATAGTCCGGAAGTGTGAAGGATGTCAGAGATTTGCAAACAAGATTCATATGCCGGCGTCTGCACTCAAGACTATTCCCATCACTTGGCCATTTGCAGTGTGGTGTTTGGATATGGTGGGACCGTTCAAGCCAGCCCGAGGTAACATGACTCACATATTGGTGATGGTGGACAAGTTCACCAAATGGATCGAGGTAAAACCAATAAGAAAGTGTGATGGCCGTACAGCTGTGTCGTTCTTAAAGGATATTATCCTGAGATATGGGCACCCACACAGCATCATCACTGATAACGGCACAAATTTCGCCGAGGGAGACTTTGCTCGGTTTTGCCAAGAAAAGAGAATCCGACTCGACCTGGCGTCGGTCGCGCATCCGCAGTCGAATGGGCAAGTGGAAAGATCAAACGCTCTGGTCTTATCCGGTATAAAACCCCGGCTAATTGAGCCACTGTTGCGTGCTCCGGGGTGTTGGCTGGACGAGATCCCGGCAGTACTGTGGAGTCTGCGGACTACACCGAATCGCTCGACCGGCTATACGCCATTCTTCCTGGTCTACGGAGCAGAGGCAGTTCTGCCAACCGACATAGAGCATGACTCGCCGAGAGTCGCTTTATATACCGAGTCAGAGGCAAAAGAAGCCCGAGAAAACGATGTTGATTTGCTCGAAGAAGCACGAGAGTTGGCGTTGTCCAAGTCAGCAATATATCAGCAGAATCTCCGACGTTACCACAGTCGGAAGGTGAATCCTCGCAAGTTCCGAGAAGGAGACCTCGTGCTTAGGCTTGTGCAGCGCACAGCCGGGATGCACAAGCTATCACCTCCGTGGGAGGGACCGTTTATCGTGAGCAAAGCTTTGAACAATGATGCCTACTATCTTATAGATGCTCAGAAACAGGTGAAGAACAGGATGGACCGATCCGGAGAGGAGACCAAACGCCCTTGGAATGTAGCTCTTCTCCGCCCTTTCTACTCTTAAGGACCCACTGTATGTATCTCGAAACTAAGAAATGAAATGTCGGCACCCCGAGAAGTGACTCGGGGGACTGCCTTGTTGAACAAATCTGTGTTTTATCCTTGTATTTAATTCCTTGTGTCGGATGGCTCTAAAAACCGTATAACCTTGTCCGTAAGTATTGTGTGCTGTGTCCTCGTGATCTTGTGACTCGACTGCCTGACACCGAGAAAGGTAGGCAAGAGCAAAGGTTACTCGGTGCAGTAAACAAGAAAACCGACTCGGGGACTCGGTCCAGGAGCGATTCGGTTTCCTTTTAATAACCTTATGTCGGATGGCCTTGGCTATCTTCCCAAGTTTCTAAGTACTGTATGCTGTACAACGGTCGTTTTGTGACTCGACTGCCTGACACCAAGAATGGTAGGCAAGAGCAGAGATGGCAGAAGTATAGTAAACAAGAAATTGAACTCGGGGACTCGGTTCAATGTGATCCGGCATACGGCTAAACTTGTTAAAACTTGCAAAGTAAAAAAGTCAAGTACCAACCACAAAAAGTGCAAGGTATATATTACAACTGCACCCGGCATTCCGGGGATTTAACGAATTGAGTTTTTTCTTAAAAGTTTAAGCAGCAGCGTCCGAGGCCTTTCGGGCAGAAGGAGAGGCTGGAGTCTCGGTTGCGGTTTCCTCGGTGACCGTAGGCCGTGCTGACTCGGGTGGAGTGTCTGCTTCGATTTCTTCGTCGACGGCCTCGTCTTCGTCTTCTCCTTCGTCTCCTTCAACCGGGATCTCCTCGGATTGGGGAACCCGGTCGCCAGCGACAAAGGAGTGCACCGGGGCGTACTGGATGAGAGCATGGGCAAATTCTTGACGACGCCGGATGTGATCCGGATCAGTGAGCCACTTTGACCCGTCGCGCAGAGTCTTGAGCTTGTCGAGATCGAGCCCCTCGTACCAGGACAGCACGTACATCAGCGCTTCATCCGCTCCGACTCGGGCGGCGGACGATCGCCAGTCATCAAGCCTGTCCTCGGAGGCCAGCAGGCATGTGGCTAACTCATCAACAACCAGAGGGGCCTCGCACCCGGGCCAGAGAACGTTGTATGCTCGGATGGCAGCAGTGAGGAGGTTCATCCCGATTAATCTCATCGGCACCAAGCGAGCCTTCAGAGCCACCAAGTGGGCATCCATATCCCACTCGGCCGAGATAGGGCCACCTCGGATCTTCTCGAACCGGTGCTCGTTCGCGCTCTTGTCCGCGGCGGCCTTGGTGTGTGGGAAGCGTTCTGAGTAGGGAATGGCTAGCGCCGAAATAAGTTACAGATGAAGAAAGATGAAAGAAGGAATAAAGGCAGAAGGGAAGAGAGCTTACTGTCCATCTCGGAGTTGATCTTGGAGATGTCCACCAGCCACTGTGCGATCTTGGTTTTCAGGTCTCGGAGCTCGCTCGCGGCCGAGGTCGCCTCTGATTTGGATTCTTCGAGAGATTCCTTGAGCTTCCGAGTCTCCTCTTCTCGGAGCTGCTTCTCTGCGGCGGCGGTCTTCTCCGACTCGGCAGCCCGACTCCGAGTTAGCTCCAGCTCGGCCTTCAGCCGGGATATCTCCTCCTGATCTTTCTTTAGCTCGGCCTGGTGAGCAAGCTCGCGCTCCTTATGTGCGGCTGTGCCGAGGTAGCAAGTGTCAGAATGAGCAAATTGATGCAAGTGCAAATTGAAAGGGCAAAGTGTGGCTTACACTCGATTTCCGAGATCCGTTTCTCCAATCCTTCGGCCTTGAGTGCCGAGTCAGCTACTTGGTCCAGCTTGGCCCGGAGCAGCTTGTATTTGTTGGAGAGCGTTTTATGTTCCAGCAGCAGCTTGCGGTGTAGTTGAGTGCGTTTGTTCATGCAAATCTGAAAGGAAGAGATGTTAGAATTATTGATGAAGATTCAGGCCGAGTTACCCTCACTTAACCGAGTCAGCTTTACTCGGCCAAGCTCAATCACTCGACCCGAATCTCGGGGACTGGGGATGGATAATATCTACACTAAAGAAATAAACCGAATCATGTTTACTCGGCGCAACTTACCGCTGCTGTTTGGTCAACTGCAAGAATGGCAGTTTTGGCCGCGGCTATCTTTTGGGCCAACAGACTCGGCCCCGCCGGATGCTTCGAGACGATTTGGCCTGCTGGTGACCTCGAGCTCACCTCGCTTAGGTCGGCGGCGTTCCAGTCCGAATGATAATGCTCGAGGGAGCCTAGACTTTGCCCGCTCAATGTTTTCAAGGGCCCAAACCCCCAGCTAGCTGTGGAGGTCTGGGCGCTGGTCATCGCTGTGGCCGATCCGGACGGTTCTTGGAGAACTATTCGGCGCTCCGGGTTAGGCGGCAGGTCCTTGGCAGCGATGGTTTTCTCCGGAGCTTTCCCGGCCGCGGTGGGTGCAGCTCTGTCTGCTGCTGTTCCGGCCGTGCCGGGTATAGTTTTCTTCGGCGGAATTTTCCCGGCCGTAGTGGGCGCGGGTGCCTTCTGTTTCTGATGTTGCTGCTGCTTCGGAGGAGATGGCCGTGGCGGTTGTGTCGGAGCGGGCTGTGGCTGCGGTCGCGGCTGCGGTGTCTCTTGCTGCTGTGGCTGTTGCTGTTGCTGTTGCTGTTGCTGTTGCTGTGGCTGTTGCGGTTGTGGCGGTTCTTGCTGCGGCTGACTCGGATGGGCCGAATCTTCTGGAGCCGCAGTCTTCTCTGTTTCGGGGGCCGACGTGCTGGCCCCGAGATTCTTGGATATGTCGGTCGTTACCGACTCGGCCTCTCCGGTCCCGGATCCCGGAACTGTTGGAGGCACTATCGGGCTGGTCCGTGGCGGACTCGGCAGCCTCGTGTCGTCCGGCCGAGGCGGAGTCGGAGTCCTGACAGGATCCGAGTCAGTGGGCTCGGTGGGAATCTCCAGAGGGGCGGAGCTGCAAGGCAAAGAAGTAAAGTGTATCGTCAGAAGGAGGAAACTGTGGGCAAGCATATAAAGGTTATGCCGGCAAAAAGGAGTCTTACCCCTTAGTGACTGGGCGCTCGCGGCGCTTCGCCGCAGTCTTTACCCGCCGCTGCTTCTTCGCGGGAGCGCCGGATGTTCCGGCACCGGCGGTCGCTGCTGCTGGGCGTTTCCGAACTGCGCCCTTGGGTCCCGTGGCGAGGGGCTCCACATCAAGCACCTGGTCGTCCGCGTCAGCTGGGGGCGAGGGCACCGGGTAAGAGAATGCAATCGGGAGAGGATCATGTACCTCTAGAATTTGACAGTCGTCATCATCATCATCTGACCAATCTCGGACGCGAGCCTTACCGGTGACAGGAACTGTGCCGACATCAGGGATCGGCATGTTGTCGTCATTATCCGGGTCCTCCGAGTCAGCTTCGACCCGGTCTGGACCCCATTTGGCAGCAGGATCCGGTCCGTCCTCCTTCTTTTGCCGCGCGAATCTCTGTGCGAGGGAAACAGAGAAAGATTAAGGCCAAGTATAAAAAGGGAACCGACTTAAGAATTTATGTCGGTAGGAAAGTTACGTCGGTGCAAGTCGTTTACCTGGGGCGGAAGGTTGCTCCGGCTGTAGGGTTCTATTGCCCCACTCCCACTCCTCCGTCATCCTTGTCCGAGCTATGGCCTTGACCCGCTGCCGGATCTGGGCCTTGGTCAGCTCGACCGTGCTTATCCGAGTCGGATCAAGAGGGCCACTCATGTGGCAAATCTTGTGGACTCGGCGCTGGAGGGGTGAGACCCGGCGGCTAATGAATGTCGCCAACAGATCGTCAGCAGTTAATCCTTCTGCTCGGAGCTGTCCCACGACTTCGTGGATCTGGTTGACCTCGACCTCTTTGTCGGTTGGATTGTACCCCCAGTTGAGTTGCGCTGTGGGGGGGCCGATGACGAAATCCGGCAAGTTGATCTTGTCGACGTCGGTCGAGTTATTCACGTAGAAGAAGGAGCGCTGCCATTTCCGGCATTACTCCAAGCCGTTGATCCGGGGAAAGATGGAGCCGCGCCGAGGCGTGACGGTGGCGGCCCCGCACTGGGTCATCATCTTGGGGGCGGCCGGGTCGGCAGGATTCGGAATAACCTGCTTCCGGAATCCGAAGTACTTGGACCACGCGCGGACGCTGGCCTTGAGACCGAGATAGCCCTCGGTGAAGGAGACGAAGGAGGATAAGGTGGTGATGGCATTGGCCGGCAAGTGGTGAGGCTGGAGACCGAAACTGTCGAGGAAGTTTCGGAAGAACACGCTGGCGGGTAATCCGAATCCCCGCTCGAAGTGCGCGACGAAGACGACTCGTTCGCCCTCCTTGAGACTCGGCGTGGTCTCGGTGCCGGGCATTCGGCACTCTACTCCGGGCGGGATCCGTCGCGTCCGGACCAACCAGTCTATCTCGGCTCGTCCGACATCGGAGCCTTCCCAGGAGGCCCGAGTGGATCCCTCCACGGTGGTCTCTTCAACCGAGTCGATCACCTCGAGGGCGGCGTCGTCCGACATATCGGCGAGGAATACCGAGATCTGCAAAAAAGTTCACCTCCTGTGAGTGGTGTGTGCCGTAGTGAAAATAGAAAGAAAAAGGGGGGAAAATGCGGGTAGATGTGAACAAGTGCTAGATCCAAAAGAGAGGTAGAGAGGGAGAAAAGAGGTGCCGTGGCGGCTAACCCGCCGGCGGCGCACCGCAACCACGGCCGCGAGGTCACCGGCGGCGCGCGATGCGTCGCCGCGGTGAAGAGCAAGGGCACGAACAAAAGCAAATAAAGAAATAATGGCGGAGGAGTTCCCGTAGATTTAAAGCGCTAATGCGCAAAGGAAGAAAGAGAGGGGAAGAGGGGAAAGCCTTACCGCGGTGTCGTGAGGTGCGACGGCGGCGCTGTGCGTCGGCGGCTCGTCGGCGTGCGTGAATCCGTGCGGCGGCGGCAGATTCCGGGCTCTGCGTGCACTGGAGAAGGAGGAGAGCGAGGAGGCAAGGAAGAAGATGAATGAGCGCGAAGGGGAGAACCGTACCTCTCCTTGCTATTTATGGGCGGCGGAGGAGATCGTGTGTGCGGGAGTTACTGCGCACGATCTCGTAACGGACGAGAGGTTACCGCCCCACGATCTGTGGCACGATTCCCGTTGCGGCTTAACCGCCGCACGATCGGCCACACGGGAGGCCACAGGAGGCCAACGGTCCAAGGGCGGTACACGCGATCGGGCGAGACCCGAGGAGACGCACGCGCGGTCAAGGGTGCACTCAAGTGCTTACGTGGGCACAGTGGCCAAGACGACCGACGTCACACAGGTGGCACGCATGCCTGCGGCACGTCCATCCGTGCACAATGACCGAGGCGTCAGGCAGAGATGCTCTGCCACGTAGGGAACCGACGACTCGGAGGAGTCATGGGGTTTCATCCCGTAAGTCGGAATGATCCGACACAATATGAAGTATCAAGTTGGGATACATAGTGTTTTCCGACATACGAGTGTCGCCGGCATATGTTATGTCGGAGGTCAACTAAGGATGCTGATTTCGGGGTAAACCTGCCGTGGCCCTCCATCCGAGGCTGCAGGACCGCGCCAGCTTCGGGGACTAATGTCGGGGGGCAACCCCCGGATATGGGCAAGGCGTCGATATAAGGGTTGACTCGGTGTTGACCGGGTCACTGAAACCGACATAACTGTACCGGCTTACTCGGAGCTGGCCGGGTCATGATTAACCGACATATTGTTATGTCGGATCATGCGAGTTATATGTCGGATCGTTCTTTGTTCTTCTTGTGTGCAGGGAAGGCGAAACCGAGTTACAGGGAGTTCGGCATGCCTGTGCCGGATAAGGAGGCTTACTCGGGCCATGGTCAAGGCGCAGGTCTTGTCCCTACAATCACGGGTCAGGACGCAGAGCCACTTGCACGATGGGACGAGGCCACTTGACCAGAGTGATTGACCTCCATGCCGCTGACCGAAGCGGTACCAGGGAGCAGTGCGTTGGAGGAGACAGATGGGACGTGCCACGGCGCGGTGACGGAAGCGGTCAGAGGACCGGGCGTGGCTACAGTCCGGGCTACGCCAGCACTGATGTCAGCCCTAACTTGTGCCCTGGGCTTCCCTTTATAAGGAGCACCAGGGGCTCCTCTTACGGGGACGCATGCACGCATACTTGCCTCAAGCATACGCATTAGAGCATTTCTCTCATAGTCAGTAGAGAGCTAGAGAGAGCTTCCGAGACTCGGTTGGAGGCCTAGATTGTGCTTTTCTTCTATCCAGCTCAAGGAGCAAGATTGTAAATCACTAGTAGATCATATATACAGATCGGATAGGCAGGAGTAGGGGTGTTATCTCCTCACGAGAGCCCCGAACCTGGGTAAAATCGTGTGTGTGTGTGAGTTGTTCTTTGTGTGCGTGTTCGTGTGCGCAAGCCCTCCCCGGGTGCCTCCAGCGTCCATCGGCCCCACACTTCAAGCCATCCTATGGCATCTGCCGTGACACCACCACGACAGCAAGGTCTGCGCAAGTTCCACGATGACAGGAGAAAAGCCATCGGAGAAGAGGTAGCTCGGCTCCTCGCCGCCGAGTTCATCAAGGAAGTCTTTCACCCAGAGTGGGTGGCCAATCCAGTGCTAGTGCCAAAGAAAACAGGAGAGCTGCGGATGTGCATCGACTTCACGGGTCTTAACAAGCATTGCCCTAAGGACCCGTTTGCATTGCCTCGTATTGACCAGATCATTGACTCCACAGCGGGGTCAGAGTTACTTTGTTTTTTGGATGCCTATTCAGGGTACCACCAGATCAGACTAAACATAGAGGATGAGCTGAAGACATCTTTCATCACGCCCTTTGGAGCATTTTGTTATACAACAATGCCCTTTGGACTCAAGAACGCAGGAGCTACATATTAGAGGTGCATCCAGAATTGTTTCAAAGAACAGATTGGAAGGAACATTCACGCTTATGTGGATGATGTAGTTGTCAAGTCTCAGAAAGCCGACTCTCTGATAGCAGACCTAATAGAAACCTTTGATAACCTGCGCAAGTACAAGATGGAACTCAACCCAACCAAGTGCATTTTTGGAGTCCCTGCAGGCAAACTCCTTGGCTTCATTGTTTCAGAGAGAGGCATTGAAGCAAACCCAGAGAAATCAAGGCTATTCACAATCTGCAGAAGCCGACTTGTCTAAAGGACGTTCAGAAACTCGCTGGTTGTGTAGCAGCTCTCAGCAGATTCATCTCAAGACTCGGAGAGAAGGCGGGTCCTCTCTATCGACTCTTGAAGAAGTCAGATAAGTTCATATGGGATAAAGAAGCTGATGATGCTTTTGAGAACTTGAAGAAACCCTATCATCAGCACCAGTACTTGCAGCTCCTACAGATAAGGAGCCCATGCTATTATATGTGGCTGCCAATGAAAGGGTGGTCAGTGCAGTAGTAGTTGTGGAACGATCAGAGGAAGGAAAAGAGTATCCAGTGCAAAGGCCTGTTTATTACATCAGTGAAGTCCTCACAGAGTCAAAGCAAAGGTACCCTCAATGGCAGAAGCTAGTCTATGGAGTTTTCTTTGCAAGTAGGAAGCTTAAGCACTATTTCCAGGAACATCCAATCAAAGTGGTGAGTTCAACACCACTAGCTGATATAATACGCAACAGAGATGCAACAGGTCGAGTCGCCAAGTGGGCAATCGAGTTGGGTCCTTACCATATCACATATGAGCCTAGGACAGCAATTAAATCCCAAGCTTTGGTCGACTTCGTCAACGATTGGACTGATTGCACATCCTCACTGAAAGAACATCTCTTAGTTTTGGTGATTTAATGACAACACATATTATGGGCTAATCATATTTGGTTAAGTGTGTTGACAGGTTTTTTAGGTGGTTAGACCCTGTTGGTGAAAAGATCGAAGTTATGATCCTCGTCGAAGAAGAAGGTTAAGGTTTCTGTTGTTTCAGGACCGGAAGTTCCGGCCCTCTGGGCGGAATTTCCGGTGGGCGGAAATTCCGGCCTACGGGCGGAAGTTCCGGCCCCAGAGCGAAATCGACTAAGTCTTTTTGGGATCCCTCTCTGGAGGGGTCCCGGAACTTCACCCCGGAAGTTCCCCCGGAAATTTCCGGAGGGGCGGAAATTCCGGCCCCCAGGCCGGAAGTTCCGGCCCGTGGAAATTTCGGGTGAAAAAACGACTAAGTCATATTTGGGATCCCTCTCTGGAGGGGTCCCGGAACTTCCCTCCGGAAGTTCCCCCGGAAATTTCCGGTGGGGCGGAAATTCCGGCCTCCAGGCCGGAAGTTCCGGCCCGTGGAAATTTCGGGCGGAAATATGGCTAAGTCATTTTTGGGATCCCTCTCGGGAGGGGTCCCGGAACTTCAATCCGGAGGTTCCCCCGGAAATTTCCGTAGGGGCGGAAATTCCGGCCTGCTGGCCGGAAGTTCCGGCCCCCTGGAAATTTCCGTGGGATTTCGACTAAGTCTTTTCGGGGAACCCTCTCTGGAGGGGTCCCGGAGGTTGTGGGCGGAAGTTCTCTCCGGAGATTTCCGGCCCACCGGAAATTCCGGTCTAACGACCGGAACTTCCGGCCCTTGGACCCGGAATTTCCGGCCTCCCGACTCCTGTAACGGCTAGAAATCCTGGAGGGGTATAAATACCCCTCCACCTACCTCCAGCCCCCTTAGCTCTTGCACCCTCTCTCTTCATTAAAAGCAAAAGCTCATAATAGCAAGATCTCTCAACTCCTCCAACCAAAAGCTTTGATTCTTGGAGGATTGAAGGAGGAGGACCCGATCTACATCTTCACCAAGCCGTTTTTCATTTCCCCCTCATTCACTTGAGGGATTTCTCTTCTAGGGTTAGCTTTGTGTTACCCTAGATTCTTGTGCTCACTTATTGTTGTAATTGTAACAGAGTGTTGATTTGGGAGCCCCCAATTAAGTTGTGGGTGTGTGCCCCAAGAACGTTGTAAGGGCTCCGGATTCCGCCTTGAAGGTCTCCGATTGTGGAAGATGAACTAGGCCTTTGTGGCGAGGTTCATCGGAGAATAGGGTGAGGCCTTTGTGGCGTTGAGTAGGCCTTCGTGGCGAGCTCACACCCCTCCAACGAGACGTACTCCCTTACCAAGGAGGAACTCGGGAATACATCCTTGTCTCCGCGTGCTTCCATTTCGGTTATCTCTTTCCTCCCTTATCTCCCTATTGTGTTTCTTGCTTAGTTGTTTTTGTCCTTGTCATATAGATAAATTCACCGTAGTTGCATATCTAGAGAATTTATCTTTTATGTCAAGCCTAAATTGAAAAAGAAATAAAAATTGGGTAGCACCTATTCACCCCCCCTCTAGGTGCTCATACGATCCCTTTCACTCACCAAGTTCACCTTGCACCAAATATTTGACGATGCACTTCGACGGGTCCAGACAGCTAGAGGGCTCAGGAGCCGACGTAGTTCTAACTTCACCAAAAGGAGATAAGTTGGCATATGTCCTCCAGTTACATTTTGATTGTACAAACAACATGGCAGAGTATAAGGCTTTGCTACACGGCCTGCGTCTGGCCAAGCAGATAAACGTCAAGCGTATCAGGTGCTTTGGAGACTCGGATCTCGTAGCCCAGCAAGTATCTGGAACCTGGGACTCGAAGGATGCAAACATGGCGGCTTATAGAAGAGCGGTCGAATAGATAGCCGGGTTCTTTTCTGGTTATCAAGTGGAGCATATCGACAGACGCAAGAACGAGGCCGCAGACGCGTTATCACGACTCGGCTCTCGTCGAGAGAAAGTACCCCCAAATGTATTTGTGGATGAACTTCACCACCCATCAGTCAAGTTGCCCTCAGAGGAGGAGTTAGCCTCCCCAGATCTAGAGTCGGCACTGGTGGCAGCAATACGAGCAATACCAGCATGGACAGAGCCCTACCTTGCATATCTCCTTAGGGGTGAACTCCCACAGGATGAAGTCAAACAGAGACAGCTCATCAGACGATGCAATTCCTACACAGTCATTGATGGCGAGTTGTATAGAAGGAGTGTCACTGGAGTCTACCAGAGGTGTGTGTCTCCAGAAGAGGGCAGGCAAATATTGCAAGAGATTCATGCAGGTGATTGTGGTCATCATGCATCCACTAGATCCTTGGTGTCAAAAGCTTTCAGGCACGGGTTCTTTTGGTTAACAGCACATCTGGACGCAGAAAAGATAGTACGAGTCTGTGACGGATGCCAAAGGTACGCAAGGCAAGACCACGTGCCATCCCAAGAGCTCAGAACTATTCCTATCACTTGGCCGTTTGCAGTTTGGGGACTTGATATGGTGGGTCCTTTCTCAAAGTCGCCCTGTCAGAAGACCCATCTGCTAGTAGCAGTTGACAAGTTCACCAAGTGGGTGGAAGTCGAACCCGTCAGCAGAGTCGACGGAGCATCAGCAGTGAGATTTTTCAAGAAAATAGCAACACGCTTTGGATATCCTCACAGCATCATTACAGATAATGGTACCAACTTATCAGTTGGAGAGATGGCCAAGTTCTGTGGTGAGAACAACATCAGACTCGACCTAGCCTCAGTGGCACACCCACAGTCCAATGGACAAGCAGAGAGGGCAAATCAGGAGTTGTTGAAGGGAATTAAGCCTCGGCTCCGAGTCCCTTTGCTAAGAGCCGCCGGGTGTTGGGTTGAGGAGCTGCCAGCAGTACTCTGGAGTATAAGGACGACTCCTAACATATCCACGGGCTTCACACCTTTCTTCATGGTGTACGGAGCAGAAGCCGTCCTGCCAAGCGACTTGTTGCATGACTCGCCATGAGTCGCCAATTATGTCGAGACAGAGAATGAACTCGCTCGCCAGGACTCGGTGGACGCACTTGAGGAGGCAAGGGAGTTAGCCCTTGAGAGATCAGCAGTCTATCAGCAGGACTTGCGGCGATATCACGCACGCAGAATCAAGACTCGGACTTTCCAGGAAGGCGACCTAGTGCTTCGACTTGTCCAAAACAGGGAAGGAATGCACAAGTTATCTCCACCATGGGAAGGACCGTTCGTCATAAGCAAGAACTTGCACAATGGGTCGTACTATCTAATGGATGTACGAGAGCCGGCAAGTGAAAGTAAAGGAGCTGACACAGCTCATACGCTAGATCCCTATGCAGAGGCAAAGAGGCCATGGAATATAGCTCAATTACGTCCTTATTTTACTTAAGTTGTAATAGTTTTATGAGTTGAAAGGCAAAGAGCCCAGTGAGCCATGCCCAGATGTAATCAAATTATTATGGTCAAATGAAATAAAGCCGGCTTCTGTGAATATGAGTCCTTTAGTCGAGTCACCTAGCGAGTGCGCTTTATCTTATTAAATTTTGATCATTAGGTTCTTGGGGGCTTGCTTTTCAGAGAAAAAAGTGAAAGCTTAGACTCTTGAACCCGGCACAGTAGCCAAACTTTTCCTAATTTTCTCGCTGGTAAGTCAGATGCATCCTGCACAATATGACTAATCTACATGCATGGCTTGTCTCCGGTTCTCATGAATCTTAAGGGACATGAGTTGTCAGGAGCCTGTCAGCTAAAGCTGTAAGAGAAGTCATGCAGGGCCTACTTATTCATCAGTGGATAATTAGACGGGTTATAAGAACCACAAAATGACTTGCATAGATAATAAATATCAATCTCACAGTTTAACAAGCAAGTCCTTACAAGTCGATCGGCACAATTTCAGAACAAGTAGTTCAAAAAGACCTAAAAAGGTTCTGCATCAGCAGTGCATCATTACAAAGTTTAAAATACCAGTAGCACATCATTACACAAATTCAAAAGTCATCCAAGGGATGATCCTTTGGAGGAGTCGACTTCTCAGCTGGAGTTGGGGAGTCCTTCTTCACAGGAGACTTGTCTTTTGTTTGAGCAGCAGAGGTAGGAGCCGGCTTCATAGGAGGCTTGGTGGCGACTCTCTTCGTTTGAAAACCAGTGCCTCTGGTCCTCTTCATATGCTTAGCCAGCTCTTCTTGTTTCTGGGTGTCACCGGAGATATCTCTTGAAGGAGTAGGCATAGCAGGAGTCTTTAATGTAGGCTCGGCACCAAGAACAGGAGCCGCCGGCGATGAGGAACTCGACCCAGTAGAAGAGGATGGGACACCAGCTGGGTCCTGTGAGGGGCGGCCAAATTTTACTATCTCAGGAGTCTCTGGAGCAACCCTTTTGTTCTCCAAGTCATAGTGATGAACCCATACCTCAGGGTCCATCTTGTTGGCAATTTCACAAGCGTATGGCCGCACCAGCTTTTCCTCAGCCTTGAAGTCGTCTTGTGTGAAGGGTCTGCCATCCTCATGTTGTTCTGGCTTTCCCATAGTAAGCAGTGCCGCTCCAAGACAGTGGGATCATCGTCATCATCATCCTCATACTGCGAGCCACCAGCATCTTGATCTTCACATAGAGATCACTCGGAGTCCTCGTCGGTGGCATCATCGTCATGATCATCCTCATACTCCGAGCCACTAGCATCTTGATCTTCAATCTCCCTTTGAGGCATTGGAGCCTTGCCGGTGTTGCGCGAGGAAGAAGGCATGGAGGACACTTCCTCAAAATCAAAATCGGACCAAGGGAATTGCTTTGCATTCCAAGCATCATAGCTAACTGTCTTCTCACTCTCGGTGGATTTGGGAGACTCACTATCCGTGTCCTTGCCAATTCTAGGAGGAGAAGGAGGGGGAGGAGTCTTGTCCCTCTTTTTCTCCAACTCCTTGTACAACTTCCTTTGATTTGAGATGATCAATTTCCTCTCCTTGTGAGCTTGGTAATTTTCCTTGTGGATGCACACATTCATGTGGAGCATCACTCTTTCAAACCAACTAAGCTTCTTTACTCTCTTTTGCACATCATCTTTGCCCTTGATAGCCCATGAGGGAGGGTCGGCATTCTTACTCCTCCTACAAACGGGTGCCACATCTTCTTCCTCTTCTTCACTTGATGCAAAAGGGACACGTGAGGGAGCACTAGAAGAGGATGGCTTATCATGCTTGAGAATTTGGAGGGAGCCGGCCTTGTGAACGGTGAAGTGCTCACGATTGAGGTGCTGGCACTTGATCAAGAATTAGCTTCATCACATAAGGTGCATATATAGGATTCTTCATCTCATGTACCGCCCAATGCAACTCACATTTGATAAAATCCATCACATCTATCTCAAAACCTTGACAATTGACTCCGGCTTGAAGCACCCCATAGGAATGAATAAGGAGGTTGACAAGCCTCCACGAATTGCATCCACATTCCCGGCTTAGGGTGCAATATTGCTTCTAAACATGCGAAGGAGGATATTGAATGTGGGAAGAAGATCCTTGTTGGAGCCAACGGCAGGACCTATTGAGGTAGAGCGGTGTCATCTTGTTTTTATCATAATGAACTCCTTCCGTATGCATGATTCTTCCTTGGGAGGCTTCACCCTTGCGGAACACATATCCAAGGAATTCACTGAACCTTGTCATTGAGGACTCACACTTCACCGGCCCGGTCATCCAAGTCAACTTGACATCATCATCTTCTCCAAACTGAACGGTCGCAAAGAATTGGTGCACCAACTTGATGTCATAGTTTTGTTGGAGAGTCATGAGGTGCTCCAACCCAAGCTTGCGAACAATCCACACGGCCTCTTGGAAATACGGTTTGGTGCTAAGAGCGGAGAGGTTGAGGACCTTTTGCACACAAACAATATTAGGACCCGAGAGCTTTGCATAGACTTCATTCATAACAATCTCTTGCTCCCTTCTCCAAAAATGAGGATTGTTGGAGTTTTGCGGCATATCAAAGAAGGGTTGTGACCTCATAGCATGGAACTCAGATTTGTTCAACCCACTAATGGTGGTCAAATTGTCAAATTTTGCTTTCTTGGCCCTTTCTTGTGCAAGGAATTCTTCTTCGGCTCTTCTCTGCGCAGCCTCTCTAGCAGCAGCACCCCTGTCACGCTGAACCAAACGACCATCCTCGGTTGGATCCAAATAGGCCCTAGTACCCCTCTTATCTTTCCAAGTCACCTTATTGGGGTTGTGAGTGATTTTCTTGAGTTGATGCGAGGATCCTGTGAGTAAACAGAGAGGGGGTAGCAGGGAGATGAGCATACATGTCCAGGGAAACAAAAGATGCATCAATTGGAGAATCAAAAGCACACAAATGTGATCTACACCGGAGATTCCGGTCTCAGGGGCCGGAGATTCCAGCCACACCGGAGTCTCCGGTCTGGAACAGACCGGAGTCTCCGGCCCTGAGGCTGAGAATCTAGGGTTAGGTCAAAATTCGGTGCTAAAGATGCTAGAATTGATACATTGAGGTGAAAACAAGCCAGCAAGAGATTCTACACCATAGGGAGCAACACTACACACTCTATCCAAGATCTAGGAAGAAACCTAGAGAGGGAGAGAGGGAGGTACCGCTGCTCGACATGGTGGAGGTCTCCAATGGTGGGGAGGACGTTCCCCAACGTTGGAGAGGAAGAGGGGCCGGCTGGACGGCGGATTCCGACGGCGGGGAGCGGCCGGAGAAGCTTCACCAGGTTGGGGCGGCAGCAGGGGGAGAGGTAGGGGTCGGGGGTGGTGAGGGAGTTGTGATTCAACCCCCACCCCGACACCCTTTAGGACCCCTCTGGAAAACGCCGAGACTGGAGTCTCCGGCCTAAGCACACCGGAGTCTCCGGGGTGCCGGAGTCTCCGTGGCTTAGGGCGGAGATTCTGCTCAGACCGGAGTCTCCGGTGTTAGACACCGGAGTCTCCGGCCCCCACAACTCAGAAAAGCAATTTATGGTGGTGGACATGTATGTGGCAAGAGGAGCAAGTTTTTGGGGCAAGGGGAGGCTTGGGATAGACAACAAAAACTGAGATGGTACTTCACACTCAACTTGCAAAAATCCAAAAACAATAAATGCCAAGATTGAGTGAGTTTCCCATAAGAACAAGAGATTTGCAAATAAAATCCAATAAAACCACAAAAGAACCAACTCTTCACAAAGAAGAGGTTGGTGGCCTAGGCCACCATGTATGAGTTTATGGCATGGCACCGCGAAGATATATCTTGGGTCCATAACCAATACACGTCATTTAAGCTCACAATTCATGAAATGAAGATAGAGATAAATAAGTTGTTGCTATAGGCATATTGGGGGGAGGGAGAGCCCAATTTATTAGGACAACACTCCCCCTAAATTCATGCCCACACCTAAACCAAGATAGAAGTTGAAGCTATAGGTGTGTATGCAAGATGGTCAAGCCAAGCTCCTCGAATCCACGATATTTAGCTTATTCCTCAAATAAGTGAATCTTGCTTCATCAAGTGGCTTTGTGAAAATGTTGGCAAGTTGGTCTTTGGTTGGCACATATGCTAGCTCAATGTCTCCACGGGCAACATGATCTCGAATGAAATGATGACGAATCTCAATATGCTTGATCCTTGAGTGTTGCACCGGGTTGTAGGCGATCTTGATAGCACTCTCATTGTCACACAAAAGAGGCACTTTGTCACAAATGACACCGTATTCCTTTAATGTTTTCCTCATCCATAACAACTGAGTGCAAGCACTAGCGGCGGCCACATACTCGGCTTCGGCGGTGGAGAGAGAAATACAATTTTGCTTCCTAGAAGACCAACTCACCAAGGACCTACCAAGGAATTGGCAAGCCCCGGAAGTTGATTTCCTATCATCTTGATCACCGGCCCAATCCGAATTATGAACCCACGAAGAGTGAAAGAAGAATCCCTTGGGTACCACAAACCAAACCTTGGGGTATGAACTAAATATCGTAGGATTCGCTTGATACCTTGCACACACACCTACACTCAACACAATATCGGGTCTAGATGCACAAAGGTAAAGCAAAGAACCTATCATGGAGCGGTAAAGCTTTTGATCCACATCTATACCCTTTGGGTTAAGTTGTAGATGACATTTGGTATCCATAGGAGTATTCTTCTCCTTAGCATCGGCCATATTAAACCTCTTGAGCATGTCTTGAATATACTTTGCTTGGCTAATGAAAGTCCCTCCTCTTAATTGCTTGATCTCAAATCCAAGGAAGAACTTCAACTCGCCCATCATAGACATCTCAAACCTATCGGTCATAAGCTTTGAAAATTCATCATTAAAAGCTTTGTTAGACGAGCCAAAGATAATATCATCAACATATAGTTGGCATACGAAAAGCTCCCCTTTAACCCTCTTAGTAAAAGAGTGGGATCAATTTGCCCAACTTCAAATCCACGGTCTAACAATAACTCTCTAAGGTGCTCATACAACGCACGTGGTGCTTGTTTAAGTCCATAGAGCGCCTTATCGAGCTTGTAGACATGGTAAGGGAAGTTGGGGTCCTCGAACCCCGGGGGTTGCTTAATGAATACTGATGGGGGGATACTTTATAGGTAGGCCCATGGACCCGGAAAGTAGACCCGCCAAGACCAAGAAGGCCAAAGCCGAGTCACGTATCAAGTCGCATGGGCTGGGCTGGAGACAAGCCGACCAAGGCCCATGATGAAGAAAGGACCCGTCCGGAAGGAGTCCAAGTACAACCCGGAGTCTAAACTTGGAAGACCAAGACGTAGAGTAGGACTCCGTGTTCTAGTATGACTCGGTGTAAATTGTAAATCCAGAGACCCGGCAGCCTTTATAAGCGGGGTCCTGGACCTTAGATCGGGGAGGCTCTAAGTTCAACCAGTAGAGATAAGCTTCAACCGAGAGAGAAACCCTAGCCACCAGAGAGAAGTCGCCGGCTCCTAAATTGTGGGAGCCGGGTCCTTGTAATCGAGGTATATCAAGAGCAATAACATAGAAGCAGGAAGTAGGTCTTTACCTCGAATCAGAGGGGCCGAACCTGGGTAAATCTTTGTTCCTTGGCGAGATTAACCGTTCCAGCGTACTTCAGTCATCAATGGCCCCAGAACTCATCTTCCCTGAGGAAGAACTTGCCGTGACAACCCCACGACAGTTGGCGCCCACCGTGGGGCCTATGGTGACAAAAGGAGTCGAGATCGTTGGAGCTGCTCGTCGAGCTATGGAGAAACTCGCCATCGGGCGGGTCTACACTGATGAGCATGGAGAGACAGAGATCGATGACTCAGGCTGGACCTCGGAGATGAACGAAGTCGACGAGGGCTATCAGCTTGTCTTTGGAGGAATCAACGTGTTCGTCGGGATGGTGTGCGCGTCGGGTCTTCGCGAGAACTCGGCGGAGTCGGTGCCAGAGCTAACTGTCATCGTCGAGTCCGACGGCGAGGAGTCGGTCGGAACTTCGGAGGTCGGCATCATCGCCGAGTCTGAGGGACCCCTAGCTGAGGAACCAGAGGTGATGCAGGAGTCAGATTCAGATTATGATGCAGATTCAGAGTCCATCCTACCCTTGTTTGAAGATCGGCTTGGGTATGGGATAGAGGAAGAGGATTATGAGGAGTCGCCAGTACGCGCTCGTGTTGTGGGAGTCTACATGTCTGGAAACACCGGGAATCAATTTGATCCGACTCTGTTGACAAAGGAGATTAATGCAAGTAATGCCGCAGAGAGGGCGGCCGAGTTAACCAACGCTCGTGCTGCGTTGGAGAAGCAATTAGCTGATATCACAGAGGCAAACCGTAGACTAGCTGCAGAGCAGGCCCGAGTCCAAGATGAAGCTCAGGTCGTGCGGAGGCGCCGTGAGGAGCTTACTTCAATTCAGCATCGCCGAGCCAGGAGTCGCTTGCATGATGGAGTCCACATCAATCCGACCAATCTATTCACCACACCCAATGGTCCAGGCAGAGGAGCCGGACTAGGAGGCTCTGCGGCAGCAGGAGGCGCCGCAGGAGGAGCCGGAGGAGCGCCACCACCACCACCACCACCACCACCACCACCAGAAGGATCGGGAGGCAGCCGTGCTAACGGACCACCGCCTGAAGGAGGAGTCGGAGGAGGAGCATCTGGTGGCTTAGGGGCACAGCCTAACAGATTTCATACTCCAGAGGGACATTATTCTAATCCTATGGACAACGTGCATGCGGCGACTCTGAGATTGGAGAATATTGTGGTACCAGAGGGACCAGCAGGACAGGAGACTCGCGAGGCAATCGAGTTACTGAAAACAGCTTTGACTCAGCAGGCTTTGTATCCAGCTTTTCCAGACGCAAGTAGGCTACATTCAACACCTTTCAACTCAGGTACGAGGAGTCGGCACGGCGAGTCCAACCCGGCAAACTCTACGAGTGCAAGACGTCGTGAACTAGCGAGGAATCGTGCAAACATACCAACTGCTTCACAAGCTCAGCTAGTGGTTGATGAAGCAAGGCAACGACGAGAGAGAGAAGCAGCAAGAGCTCGGGAGGCAGAGAGGGACAGAGCGTTAGTGGGTGCAGCCAACCCGCCTCAGCCGACCCGGGTGCACGAGGAGGTGACTTCTCCTGGTGCGTCCCCAGCATTAACAGGACCAGAGTGTTTGTCCGATGCCATCAGATCCGAGTCCTTCCCTAGCAGTTTCAAGGAGCCGCGCAAGGTTCCAAACTATGAGCCTAACATGGACCCGACCTCTTGGTTGGGTACATACGAGATGGCGATGAGTATTCGCAACGCCACAGGTAATCTATGTGCCAAGTTCATGTATCTTATGATGGAGGGAGCAGCCAAGGTGTGGATGCGCAACTTGCCTCCTAGGTCAATCAACTCTTGGGAGCAATTGAAGGCGGCTTTTATTCAGAACTTCCAAGGCACATGGCAAGAAACTCAGCACCATTGAGGACCTGGAGCGATGTGTCCAGAGGAAGGGCGAGTCAGCAAGGCACTGGATGAAGCGAGTCTCAGAGATCATTAATTCCTCACAAGGACTCCCTCCAGTTTCAGTCTTAATGGCGATGGAGAGAAATTGCAGTTATAATCCCTTGAGTTGGAAGCTAGGTCGTATGAAGGAGAGCCTGAATCAAGGTATTCCCCTTACGATTGGTGAGATCATGGCGGTGCTAATAAGCACGCTGCCACAGACAAAACAAAGGATCAGGAGGAGGAACTAAAGGACAAGGTGGCAATGGTCAGAATCAGAACCAGAATCAAGGGTGGCAAGAGGCCGTATGGAGACAACTCTGACCTAGTGCAACACAAACACTGGAGTCAGACGTAAGGACAACAATTCTGGTGGATACCAAGGCCGCACTCCAAGCACAGAGGAGGTCTTGAGAATTCATA
>QRDG01001855.1:0-376599 GCA_012064385.1 Puccinellia tenuiflora
TGAACCACAGGAGGATGCGGAGAGATTTTTGTCGCAGCTCCTCCGGCGTGGCGTGGGGTAGTGGCTAGTGGGGGAGGAGATCGAGCTGGGGCGGGGCGGTTCCGAGGAGGAAGAAGGAGTGGAGCCGGAAAGCCCGGGGATTCCGGGTGCATGCGAGTCGCGTCACCAGTTTCGTCTTTTTTTTTTCTGTCTCGAGGACAGAGAAAGGAAGGACAATGTTCACGTCCGAACTGAAGATCGACATCCAGACGATAGACCCGCCTCCAAAATGCGACATCCACAGTTTCCACTTGGAAAAATTTATGATTTTTCATCTTAACATGCAATTTATCCACATCATCCACTCTCTTTGCCTATCAATCTTCCGTCACATCCACTAATATTTATTAATCTTTGTATCCAAAATCCACATCATCAATTATTCTAATTTTTTAATTATAGATGCTAATAATTTTTGTTACATACATATTTTGTGTCGAATAAATTTAGTACATCGACTATGACAAACTGAATTTTGCATATTCGTATAGAGAACTTAATGTATCAATTTTTTTCATACCCTTTATTTAAAATATAGTTTCTAAGTAGATTCCCGCTGCAACACGCAGGGTATCTTCTGGTATAAAAAATACGACATCCACACTACTCCCTGGAGGAAAAATGTATCTCGTTTAGGATTTATTTGGACCGGCCACACATTTGTATTAAGTTTCACCATTACAGAGAAAAAAGGATGAACGTGTACTATTGGGTTCGTTGATATATTTAATTCGAGCAATATAGTTCTTGATAGGAAATTGGTCATCAAACTCCACTCTCATAATTGTATCCATTGTTACAGTATATGGTGAATTGCACTAGTCTTTCCATCAGTTCGGATTTTGGGATAAAGTGGCTAGTGCAGGATACATGACATGGTATCAGAGCCTGAGGTCTCGAGTTTGAGTCCTGGCATACGTAATTTATTAAAAATTGCTGGTAGCCCCCCTTGTGTCCAAGTATGAGCCTGTCTTGCGTCATACGTCTGAGACTTGCACGCCGTCGCTTTCTTCCGTTGCACATGTGGCCTCTCCCTCCCCGAGTCACACGTGAGAGTGGGTGTTACAGTATATGTGAATTGCACTAGTCTTTCCATCAGTTCGGACTTTTGGGATAGAATGGCTAGTGCAGGATACATGACATCCATGACCAGAAAGATTAACACTTCTAATATAATAGATCCAATAACCCATAAAGATATTGTTTAGTAGATTAGCCTTGCATCTAGTATGTTATTGTTGTTTCTGACGGTTGGAGCATGGGTCATGAGGGCATGCACATTGGTTTAGATAGGTGTTGTGTGTACTAATACTCCATGTTATATACAAACAATGTTATAGACAATATATACAACAATTTTTCTATAAGATTTTCTATTTTTAACCATACAACAACAACTTGTAGTATGTAATTTTTCTGTAAGAATCCTACAAACTATCTATAACTTTTATAGAAAGCCTCACTCGCTCTCTCCATTCTCTTTCCTTCATATACCCAAAAACCATGTATAACCACCCCTTGCAAACAGCCGAGTTATCACCATTGTACATGTCCTGATGGTTAGCGGAGAAGAAGAGCGCACAATGAGAATGGACGGCGACTTTCTTACCACATATGCACACATTGCAACTTTAGTTATCCAGTTATAATTCCCGGTGCCTTCCATACCCATATAGTAAAAATAAAATCCCTCGTGTGCGACGACATACGAAAAAATGCATGGAATGAGATTGGATGATTTTTTTGGATAAGGTAGCAAAATGGCAAACACTTTATTCATCTTTTGCTTACACAAGTGTTGCTCCTTATAAAAGACTTGGGTGGTACCGTAGGTCACCAGATAAAGCTACCCATGATTACGAGCTTGGTCCACTGGATGGTAGGTCGGAAACATTTTTGAAAAGAAAAATACTACATTTTTTTACCGAAAATTGAGGTCCAAAGCCACCTCCCCTAGTTTCCGAAGGAACACATTTCACTCACTTAAAACATAAAAGTAGCCCCCTCCATAGTTTTCCAATAAAATTAGACATCCCACGGTTACAGAAGACAAACATTATGAAATAGTCAATAAAAACATTGTGAATCGCTAATCTTTCTGATGGTAAATATTGATGTTTGATAATTTGGATCAGCCATACATTGGGGTTTACCGACACAGATCTTATCAATTCAAATGACAAGACATTAAAGGGTGTAATGTGCATTAGTTGGTATGAGTTGCGCGGTGTTATGAAACCACTGACCAAAAGGTTAAGAACACCCATGTTGGTATTTTATCGAATCACCCGACTAACAATAAAACGGATATGTATATGTTACCCGCTAAAGAACGATTCCCAACTTGATGTCATGTTACTAATGCAATACTCCATACTTTGTACTTAAAATTTAGGATTTTCTATTTTCGTGCCCCTCTTTTCCGAAGTCGATGGCTGTCTCCGCTCCCTCTCCCTCTCCCACGGGTCGAGCCAGTGCTTGCTGGTATGTTTTTTCAGCAAGTTTTATGCTTCTTGTGTCCTTGCATCGAGTTAGAATCATGCTGACCGTCGACGGGCTTTCCTTCGTGGTGATGTTTGATCTTGCAAGAAGAAGATCTCCATTTAGGCTGGTCGTCATGGCACAAATCCGGTAGATGTGAAGTTTGGTAGAGTTGATCGAGCTCTAGGACATAGGGGCTACGGTGGTGGTTGTCTATGGGCTCCGGGCGAAAGCCATGTACGGGTCCCCGGTGCAGGCAATGACAATGTCTTGTTTACCTTGTTGAAGGCATTGTCGTGGATCCCATGTCCCTCCCATCATGCCCGTTTCTCCGGGTGAAGACCTAGATCTCTTGTATCGTTGATGACAATGTTCTCACCGTCGTACCCCATGGTGGCATCTCTTTGGAGTTCTAGCCCCACATCAGGCACTCGTTCTCTTGCACTCATGGTCGTATCATGCCCATTGGCAGTTTGCTTGTGTCGCTGGCCTTGCGGTTTCTCAGGGATGGTCTTTTCTTAACCCGATGACACCCATTCCATCTTCATGGACGGCATGCATAAGCTCAAGCTATGAACTTCATCTTCAATTTTTTAACATTAGCTTGTAGTTCTCGCTCTCTTATTTTCTTCCCTGTGGGTGTTTTCCTTCTCTGTTTCGAGCCTTATATTGTAAGCAGGTAACGCCAGTAGTGTTTGTACTCTTGGACGACTTGGGAATTATTAATTTAATGCTAGGCGAAAGCCTTTCATCTAAAATTTCCATACGCGTGTTGCTGAGTGCAAACAAAGCCCTTATTGTCCATGATTTTATACCCCCGCTTTTGATTACTATACGACCAACCAAGCGGGGCCTAACACTTCTTATCGGATAGTTCCAAATAACCCATGTTCATCCATAGAGTTCCGTACAACGGCCTTCAATCCAACAAGTCTCTTCTAGAAAGTTTGAGTTTGGACGGCTCGAGCATGAGGGCATTGGCAGATAATAAGAGCGACTCAACATAGTAAGAACGGATGACCATGGTTCTGTTGAAAATGCAAGCATTCGGATTTTGGTGATCCATTAGTAATTCCCGGTGCCTTCTAAGCCCATACTATTAATATCAAATCCCTAATGTTCAATGACACAACAAAAGGGCATGAATGAGTATGGATGATTTGTGGACAAGGAATTAAAATGCGAAACACATTATTGAAATTTTTCTTGGAGAAGTGTTGCTCCTTATGAAGGGCTTGGGTGGTATTAAATACATGAAATTATGGGTCCTTTGGTAGGTTCATAAGCTATATCTACCCTCCTGATATAAGCTTGGTCCACCGACCTGTAGATAAGGAACATTGAGATATTGTGAGCTCTTATTTTTGCAAAGAAATATATTTGCACTTGCACCAGAAATTGAGATCCAAAGCCACAACTCCTAGTTTACTAAATCCACATTTTAGTGACTTACAACAAAAAGTAACCCTTCCATGTGTTTCCAACCAAATGCGACGATCCACATTTCCACGAGACAACTGTAGAAAGTAGGTAGTACTCAATAAAAACATTACGAAGCGATAACCACCCCATGGCAAAGAAACATTCTTTAAGGATTTGGAATCGGCTATACATTATGAGGCTTCACTGGTACATGCACATGGTTTAGTTTTTAGCCTTGCATCTAGTGATGTTTCGGTAATATGAACTCCCAGAACGTGTTTTGTACATTTCCCAAATGGATAAAGTTGTTATCTTTTCAGAAAAAAATATAAATTTTACATCAAATGACGGAGCCTCAAGTACTGCTCTATTGTGAGGTTTGAGATTCTCTTAATAGGGAGAAAACGGAAGAGGTGTAGAATAATGAAATGAAAGAAATTAACATTTCTGAAACCGTCTCTCTTTTTCTAGAGATTGACGAATAGACATTACTTAACTTGGATAACCACAAACCTATAAAAAAATGGCGATGTGAAAGCAGTTTGCATTCTCCGTCCGACGTAGATAAGTTAGCACCCTTTGCCCCATCCAACGTGGCTATGTTAGGCCCCTCTTCAAAGGTTCGAAATCTACCTTTTTCCTGGACATCACGTTGCTTGGGCATACAGTGAAAGCTTCTGTAAAACCCCTTTTGTCATCATGGGTTGACAACCTTTGTTAGTTTTTTTTAAAATATGTGTAAATAACCTCTTTGTAATTTTGCCTCTTATTAATAAAGAACCGTGGGGGACTCCCCTACATTAAAGTTCAAACACAAATGTAGGCCCCCCTACCTTCCACGTGTGCATCATATTGTTTTGAGGTTAGAGACAGTCGTCCTGCTTTCCGATTAGAGTATTTTTAAAGAGATTTTTTTGCATTACATTTTATTACATAACCAAGGCTATATCAAAAGGGATCCTAAATCACAACCGCTATGTCTCCCAGGTCCTGAGAATGGGCGTAAGCCCGCCGAGCTATCTCCTCCCAAACGAGGTGGGCCACTTCCATCAGCAACTTTGCCATGTTAAGGAAAATCTGCATGTTCCGCTCCTTTCAAATCCCCCCACATAGTGTAGATGCCCCTCGCTTCTCCTTGAGGATGTTCGCAATTACCCCATCCCACCAAAAATTTATGCTTCGACCAAGGGCTGCAGGGGCGGCACTTACCGTGCCATTCCATTAAAAAAATCTTTTCTCTGACCGCCGTTGAGAAGCTGCACTCTAAAAGGAGATGCTTGATAGTCTCCGGGTGGATTCTGCAAAGTTTGCAGATTAGGTTGTGAGGCGACCCACGAATAGCAAGATTGTCAGCTGTGAGATTTTTCCCGTGAAGAACCATCCAATCAAAAAATCTGCACCTGGTATGCGTAATTTTGGAAGTATTGTTAGGCATTGTATTGTTTGTTTTTGAAACAAAGCCTCTTAAGTTGTGTTTATGTTGCCGTCGTATTTATTCTTCATGAAACTACATTATCAATTAGTTAGTACATGCATTTGAATCAATTAGTTTGAAATAACATATGTACAAACGCATAGTTTAGTAACTTTGAGCATCTCTAGTAGATGCTCAAAATTTTAGGCCTCAAAAAGTGGTATAGAGGCTCTCTAAATACACTTTGGCCTGTTCTATAGGAGAAGGATACTGCGTGCATTGTCGGACGTCTATCAACTATAGCCTAGCTCTATAATCTTCCTATCGTGTAAGACACACCTGATAGCGCTTAAACTTTTTTGTTTTATTTTATTTCTTAATTCTTTTTTAGAGTATTTTTTTTTTCTCAGCAGACAGAAGGATACTGCGTGCATAGTTAGATGTCCTAAAACAGTACTACTCCCTCTGTTCCTAAATATAAGATGTTTTAGCATTTTTCTTTCCATCCGTATCTAGACATATTTTAGTGTAAGGTTCAAATGAATCTTAGGACTAAAACATGTCTAGATACGGATAGAAAGAGAAATACTAAATCATTTATATTTAGGAACGGAGGGAGTACGTGCCAACCTCGCCGCCTCACCGCTTCATGTAGAAAAGGCGAGCTTGTGATTAGGGTTCGTGGACCCATCGCAGCCTCACCAACCTCACAGCCGGACGGTGCTCGCCCCTCACACGCCTCCCTCTCTCCTCTTCTCGTCCCCAACGCGAGTTTCCGGAGCTCCCCGTAAACTAGTCGGCTAGTGGTTGCTTTAGCCTTGCATCGTGTTTGGGTAGCCAAACTGAAAACACTGCATGGACGTAGCTTCAACAGTTACTGGAGGGAAGAACAGACACATAAGAGCAAGAACCCATGAGCGAGGTCAAGTTAAACTAGCGCACATTGCAATTTTAGTGATCTGTTTGTAATTCCCTATGCCTTCCATGCTCATGCTATCAAAATAAATTTCTAATGTGCAGAGACGCAACAAGCAATGACGGAATGAGATTGTAGAATTTCTAGATTAAAAAGTAATAGTATGGACACACTATTCGCATTTTCCTAGGGAAGTCTAGCTCCTTATAAAGACTTGGGTGGTAGCATTCATATGAAGTCATGTGACCTCAAGAGGCTGTGATAGCATTACAGCCTATTATTATTTTTAAATAAATTGATACCATAATCCCACAATAAAAAATGCTGCCATGCAAAATAAAAGTTACAACAAATAGAAGCTTCCCTAATTTAGAGAAATATCATAAATCGAAAAAACTCTCGAAACAGGCTTTCGCCTGCTTTATAAATAAAGCCACACCACCGAACTGATACAAAGTGATGAAATTACCTCGTACAAAACATATCAAAGATGAAAAGAAAATAGGAGTAGCCACACCCCGAACAAGCACCATAGACTAATAACTAGATATGCCACCACGCCTCCATATGAAAGCACCGGACGTCGTCACACTGCACCCACCAAGTTGTCGTTGGAGAGGGACGTATGTCCTCTCGCTTAAGGCCGTTGAGCGACGATCATGCCAGCACACAACGAGAATCAGGAGTAGTGGAATTAAAACACGTGTAAATTATAGGAAGTCTCTGATGACAATGGTGTGAGACCGATAAGTACCGGAGCTCCACGACGACACCCTCAAGAGGTCCAACGCCGGAAATTTGTGATTTCCTTTAAAAGAAAAATATTCACATTTGCGCCGGAAATTGAGGTCCAACGCCACCGCCCTAGTTTCCCAAAGTCCACATTTCAGTAACTTAAAACATCAAAGTACCCCCTCCATGGGGTTCCAACCAAATGTGACGATCCACAATTACATGAGATAAACATTATGAAATACTCAATAGAACCATAGTGAGTTGGATCAACCATACACGAGGGTTCACTGACACTAGATCTGATCAATTTAAATGATAAAACTATAGAGGGTGGGTGCCTTTGTTGGTGTGTCTTGAGCGGTGTTATTAACCTACTGGCAAAAAAGGGGGAAGAACACTCGTGTTGGTATTTTATCGTATCGCCTCACCAGCGATAAAAAGGGATGTGTATATGTAACCCGCTAAAGTAGTAGAATGATTCTCAACTTATGTCGTCTTACTAAAGCAATGCTCCATAATTTGTACTTAATTTTTTTGTCTCTTGTCTCTTGTCTCTTTTCCTATACTCACCAGAAAGAATCACTCTCCTGCAATCACCATTCTATCCTAACCAAACAATATATAAAATATTTCACCGCTGCTTCCTTGAAATATTGTGGGAGAGTGGTGTACAAAATGGCTGGAGCAAGCGCGGACGCCGGTGGATTAGCTGAGGGTGAAGAGTCAAGATTACGAACATCGGAGTATGAAGGGCATGGTATTGTGTTGATCAATGCCGATCTGTGCACACTGTAGTTCCGATAATCAATTGGGCATTCCCGATGCCTTCTTCTATAATCATATTATCAAATCCAATTAGAATGTGGAGAGTCAACAAATCATGTGATAAATGAGCTTTGTAATTCTAAGACAGAGAATTAAAATGTAAAACAAGCTAATATACGGAAGCCCACCTGGGGAGTTTGTTCATCTCCTGTCTCTTTTCCTATACTCACCAGAAAGAATCACTCTCCTGCAACCACCGTTCTATCCTAACGACACAATAAAATATTTAACCGCTGCTTCCTGTGATACCGTGGGAGAGTGGTTTACAAAGTGGCTGGAGCAAGCGGGGACGCTGGTGGATTAGCGGAGGGAGAAGAGTCTGAAATTCGAAACGTATTATGAAAGGGCGTGGCATTGCGTTGATCAAGGCTGATGTGTGCGCACACTTGTTCTGGTCGTTCATTGGGCATTCCCGATGCCTTCTATGCTCACATTATCAAATCCAAATAAGTAGAATGTGGAGAGTCAACAAATCATGTGATAAATGAGTTGTGTAATTCTAAGACGGAGAATTAAAATGCAAAACAAGCTATCCCCGCTTCTTATAAAGGGGTTGAGTGATAGCACCGACATGAAGCATGTGTACTTCCAAAGGCCGGTAGGTGGTAGGAAGACGGATTACTTTTGAGGATTCGGAAGAGGAAGCCAAAAACAACTGAGCCCCCGCGTCGTCTCCCTGCGAGGTGACACGGGCGGAACCCTAGACACCCGCCGCCGCCACCCCTACTCCACCACCATCCCTCGCCGCCGCCGGCTGACGTCGCCGGGCAAAGCTCGCCGGCGGCCGGTGGCGGCGGGATCTGTTTTCCTCGCGCTCGAGCTCCCACAAATCAACGGCGTCGCCCCAAACTGCCACGTTCTTGCCGCCCAGATCTCGATCCGGCCCGCTCGGTCCGGCGTCCTGGCAGCCTCCGCGCCGGCGACGGCCACCCTGCTCGTTGAAGGAGTACCCCGTGACTCCCTACCTCCCCCTCCTCCAGAAATCTCCCCAAATCCAAATCGCCACCAAAAATCCGCCCCCAATCCTCGAGATCTCGGCCACGCCCGCCTTCTGCGCCGCCGGCGTGCTTTTGGCCTGGAGCTCCGCTGCCCATCCCGCGGTCTGCTCCCCAGGCTTGCGTGGATGTCCCCAGGTTGGCGCGGATGGCTCGCGTGCAAGTGCTCCCCTTCGGTGCCCTGGCCGCGTGCGTGCCTTGGCCTGGATGGGGTTGCTCCCCCTCGGGAGAGCCTCCTCTTGCCGCTCGGTGGCCTCTGCTGGAGCTGGCTGGCTGCTGCCCCTCGTCCCCGTCACGGTGGTGCCCCTGCTGGATGTGGCGCTCCGTCGCCGCTGCACCGACGGGATGAACTCGAGGTGTGTCTCTGGAGAAATCCCTGCTCTAACCCTGTGTCCGAGCAGACCACGGCGGCGCTCTCTTGTGCCGTTCACCCTGCTGGGGGCGTGGTCAGAGAGATACACCTGCAGCCAGTTGCGGCGGTTCCGGGCGAAAGCTCAGCGACGACGGCGCCCATGGGCGTCGTTCCCCTTCCTGAAGGCGTCGCAATGGAACCCCGTGCTGCTCGGCAGGTCTTGAAGAATTTGGGTTCGTGAAGTGCCTCGACTTCAGCCCTTGGATGATCGTGGATGCTCGGCCCCATCTGATGATGATGAACGCTGGTATGTCATGAGCTTCGTGTTCCTTGCGCGGTCTCGGTTGATCGCACCCTTCGATGGCGTAGGTGGCCTCCTCACCGCGCAGAGTGCCTAGGGCTGTCCCTTTGGCGGAGTTGCAGTCAAGGTTCGTGTCCGTGGTGGAATCTCGGTCTTGCAAAGCCCTTCGATGGCGTTGGCAGAAACTCCTCGCTACTCTGGCACCCAATTGCCGGCGAGCTTCGTGTCTGCATCGCTCTCTCGGTGGAGTAAGGCCCTTCGACAATGCCATTTACACTCGTTGATTTGCTTTTGCTCCTGATTGCCACCTAGTGGTCAGCCGCTATGCAAGCGGGTGATGGTCATGCTCCCTACAAGGTCTCGGTGTTGTAATACCCTTCGATGGCGTCGGTACCACTCCTCAAAGCACTGCCCCTGCTTGTCCCCCTGATGATGCCTGCCGTGTACTCACTGTCTGGATAGTGCTTGTGCTTGTCAAATGCATTTCCCATCCTTTTCTGTTTTATCTTTGATGTAATCCATTGCTTTAGAGAGCAAGTCCATCAGGTAGCCGCCCTGCGTTGGCAGATCTACCTCCCTCCCTGTAAAATGTAACACCTCTCGTTTTGGAGAAAATATTCAGGTGGGGAGTCTTTCCCCCCGGTGACCCTTCAAAAAAAAAAAGGCCGGTAGGTAAGCATCACTTTATTAGGGCATGTACAGCGCAAAGCGCTTAAATAGGGGCTCAAGGAGGAGAAGAAAAAATGCTACGAAAAAGAAAAATCAACTAAGCGTTCTGTTCCCTAACGCAAGGCGCTAATGACGGAAGCTTTAAAGGCAATTAAGCGCCCTTCTCCTCCAATGCGGCAAATTAAGCGCCCGCCGGCTATGGGGAATAGAATGCTGCCGGCGGCGAGCTCGCTAGCTCCACTGTCGCCCGTTCTAGCGGAATCGGCATGGCCAACCTTCTCCTCTGCAATCCCCATGGCTGACCTCGATACCTGTAGCAAATTTCCTATATCCGACCTCCTCATCTGCAGCAATTTCTTTCTTTCTTTCAAAAAATGGAACCGCCGCCTCGTTCTGATCAAGCACATGCCCTCGGTTGTCGCTGGCGAGTCTCAACGGAGATGCAATTGTCAATTTTCCATGGCTCCATATCGCTCGTTTGTTGAAGAAGAAGGCTGTTCGTTCTTTTCCTTTGCGTCTTGGGTAGCGTCCGCTTCCCGCAAAATCAGTGCGTCCGTTAAAATTTGGCTCAAGCGCCGGCGCAAGGCAAAATCCCAGACTCGGGTGGGAATCGCAAGTAACCGCTGGGATTTCCGTCCTAGCTCGGTCTAAGCGCCCTTACGAGCTTGACCGTCTAGTGGAGTAGTGGGTCGGTGTGTGTATTACTGTACCTCGGAGACGAGCTTGACTTGGGGTGCCTGTTCGTGTCCGGGTGCAGCTGCAGCGCTGGCACATGTACAACGAAGATCAGTTTCATCACCGTTTAAATCATCGGGACGGTGGCGTGGATTGGATCCGTGCGTATGTACCGTGGTGGCGGTAGCGCCGCTTGATGGCGTCCTCCGACGCAGCCTCGCCGATCTGCAATGCATGCACCGCTTCCTAGCTAGTTAAACGCGCGCGGCGCCGGAAAACAGAGTCGGAACAAGGAGGAGGCCTGGAGGCGCGTGCGTGCTGGGGACGTACGGCGAGGACGAGGTACCAATCGACGAAGTGCGGGCGGCGCCGGGACAGGCGGAGGTGCGGGCAGGACGCGAAGGCCGCGCACACCTCGCGTGCACCTGCGCCTTCCCACCGGCCGCGCGCGTCCGCCATCGATTGAGCCTTCCCACCTGCGGCTCCCTCGGGTCGGGTCCCCGCGCGGTCGACCGATCTGTGCTACACGTCAGTCGCAGCAGTCCTGAGTCGCAGTAAGAACGGAGGAGCGGTAGTCGTCGTCGCTGCAGGCAGAGCACACAAATATGTAGGATGTGGGGAGATTTTTCTGCAAGTCCCCGTCGTGGGCTCGTGGCGGATGCTAATGGGACGGGGGAGGAGATCGAGATGGGGCGGGGCGGTTCCGAGGAGGAAGAAGGAGTGGAGCCGCAAAGACCGGGGATTGCATTCGTTTTTTTCCGAACGCATAGTAAAGAAATGGAAATGCTCGCGTCTGCACCGTAAGTCCCGAGCCCCAATTCCCACTGGCTTAAGCATTCGCCCAAGTTCGAACTACAGCTACGCCTGACAGGATTTGGAATTTTGGATCGATCAGAAATAATCAAGCTTCAACATTATTCACTTACTCATGTCTAGCAAGATATATTCCTTTACGGAGGAAAACTGCTAATCAAATTCCACTCTCTCATTTCCGCAAAAAAAAGATTCCACTCTGTCTGAAAAACTCTGGCCTAACTTGGGAACTGGATTTCATTTCCCACCCGTGATTTTATACCCCCGCTTTAGACTCGTATACGACCACAACCAAGCGGGGCCTTACACTTCTAATCATATAGTTCCAAATAACCCCTGTTCGTCCACGGAGAACTGTCATGAATCTAACGGGTCCGTGCTAGAAAGTTTGAGTTTCGACGGCTCGAGCATGATGGCATTGGCTGAGAATATGTGTCAGGTAACGCAGTAAGATTGGATGACGATGGCCATGCTAAAAATGCGCGCATTTTAATTTCGGTGATCCATTACCAATTCCCGGTGCCTTCTAAGCCCGTACTATTAATACCAAATCCCTAACGTCCAAAGACACAATGAAAAGGGCGTGAAATGAGTATGGATGATTTCTGGACAAGTAAAACGAGGAACACATTATTCAACTTTTGCTTAAAGAAGTATTGCTTCTTATAAAGGACTTGGGTGGTAGTAAAGACATGAAGTTATGGGTCCTTCGGTAGCAAGGTCAATAAGCTAAAGCAACCCTCAATATAAGCTTGGTTCACCGACCTGTAGATCACGATCATTGATATTTTGTGAGCTTGTATTTTTGCAAGGAAAATTATTTGCACATGCAACAGAAATTGAGATCGAAAGCCACACCGCCTAGTTTCCTAAAAACACATTATAGAGACTGTTTTAGTCGGTGTTCATGATAGATCACATTGGAGTTCATGAATACAATGACATTGGAGTTCATGAAGACGAGAGTTTTTTAGTCGGTGTTGACTTTCCTGTGAAACAATTGTTCATGAATAGACATTACTTAAATTAATTGGATAACCACAAACCTACAATAAGAAATGGTGATGTGAAAGGCGTTTGCATTCTCTGTCCGACGTGGCTATGTTAAGCCCTACTGCCCCCACATGTGCATCATATTTTCAATCATAGAACTAATCCGCGTGATTTTGGGATCAAGGTATTGTTAGGCCTTACATTGTTTTTGAAGCAAAGCTTCATAATTTGTGTTTATGTTGCCCCTCGCGTATGACATGTTCCTATTTAGATTCAAGAGAAAACAGTTCCTGACTAGGATCAAGTTTGCCATGGTGATCAACAAGGTGCAAGGGTTAGACCGTCCCGTTTGTTAGCATGTACCTACCAGAACATGTATGCTCTCATGGCCATATCTACGTCGCGTTTTCCCGAGCGACTGCGAAGAGAAACTTCAAAATTTCATGCCATCAGGGGCAATGGACAAGACTAGACCAATAATTCAAAGAAGCAAGAAAAACTGAGCTCTTAGCAACGACCACAAGGAACATAGTCTACAATAAATTTCTTAGCATTTAAACTAGTAGAGCATATTTGATTAAATATTTTGATGTCTTTGCAAACAAACTTGGGAGCGTCAAGGAAAATGGCGCCCTTGTGCGGACGCGCATCGGGTGCGTGGACGACGTGCACGCGTGCGCCACGTGTCGCAGTATGAACGCGCGCGAACCGCTCCATCCTCGCGAGTGAGTTAGTTAGCTCAATCGATCCACCTGCTTGCCTGCCTGCTTACTTAGCTTGGTACATGTAGTTTGAAAATAAGAGAAAAAGAAAAGGAGAAAAATAATTTATAAAAATCATGAAGGCGGTGTATTATTCGTTGTCCCTAATATTTCGTCGATGCATCTGTCATTGCGTGTGCTGTGGGCTGCGCCCAATTTAGGTAGTGCACTGCGTGAACGGCCCAATCGAAGGCAGTCCAGGCAGTGCACTATCCAACCGAAGGCAGTACAATGCTCCGCCGAAAACAGTGCAGGCGGTGCACTGTGTAGTTGAAGTTAGTGCAGGCAGTGCAGTGCGCAACCGGAGGCAGTGCACTGCCCGATCGAAGGCAGTGCAGGCAGTGCATTGCAGAACTGAAGGCAGTACAGGCAGTGCACTGCCCAACCGAAGGCAGTGCAAACAGTGCACTGCGCTATCAAGGCAGTGTACTGCCCAACTGAAAGGCAGTGCATGCAGTGCACTGCATAAAGAGAAAAGAGAAGGCAGTGCACTGCCCCATCCGAGGTAGTGCACTGCAAAAAGAGAAAAAAGAGAAGGCAGTGCATGACACCCATCCGAGGGAGTACACTGCAGAAAAGAGAAGGCTTTACACCGCACTATAAAAAAAGGCAGTGCAAACTACACACTCCGGGCAGTGCAAAAAGAAAGTTTGTCGAAACATATCAACGTAGGATCTAGTTTTGAAGATCTCGACGCGACTAACCCATTCCTGAAAACGGATCACGATTTCGAAACTCGGTTAGCAAGATATTGTATTTTTTGTCTTCGAATTGGAAAACAAAAAGAGAATTAGCTAGCCGCACACACCGTACCATACCAGCGAACGAGCGATGCACCACGGGTCAACACATGGCTTCCAGACGTCGTGCGCGGAAAGAGAGGAACGCACGCCAGCGTAACACGTGGAAGCACCAGAAGTGACGCCGCACGACCTCCTACCAAGGACGCCTTTTTTCTAACATTTCCGAACAAACTTGAATGTTATAATACCATATGTGTCTATCTTTTCTATACACATGAATATTTATATGTATTTTATGTTTACACTTGACCATGTGTGATGATAGAAGATAAATAAAAAGACGAGCATGTAACTAGTTTGCTATCATAGAACTAATCCCCGTAATTTTGGGACCTTTTTATTGTTAGGCCTCATATTGTTTTTGAAACAAAAGCCTCATAAACTGTGTTTTATGTTGCATCGTACCAAATAGTTTCTCTTGCCCACAGACGGGGATAAAATCTCACAAATCTCGAAGCCCTGATCCACTGATCCCGAGCTGACATTTCTGAGACCTGTGCGCCTGCTGCTGCTGCCGCCGCGCTGAGGCGCCGACGACGGTGGGGTCTTATATATTGTTGGTGCTGGCACGGTGCCTGGTGGTGGTGAGGCCGAGGCGGACATGGAAGGCGGCGTAGAAAGCCGTGACGTTCTCGGCGTCGAAGGCCCGCCGGTGCAGCTTGTCCGTCAGGCAAGCCTGTGCCTTGCAACGCAATGCACGCCACATAAGTGCAATTGCTTGGTGTTCCTGTTGGGTCTGATTTTGAATCAGTGGCCCGTTGGTGGGTTAATAACAACAAGAACTCTGGTATTAATATTGTCTGTACTGCTACATTGTGGACTATATAGAAATTACGGAATGACCTATGTTTTCAGGGGATGGTGTGGCCAAGAGTGCAGGAAGTGTGGAGACGCATCGCTTCAGAGCTGGAGCAATGGAGAATACTCTCCAAGGATGCCACTTCCGCGCTTCTGAAAGAGCATGGTTGCCCCCATATATTGTTTTGGTAATTAATAACAATCTCTATGGACTAATGTGTGATTTGAGTTATATTTGCAGTGTTGGTCCGTATGGAATGCTTGAACTCCATATGTTGGAGTCGAAGCTAAAATGAGAAGATTATATGTTGATCAAGGCTAAGTACAAGTTGATCAACATACAAGATAAGGTGTTGGTCCGTATGGAATGCTTGAACTCCATATGTTGGAGTCGAAGCTAAAAGAGGAAGATTATATGTCCCCATATGTTGTTTTGGTAATTAATAACAATCTCTATGGACTAATGTGTGCTTTGAGTTATATTTGCAGTGTTGGTCCGTATGGAATGCTTGAACTCCATATGTTGGAGTCGAGGCTAAAAGAAGAAGATTATATGTTGATCAAGGCTAAGTGCAAGTTGATCAACATACAAGATAAGGTGTTGGTCCGTATGGAATGCTTGAACTCCATATGTTGGAGTCGAAGCTAAAAGAAAAAGATTATATGTTGATCAAGGCTAAGTGCAATTTGATCAACATACAAGATAAGGGCAAGTGAAGATATGCGAAAGAGTGTCTCTCCCATATTGGTATATGGGGGAGCAATTTGCGAGGCTTCACCGAGCGGAGCGTAATCAAGAAAGGTGATCCACTTGAGAGGAGATCAAGATCGTCATCATCTAGCTCAAGTGGAATGCGCAAGGCAAAGAAAGGTGATCCACTTGAGAGGAGATCAAGATCGCCATCATCTAGCTCAAGTGGAATGCACAAGGTAAAGGTATGATCTTGATAGGGTTTCTATTTTACCGGTCTCGCGGTGTAGTTGGGAGACCGGGTTTTAGGATAGGTAACCGTACTATCAAGAGGGGCTCTCAAGTGAGCTTTAGCGTATCGGTCGTAGAGAGCTCAAACCTTTGCATCCTTGCATTCTTATAATCATCTTTATTGATTCTTAGTTGACTCTTATCGTAGTGAGATCTTGGTTCTTGTCGTGATAGTCATGAAAAGATTAAGTACTTCGAAAACGATATTTGGTTGCATCTTCTATTGTGTTTTCGGTGGTGGAGATTTTGCCGATTCACTAGTGAGTAAAGGTTCACACCTTCCTACCCATACCAAAATCTCCATTGCATGTTATTTGTCTTTCATCTATATGAGGATTTAGAGCTTGTGTTCATCTCCATACCAAGCTCTAGTTCATCAAAAACGGATCTCATATACATATCTTGTTGCGTTTTTGATGTTGGAGGTTTTACCGGCTTGTCTTTCCTAGAGAGGTCAAACTCTTTCCTTGTGACCTCCTCCTCACATGATGGAATATGATGTTTATCTACATGATCTTGTAGAGCTCTTCGTTGCGATTCCAACGAGTCCAAGATCATCGAAAACGGAGTCCGGATGCAAAAGATATCGTGTTTCTCGTGCGTGCTGTTTTACACTCTGTATCTCATCCGGAATTTTCCGGGTCATTCCGGACAGCTCGGAATTTTCCGGATATATTCCGGACGGATTCCGAGGTGAACTAGTTTTGCTCTCTGTTAGTGTTTCGGAATATTCTGGACCATTCCGGACCAATTCCGGACGACCACAAAAACTGCATAACGGTCAGATCTTGTTGACCTATAAAAATGGGGCTTCTTCTCCAAAGGTTCCCTAACCATTAGAGCTCTTTTTCTCTCTCCTCCATTGTTGCAAGAGCTCAAATCACATAGATCTCCCAATCCCTCCACCCAAACTTGTTGATCTTTGGAGGATTGAAGGAGAAGATCTAGATCTACATTTCCACCAATCCATTCATCCTCTAAGTGAGGGGAACCTAGTAGATCTTGATCTTGGAGTTTCTTGGTGTTTCTCCTTTGTTCTTTCTCTCAAATCCCTCCCAAGCATTAGTTGCTTTGGTTGGATTCGGGTTGGAAGAACTTGACCACTTAGTGTGTTCTTGCCATTGCATTAGTTGCATAGGTTTGAGTTCTCCACGGTGATACATGGAAGTTGAAGTTGGGAAGCTTATTACTCTTGGGTGCTTTGGTGCCCTAGAGCTTGTTCCTCTAGGGCACGTTGGTACCCTAGACGGTTGTTGATTTCTCGGGGTCTTGGTGGCTCACGGGATTTGTTGGGAGCCTCCAATTAGGTTGTGGAGGGAGGCCCAACCTTGTTGGTCTCGGAGCTTTGGTAGCTACGAAGACATTGTCGAGAGCCACCAATTGAGTTGTGGTGTGTGCCCCGGCCTTGGGCATCGAGTCTTGGTGGCTCGGTGCATTTGGTGAAGACCCTCCAACTTGTGGAGTGAGCTTCATCCTTGTAAAGGTTCTAGCTGTCAACCTCAATGGCAACATAGTGACAAGTGCCTCGCCACATTGGTGGTAAGACACAACGGAGATACGGTGTGCCATATCAAGGCTACTCGGTGTTTCACTTTGATGAACACCGCGCCTCTCCAACAGAGACTAGCTTCCATTGGGAAGTGAACTTTAGGATAAATCATCGTCTCCAAGTGCCTCGGTATTTCTATATCCGAGTTTCTTACTTATGCTATTTACTTTGTGATAGCCATAGAGTTTAAAGTTATATATCTTGCTATCACCTAGTTGATTATATTGCTTAGCATAAGTTGTTGGTGCACATAGGTAAACCTAGCTAGATTAGGTTTTGGCTTGATAAATTAAACGTTAGTTTTATTCCGCATTTATTCAAGCCTTAACCGAAATAATTTTAAATCGCCTATTCACCCCCCCCCCCCTTCTAGGCGACATCCGTGTCCTTTCAATTGGTATCAGAGCGGGTTCTCTCTTTATAGGGCTTCACGGCCTAGAGAGTAAAGATGTCGTCTAGTGGTTTAGTGCACAATGCCTCTTTAATATTCGATGGCACTAATTATAATGATTGGAGAAATCGCATGCTAAATTATTTTAGGGACATTAATCCATATATAGAGCAAATTCTAGATATGGGTTTTTCTCCTCTAGAGGATGAGGAAAACTCTTATCTAGATGCTCAAGCTTCTAAAGTGGTTTTCATGTCTTTGAGAAATGCAGTTGCTTTGTCGATTTCTCCTTATCGGAATGCTCATGAGCTATGGACCAAGCTTCAAGACAATTATGGTGTGTCCATTGATAGTGAGAATGATTGTTCTCCCTCCACCTCCGGGCGTGACGAGTTCTCAACTTCTTCTACTTCACCTACACGTGGCAAGCCACAGAATAATGCAATGGTGAGTATGGATAAATTTCGCAATAATGATAGTGAGCTTCTTGTAGATGATATTTCTTTGGATTTAAACACATCTAGCACTATAAATGTTTTACATGCTTGTGTTGATAGTCCTTGCTTATCTTCTAAATAGTCAAATAATGATGATCATGACAATAATAATGATGATGAAGAAGATGATGATGCTTACTTTAGTAAGAAAGGCCTAATGGTTCTAAATGCCCTTTCAAATAATAAAAATGCTTGTGATAACCTTCATTAAATCATGAGCACCCTTGTTGAGCGAGGGATTACTATTGAAAATTTGGAAGCTCGTGAAAATGAAAGTCTTAGCCGCGAACGTGATTATGCGAACACGCTTGCGGATCTTGAGGAAGCTCTTGAAGAAGAACAAAGCACCAAGAAATCTCTTGAGGAGACATTTACTCTAGAGTTATCTAAAGTAAATAAAACTCATGATAGAGCTCTCAAGGTGGCTAATGATTTTAAAATAAAAAATGATGAGCTTGTTGTTGAAATTGTTAGACTCCTTGAGGCTAATAAGAAATTTGAAAAGGATGTCAAGTCCTTGGAAGATTCTCTTGCACATCTCACTAAGTCCCATGATCAACTCCAAGCTCAATTGCTAAAAGAGCTTCCTACTTGTTCTCCCATTGCTATTAATGTTGATGCTTGTGCTACTAACTCTATTTCTTGTGAAGCATCCATTTTAAAGGAGAATGTTGAGCTAAGGGCTCAACTTAAATTGCTAACTAGCAATTATGAGATATTGGAAGAAAGCCATGAGAAGCTCTCGAGCTCTCATGAGGATCTTCTAGTATCTCATGATAAGCTAAAGTTAGCTCATGAGGCTATCGCTACCAAGGTAATATCTAGTGAGCCTCATGTGGACAATGGCACAACTTCTACTAAAAATGCTATAATACCATGTGCTAGTCCTTGTAATTCTTCATCTCAACCTAGTGGGAAATCATATGTTGAATTACATTTAGTGCCTAGTTGCTCTAACAATGAAGCCTCAACTTCCACTAGTGCTTGTGTAGCTACTAACCTTGTAGGGAAGTCTAAAGAGCACAAGGTACAAGCCACATCTTTGAAGAAAGATGTGGAGAAGCGTCATAAAGGGAAGGCCACACTTGACAACATGTTGAGTGTGCAAAAATCCCCTAATGACAAGAGTGGACTTGGATTCAACTCCAATATCAAGAACAAGTCCAAGAGTAGCAATAAGAAGGGCCAAGAACAAGTCAATCATTCGGCCAAGATTGTTTGCTTCAAGTGCAAAGTTGAAGGGAACCATGTTAGGGATTGCCCAATGAAGAAGAATCCTCTTAGTGAGAAGCAACTAGGGAAGCGGCCTATTGTTCAATCTCATGCTCAATCTCGAGTTGAACAAGGGCCACCTCCTAAGAAGACTCAAGTTATTGCTCATCAAGTTGGGGAGCCTATTAAGAAGAAAGAGAAGAGTCGATGTTGCTACTTATGCCGTGAGAAGGATCACTTGGCTTCTTCATGCATTAATGGTACCCTATCCAACCCCATAATAATTGATGATGTTTATTCTCTTAGGAAGGATAGGGTTGGCAATGTGTTTGCCAAATATGTGGGAACTCAAAGTGGTGTCAAGAAAAGAACCATTTGGGTTGCCAAGCCTATTGTGACTAACTTCTTAGGACCCAACTTGGTTGGGGACCAACAAGCTCAAACTTGATCAATAGGTTGTTGTTGGAGGACATTGGCGACTTGGCTATCATGTGAAGAATTAAGGGATCTTCTTGTTTATAATTCATCAAGCCAAGCCAATTGGATTATCATATATCTATCTCATATCCAATGCTCCTTCTTGCGGTAACTTGTGTTTAAATTATATATACATTGAAAGTTGCTTGCTCCCTTGCATGTGTTAGTTTTGTTCCTAGCATATGCTTGTATATGTTGTGCTTATTACTTACCTTGAGCAATCAAGTTTGTGTATGTTAATGTGCGCTCCATATATGTGTAAACTTTGTGTTGAGTCTTTATTGGATCTTGTGTTGATTTCAATTGGCTCTTTTGAGAGATTAATGGACTATCCCATTTTGGGGGAGTGATATGCTTTGTGCACTTCACTAACCTAAAAATGTGTGTACATGAGGCACACCACCTAGGATTGATATTTCAATATTATCTAGTTACTATGTGGTATGTCATGTTCATGAGAAATTCAAATTCTACAATGTCCATTAATTTCTCTAGTTGGTTTTGTTTGCCTCTTGCTTAGATAAAATGAATTATCACATTATGGGGGAGTAATAAGCTTTGTGCATATTACAATCCCACACAATGTGAACATTTGAGGTTTGCCACTTAGATTTGATGTTGTAAATTATCTTATTCCTATGTGGCATGTTTGCTCAAACAAGTTCCAATTTTTCATTTTGGTTATCCTTTGACTCTTGTTTGTGTGAGTTTGCTTGGTGTGGTTTTTCTCTAATATGCACTTCCATATATTATTTGAGAAACCATTTGTTCCATATTATTCTAACCATGGCCTTGCCGGTTGGTTTGAATAGTTGGAACTACCAACAAACTTTATTAAAATATGGTGTTTTATTTCTTATCTCTTGCCATATGTTTTATCTTGTGAGGATATTCGTTGATACCCCTATCAGCGGGAAAATAATCCCAAATGGTCATTGTCCTTGGACAATCCATATTTATGTTTGTGATATAATATTTTTGATTATCCTTACATTGGCATTGACTTTTATTTGCCCCATCTCTTGCCAAAATATTTATTTTGACTCCCATTGCCTTCCTTGCCTCTTGCATGGATCCTAATTTTCAATTGGTAGTGTTTAGTATTGTAAATAAAATATGAAGAGTAATGATCCCTTGTGCGTGCATTTTGTATTCAAATGCAAATATCAAAAATAATGCATGAATCTTGGGGGAGCATTCCATTTTATTTAGAACACTATTCTATCTATCAATATTTGATCCTTTCAACTGGCAGTTGATTTCTATCATATGTGTTTATGGAAGACAAATCTTTTTCTCTTGATGCTTTGTGCCATCATTAAAAGTGTAGAGGGTGTTTGGTTTATTTGGTGTAACCTTGCTCTCTCTTGGGAGTCTTGCTTTCTCATTCCCTGTTTTATGTTCTATCTCCTTGAATGAGGAAAGCCATTTGAGCATCTCTCCTTTTGTCTGTTATGCTTATCGGCATTGCTTTGGTACCTTCAATTGGTATTAATTGGGATTTAATATCTCCCCCATAGATATTTGTTCCAATTGATATTGATTGTGGGAGTTTTGATACCTTATTGATTTATTTTACTTTACTTGATTCCGGTCAAGTATTATCCTCTTCTTGGTATCTTTTCTCCTAGTGGTATCTTATTTCCAATTGGTGTCTTATCTCTCATGTGTTGTTTGATTTGATTCCTATTGATATCTCACTTCATGTGTTGATGTGTTTTGGAATCAATCATCTGTTTGATTTGATTTTTCATCAATCATTTGTTGATTTGATTTTTTCTCAATCATGTGTTGATTTGGACTTTGATATAATTTGGACAACATTTTTGTGTCACACCTTGGTGTGCTCTCTTCTTGGTTTACTTGGTGTTTTTTTCCAAATTGTATCTCTCTTGGTTCTCATGAGTCTATGCATGCATATGTACTAGTATGTATATTTTATGGCATGCTAGTCTTTTAGTTCCAATATATAGGGGATACTCCACCAAATCCTAAACCGGCTAAGATGTGCATGAAATTCAATTTCATATCTATATGCACATATTTATGCGGAGTGTTTCCTATATATTGTAGTTTATCTAACTACTATGGGACCCAATGAGTTTGGGAACAATTTTGTGCTTAAATTGTGTTTTAGGTACAATGGAGATACATTGGATGATTGCCTCATTCATAAGGAAGGTGTTCTCACCGTGTGATTATTGGAGTCAAGCTTTGATGATAAACAAATCCTCATCTTCTTCATCGTCAATGTATCTCGGTAACAAGTATCTACCTCATGCATACTTTTCTAGTTTCAACCTTGTGTAGGTTGTTTCTTAGAATGAAAGCTCCTATTTTGCAATTGTTGTGGTTTTGGCTTGTTTCCTTCACGTGATATATCTTTGTGATATTTGTGATGAAATTGCAAAAAAACCTTTTTCTTCAATTGGTATTATTTGTTTATGATACTTGTTGCTTATCTCAAAGCATCTTCACTATCTCTTGTTCCCTTAGTGATATGTGTGATGTCTTTGATATTTTTGAAGTTCATTTATATACAATGAGATAAATTTGAGCTATGTGCTATGCTTTTAAGCAATAATCTCTTTTGTATATTCATGACTTCCCTTTTGGATACCATGGTTTCCACTTTATCAACCATCTCATATGTGCAAGTTTCTTTGTGGATGTATATCATCAATGATTTGTCTACTTAGAAACCTATACATATGAGAGAGGTCACCTTTTAGTTGGTATCCTAATTATTTTGAGCTACCTTGCTTTTATCTATAATTCTTTGGTGGCTCCAAAATTGTCTCATGAGTGCTTGTCTCATTTTTATTGGTATCTTTGCGCACTCAAGTTCTATTAAAGATCTTTGACTTCATGCTTATCATGGTGAGCATGTTAATTTTTATTGGCTAAATGCTCTCACTAGCTGTTGGCATTTTCAATTGGTTTTAGTTTCCAATTGGTATCCCTAAGCTTATGAACATACTCATTTAAAGATCTTCCTTTTATCTCGGTTGGGCCTATCCTATGTTGGTTTTTTAAAGATTGGTATCCTTGAGGTTGTGAACATATTATTTTTGAAAAATCTTCTTTATAAAGTTGTGTGTGACAATACTTGATATATAACTTATTTCCATTTGGTTAAGACTATGTGTCTTACCAAATTAATTGTCTTGTCACACACACATACTCTTGGTTGGACCTTTCTTGATAGTTTCTTTTAATTGGTATCTCCTTATGGCTCAACCACATCTTTGGTGCAAATGATTTGTTTTGCTTTAATTTTTACATCCTTGCACTTGGTGAGTGTTCTAGATGATTTTGGGGGAGCGAGGATTCCATATTTGTGCACTCCTCAATAGAGCATGAACATTGGGGAGCTTCTCCATTTTTATTTAGAACTCTCGCTTTGGATCTTTTTGATTGCCTTTCTCCTTTGTGGAGATGTTTAGAATGATTTCATCCTTTGCAATCTTTGGATCCTCAATATAGTTTGATTTCCTCTAATTATTCGTCAATGGATATGTGCATTTGATTCCACTCACATTTTGAGAAATGCACACTTTATGGAGAAATTCATATTATATTGGCCTTCTAAATTTTTCTTCCCATTTCGGCAATCGATGCCAATGGGGGAGAAGTTTAGAGGGTTTAAGGGAATTTGGCTTTATGCTTTAGTTTGGTTCTTAAGCATTTGCCTTTCATGCTCATGCATCCTTACGTGTTCGTCTTGCAAGGTTGTTTAATTCATTATATAAACCCTCTTAAAAGGGATTGTCATCAATTACCAAAATGGGGGAGATTGAAAGAGCATGGTTGCCCCCATATGTTGTTTTGGTGATTAATAACAATCTCTATGGACTAATGTGTGCTTTGAGTTATATTTGCAGTGTTGGTCCGTATGGAATGCTTGAACTCCATATGTTGGAGTCGAGGCTAAAAGAAGAAGATTATATGTTGATCAAGGCTAAGTGCAAGTTGATCAATATACAAGATAAGGTGTTGGTCCGTATGGAATGCTTGAACTCCATATGTTGGAGTCGAAGCTAAAAGAAGAAGATTATATGTCCCCATATGTTGTTTTGGTAATTAATAACAATCTCTATGCACTAATGTGTGCTTTGAGTTATATTTGCAGTGTTGGTCCGTATGGAATGCTTGAACTCCATATGTTGGAGTCGAGGCTAAAAGAAGAAGATTATATGTTGATCAAGGCTAAGTGCAAGTTGATCAACATACAAGATAATGTGTTGGTCCGTATGGAATGCTTGAACTCCATATGTTGGAGTCGAAGCTAAAAGAAGAAGATTATATGTTGATCAAGGCTAAGTGCAATTTGATCAACATACAAGATAAGGGCAAGTGAAGATATGCGAAAGAGTGTCTCTCCCATATTGGTATATGGGGGAGCAATTTGCAAGGCTTCACCGAGCGGAGCGTAATCAAGAAAGGTGATCCACTTGAGAGGAGATCAAGATCGTCATCATCTAACTCAAGTGGAATGCGCAAGGCAAAGAAAGGTGATCCACTTGAGAGGAGATCAAGATCGCCATCATCTAGCTCAAGTGGAATGCACAAGGCAAATGTATGATCTTGATAGGGTTTCTATTTTACCGGTCTCGCGGTGTAGTTGGGAGACCGGGTTTTAGGATAGGTAACCGTACTATCAAGAGGGGCTCTCAAGTGAGCTTTAGCGTATCGGTCGTAGAGAGCTCAAACCTTTGCATCCTTGCATTCTTACAATCATCTTTATTGATTCTTAGTTGACTCTTATCGTAGTGAGATCTTGGTTCTTGTCGTGATAGTCATGAAAAGATTAAGTACTTCGAAAACGATATTTGGTTGCATCTTCTATTGCATTTTCGGTGGTGGAGATTTTGCCGATTCACTAGTGAGTAAAGGTTCACACCTTCCTACCCATACCAAAATCTCCATTGCATGTTATTTTTCTTTCATCTATATGAGGATTTAGAGCTTGTGTTCATCTCCATACCAAGCTCTAGTTCATCAAAAACGGATCTCATATGCATATCTTGTTGCGTTTTTTATGTTGGAGGTTTTACCGGCTTGTCTTTCCTAGAGAGGTCAAACTCTTTCCTTGTGACCTCGTCCTCACATGATGGAATATGATGTTTCTCTACATGATCTTGTAGAGCTCTTCGTTGCGATTCCAACGAGCCCAAGATCATCGAAAACGGAGTCCGGATGCAAAAGATATCGCGTTTCTCGTGTGTGCTGTTTTACACTGTGTATCTCATCCGGAATTTTCCGGGTCATTCCGGACAGCTCGGAATTTTCCGGATATATTCCGGACGGATTCCGAGGTGAACCAGTTTTGCTCTCTGTTAGTGTTTCGGAATATTCCGGACCATTCCGGACCAATTCCGGACGACCACAAAAACTGCATAACGGTCAGATCTTGTTGACCTATAAAAAGGGGGCTTCTTCCCCAAAGGTTCCCTAACCATTAGAGCTCTTTTTCTCTCTCTCCTCCATTGTTGCAAGAGCTCAAATCACATAGATCTCCCAATCCCTCCACCCAAACTTGTTGATCTTTGGAGGATTGAAGGAGAAGATCTAGATTTATATTTCCACCAATCCATTCCTCCTCTAAGTGAGGGGAACCTAGTAGATCTTGATCTTGGAGTTTCTTGGTGTTTCTCCTTTGTTCTTTCTCTCAAATCCCTCCCAAGCATTAGTTGCTTTGGTTGGATTCGGGTTGGAAGAACTTGACCACTTAGTGTGTTCTTGCCATTGTATTAGTTGCATAGGTTTGAGTTCTCCACGGTGATACATGGAAGTTGAAGTTGGGAAGCTTATTACTCTTGGGTGCTTTGGTGCCCTAGAGCTTGTTCCTCTAGGGCACGTTGGTACCCTAGACGGTTGTTGATTTCTCGGGGTCTTGGTGGCTCACGGGATTTGTTGGGAGCCTCCAATTAGGTTGTGGAGGGAGGCCCAACCTTGCTGGTCTCGGAGCTTTGGTAGCTACGAAGACATTGTCGGGAGCCACCAATTGAGTTGTGGTGTGTGCCCCGGCCTTGGGCATCGAGTCTTGGTGGCTCGGTACATTTGGTGAAGACCCTCCAACTTGTGGAGTGAGCTTCATCCTTGTAAAGATTCTAGCTGTCAACCTCAACGGCAACATAGTGACAAGTGCCTCGCCACATTGGTGGTAAGACACAACGGAGATACGGTGTGCCATATCAAGGCTACTCGGTGTTTCACTTTGGTGAACACCGCGCCTCTCCAACGGAGACTAGCTTCCATAGGGAAGTGAACTTTGGGATAAATCATCGTCTCCAAGTGCCTCGGTATTTCTATATCCGAGTTTCTTACTTATGCTATTTACTTTGTGATAGCCATAGAGTTTAAAGTTATATATCTTGCTATCACCTAGTTGATTATATTGCTTAGCATAAGTTGTTGGTGCACATAGGTAAACCTAGCTAGATTAGGTTTTGGCTTGATAAATTAAACGTTAGTTTTATTCCGCATTTATTCAAGCCTTAACCGAAATAATTTTAAATCGCCTATTCACCCCCCCCTTCTAGGCTGAACAGAATGAGAGGGGAACTGCTAAGGATAGCCTGGTGAATGTCTCCCTGCTGGATCTCGAAGACAACTTCCTTCTGTCTCAAGCAGTAGAAAACGATAAACAAGCTGAGCTCTGCAAGATGCTGCTCATGAAGTTTGAAGACAAATCTGTGTTGTAGTGATCTTGTAGTGTTAGGTTCTGATGCTGGTGGTTGTCCTCGGAGAAACCTGTCTTTTAATCGTTGGATAGTTGACCTATCGTTGGGTCTTTGGCATGTACCCCAGATGATGTAAAACTTTGTTGTGGTGGTGGGTTTCAATGAAACCGGGGGGGGGGGGGGGAGGGTGCCCCTTTTATCTAAAAAAAAATAAACTAAATAATCCAACATGTCTCTGATTGAAGGTTTGAGTTTGGACGGCTCGAACATGAGGGCATTGGAGGAGAATAAGAGCGAGGCAATACAATAAGAACGGATAACGATGGTCCTATTAAAAATGCATGTGTTTCAATTTCAGTGATCCATTAGTAATTCCCGGTGCCTTCTAAACCCGTACTGTTAATATCAAATCCCTAACATCCAAAGGCACGGCGAAAGGGCACGAAATGAGTATGGATGATTTTTGGACAAGGAAGTAAAATAAGGAACACATTAGTTAACTTTTGCTTAGAGAATTGTTGCTCCTTATAAAGGACTTGGGTGGTAGTAAAGACATGAAGTTATTGGTCCTTCGGTGGGTCAATAAACTAAAGCAACCCTTGATATAAGCATGGTCCACCGACTTGTAGATCATGAGCATTGATATTTTGTGACCTTGTATTGTTGTAAAGAAAAAATATTTGCACTTGCACCAGAAATTGAGATCCAAATCCACAACGCCTAGTTTTCTGAAACCACATTTTAGTCACTTACAACAAAAAGTACCACTTCCATGTGTTTCCAACCAAATGCGACGATACACATTTCCACGAGACAACATTGTGAAATACGGAGTAATCACAAAGCATTATGAAGCGATAATATTCTTTGATGATTTGGAATCAGCTATACATTATTAGGCTTCACTAGTACATGCACATGGTTTACTTTTTAGCCTTGCATCTAGTGATGTTTCGCTAATATGAACTCCAAGAACGTATTTTGTACATTGCCCAATGGATAAAGTTATTATTTTCAGAAAGAAATATAATTTCTACATCACATGACGAAGGCTCAAGTGCTGCCCTATTGTGAGGTTTGAGAGTCTCTTAGTAGGGAGAAAAAGGAAGAGACGAAAACTCTATAATAATGAAACTAAATGAATTAACATTTCTAAAATTACCTTCTCTCATTTTTTAGAGATTGATAGATCATGAAGACGAGAGTTTTGAGACGGTGTTGACTTTCCTATACAACAACTTTTGTAAATAGATATTACTTAGACCCTGTTCGGGACGGAGGATTCTCACAGGAAAACCGCAGGAATCCCTATTCCATAGGAATAATTCCCTTCAGGCCGTTCGGTACATAGGGAAGGCTCGAGGCAGTTCCTTTGAAGTACAGTTGACTACCCGTGGTTTTGGACCAATTCCACGGGAAACAAAACATCCATTCGAACCGGAAGGAAAGGCTGCCCGCGGAAAGTGTCCCGTGTTATCAAATCCTCAGTTTTGCAGCCGCAAACCTTTCCTATCCCTCCGTTTTTCCCAATTCCTTTGTATGCATTCCTCCGTCCCGAACAGAGACATAACTTGGATAACCACAAAACCTATAATAAGAAATGGCGATGCGAATGCAGTTCGCATTCTCTAAAGCTTTAAGCCCGGCTAGCTGCGAGCATTCTCGTTTGGTTAGGCTTTGGCTTTGGCTTTTGGCTTTGGCTTATAAGCCAAAAAGCACCTAAATAGGTGCTTTTGGCTTTTGGCTTTTGGCTTATACCAAAGCCAAAAGCCAAAAGCACCTATTTAGGTGCAGTAAAACATAAGTCAAAAGCCAAAAGCCAAAAGCACCTATTTAGGTGCTTTTTGGGCTTATAAGCCAAAGCCAAAAGCCAAAACCAAAGCCTAACCAAACACCCCCTCAGGCTATCTGCCGCGAGTCTGCCACTGCCTTGTGGGCCTGCCTGTGTGCATGCGTTGTCACGCGCTGCTCCCTCGAGCTGGCCACGCGTCTTGTGGACCCGCCTTAGGCCCGAGCATAGCAAAACCCGAAGCGCTCTCTCCTCTCTTGCGAATCGGGTCGCAGGCACAGCTCCTCCCGGCTACTAGGGTTTCCGCCGCCGCCGCCGCCGCCATTCTCCCCGCCGCCGTTCCCTTCAGCCGCGACCTCCACCTCTGCCTATCTGCCTGAGTAAGTGGCACCACCGCCGTCCACCTCGAGCAGCCAGAAGGGAGGAGCGGCGGCGGAGAGCAGGAAGCAGGAAGGAGCGTCAGCGACGAGCAGGCAGCAGGGAGGGGAAGTCGGCCATGTGGTCGCGAGCAAGAATGGATGTCCATCCCGACTCGTGCGCCGCCGGCCGGAGCAACCGCCACGTGCACCAGAAATGAATGGGTCAAAGAGTGAATTTTGACGCGCCGGCGGCGACCTTCTGCGTGCGTCGGCGGTGGATCTGCGTGCGTCGGTGGTGGATCCGCGTGCGTTGGTGGTTGATCCGGTCGACGGAGGCAATGGATGTGGAGCGGGAGGATCTGGAGCGGCGCCCGAGCGTGAGCTACGAGTTCAAGACGGCTTCGTCGTCCTCCGTGCGTCCGGTACTTCTCTCTTTCTCCTTGCGTCTGGTGCAGTAATACTCCTTGCGTCGATTACTTTGAGTTCATGAACCACATGAATAGTTTTTGCGTTGTGTACTTGGAGTACGTACTGAACTTGGAGTTTGCAGTAACTTCAATTCTTGATTAAGTGGTGTAGCTTGTTGGTAGCACTAGCAGCAGCAGTGTTGATTTTACTCATACTCCTGATGAATTTTTGGTAGCAGTAGCAGTGTTGATTTTCCTCGTATTTTTTGGTAGCAGTAGCAGCACTCCTGATGCAGTGCTCCTTAACTTGAACACGGTTTTCTTTTCCTGGCTGAAACCTTGCACACTCACTATGAGTAGATGTGCACTGAGTAAATTGTGCAATACCCTTTGTGATGTGCACTGGGAGTATTAAGGAAGATGCAGTAACATTTTCCCTTGTGATGTGTTGCTCTTTTTTCAAGTGATGGAGTATGTAACTGAAGGATATGCACTGCCCCTTTTTTCTGGTCGTATTTTTTCAGTAAAACACTGTCATAGCATAGCCGTGTCGTGTCGTCCTAGTGTTATTACTAGTGACAGATTGCTAGTGTTATTACTAGTGACAGATTGGAGTAGGTTCAAGTGCTAGAGTCACTGCTCTTTTGTCAAATGAACTTTAGTTCAGTTCAAGCAAGTTAAACCTGTTGTAGCTTCTGTAATTAAACTTGCTTTTCAAATGTTGCTATCCTAATGCTTGATTTGAATTTTGCTCCAATTTAAATGCATGATCTTGTTTCTTGATTTCTTGTACCAGTAAATTTAATTACTGATTGCTTGTGCATTGCCTGTAGCTTGCTTGTCAGTAGCTTGTGGTGTTGGCAGTAGCTGAGAAGGGAAATTGGTGTTGGCAGTAGCTCCTGATGCAGTACTCCTTAGCTTGTTTGCTATGAACTTGATTGCTATCAGTAGCTTGCTTGTACAGTATTGTTCATTCAGTTTCTTCCTGCCTGCCTGTAGCAACTGACTGAGTAGCAGTAGCAAATTAACTGTGACCAAGTGCAAGCAAGCAAATTACACCTCTCTTTTTGTTAACAAGTGTGAGTTAATTTAACTGTGCTTCCTCTCTTTGTTAGCAAGTGCTAGCATTCGCCGACGTCCGTGACAGCATCCACCCAGGGAGACGCGGGGGAACTGGCTGCCCGGAGCTGCTGCTGCCTAAGTTGACCCCGAGCTCCTCCTGACTCCTGAGCTGCTGCCGACGACTTCCAGGACAAGCGGCTGGCGGCGAGGCCCCTTTTCTCATCTGTACTGCCACAAGTTTTATGCTGGTAGTTTCGGGGATGCTTGTAGTTCCAGGGAAGAAGTGTACTCTTGCAACTAACCAACTGATCTCTCTTTCATATATGTTAATGCTCATTTACATAAATAGTGAGTCCACTAATTTGTTTAACCATACTCTTATAGGTCCAATTTTGGATGATAGTTCTTTTGGGTACCGGCCACGCGATTACTATATGGTCGTCTAGAAGCTGAGAATTATGTGCTGGCAGTCTTATCTTTCTTTCTCGCTTGTGTGTAGCTAAAAGTAAGCTCCTTCATGCGAACTTGGTCTCTTGGAATATAATAGTTTTCCTTGACTTACTCTATCTATGGATATGGATGTGCCTCTTGAAATAGAAAAGTTATAAGAATTGAAAGATAAATGAAACAATTTAAACTTTTACTTTTCAGTTTTCTACCTTTCAGCGGTATAGAGTGAGTGCTGATTCTTGTCATTAATATGCAGACTAGTTGAATTTGGCGTGCCGTCACGCCACGCCTTTGGTGATTTTTTTTGTAGAATGTATATTTTTTTTTGTTCAACAAAATGTTGGCTAAATTGTAATGTTCAAACATTTTTTTTATATAAGTAGGTCGCGCAACATTTTTTTATATGGCAGAAAACTAAAAGGGGTATGCAAAGAAGAAAATATCGCGCGGCATGCAAAGAAGAAAATACAAACCGGAGAACGAAAACATGGTAATAAACTCAAAAGGGGTATGAACAAAGACTATTGATCGTTATAAACAAACCAAAGTATTGTTTATAAGAAATAAAGTATTGTAAGTCGTTCTCGCTCTAGTAATTACTAACAAATGAAACTGTGTAATGTGGGCTGATGTGACATTACAGTTAATACTAAAAGCTAAAGTATATACACCAACCAAATTAATCTTCAAAAATAATGAACTCACACCAAAAGAAAAATGAACAACAATGTTACTTTTGCAACTCACACAAACCATTGGTAGAGAACATAACTAAGCCAAAATTTATATGAACTTATTGCTTGTTAAGAAATGTTCCATTCTTCCATGTGGTAGAACAGTTCTCAATACCATACTTGAAAAATTGTCGCCTTATTAGCTGGTAGTATCCTGGTTCAGAATTTAACAATATGCAGAAAAGGCAACTGTTTAGGTAAACATGAGAAGGTGGAAACCGAAATTCAAAAGAAGAATAAATGTTCTTGTGAAAGCTAAGCATCCCAATTACCTCCTCTCTCATAATTAACCAGGCAGCAACACCACACTATACCATGCAATAGAACATAAATTACAGTTGTTCATATCAGTCATATAAACACCAAGCAGAATCAAATAATCATTATCTTTGCCAAAATTAATCATTTGTTTGCGTTTCACTAAAATTATGCACAAGTGCAACAAAAACAATAGGTAGTTGGCAATCTTTCTATGGTTAACGGAATATCCTGTGCTAACCCAATAAGTAACACATGTGTAGAACACTAAAAAATACCAAGTATGAGCAATGTCATATAATATCATCCTGTTCACACAATCAATTTTCCTAGATGCATAGTACAGAGCCCATAAAATAACCATAACAGTATTGTTTTGAAAAGGCTTCCTCCCTCCATGCACGGTTTTTATTTATTCCGGAAAAGAGAGACTGATCTTTCTATGGCCAAGATAATACATCTGACCAGCTGAGGATAATACATTTGCTCTAACCAGATGAACAAAGCTGACGGTGTCGGTTCTATTGTTCACAAGAAATTACCACCGACCTAGTAATCTAAGAAACTGCTTCTACCTCAAGTACAAATACATATGAACATTTAAGAATCGCCAAGCAGGTCATATTCGTGCAAGCAAGCACGGAACAACCTGGTGCTCCAAAATGTTCGCAGCTGGTTGAACAACTTGTTAATGAGAAACGTAAGCAATATTATATGCTATCTTTCTTATGTATGTTTTGTCATATTATCTATATGATTTTCATATCTTCTGAACATTTTTTATATGGTAAAATCTCATGTATACCTCGTATATCTTGCTTGTATATACATGAGCAAAGCAAAACCTAAAAAAAGTATGGATTGTACTTTTATATAAGGTCTCACTAACATGTACACAATATCTTGAGCACTGCAGTATATGCATAGGAATGTGGACAGGAAACAGAAGTACCTTTGGAGCCTCAGTTTGGGGAGGGGATTCCTGGAATAGAGCCTTCTGTGTAGGTGAATTTTTAAAATCTTTATCACTGCTGCAGAAGACAATGATCGCGTGCATTAGAGCACAACGAAGAAATTTGAGAGAATTAAATTGCAATGGAGAATAGGTTCTCTAGACTTAGAAAGGTGATAATGCAGCACAACAATTTCAGACTTGACTCCGCAATGAACTAACACAATATCTAAGGAAAAAAGGTGGCTCCCATGATGCTATTGTATAGGCTGAGTGGAGTATCCATATTAAAGGAAATGGCACTACATATTCAGTTCCTAATATGTCTCAAAATATCTAAAAATAAGCAGAAAACCTGACATCGCAATTGACCTGTTCAACCATATATAATAATAAACTTCTTGAGGATGCGGAAAAATATTGCGTTCCAATGCATTGGCACCTTCATGGTATTAATAATATTTGTTGATCATATTCCAAAAACAAAAATTGGTTGAGACCTTGAGAACCAGTTTAAACCAATCATGCATAAGCAAACCTTGAGACCTTGATTTATAGTTAACTAAACTTCGAGAATGGACAGTTCAACACTACCTGAAATATGTACTGGCTTTTTGTCTATTTAGGTGTGCTTCCTTCAAACTGTAGATAAGCACACGACTGAACTATCTGTAGGCACATGATAGAATGAGGTAAATGGTTAGAAGAACATAAATAAGAGTAGTGTCTGAAATTATTTGAAGAACAAAAATAAACAACAATATATGAACTTTTCGTAGGCATGAAAGTACCAACAGACCATTGTAGCAATTTAACAACACTCAATAATGGAAGTAATAAGACAGCGGGATTGGATAGCAAGCAGGAAATGATGCATCAGATATCATAATGGAAGAATTAACCATAATAGATCAACGCTTGGGAGCCAAATATTATGCACGGCATGAGAAACAAAGCATTTTTGCACATCCAGCTAGGTTGTAGCAATCTAAGAAACTTCTTCTACCTCTACCTCTAGCATGGTTGAAAAAAAATTATTTGCACAATGTGAAGAACCTGGGAGCAACCTCTACCTCTAAGTATGACCGCTCAATGGGGAAAGATTAATTTTTGCACCCACCTCAATCTGGATCCAACTGAAGAGCAGGTCACAACTCACAACAGCCTGCTTGGATTTTCATCGAACACTTTATATGCAGAGATAACAAACAATCTGCACAAACAAAGATGAGAGGTTCTATGGGTTAAATCAAAATAGGGAGAGAGGGCAGGCCGCAAATCGGGAAGGCCAAATATGGCAAGGTCAAGCGGATCGGAGGCAAGGAGCACGCACTTAGATCTACCCATACATAAAAATTAAGCGGCGAAATGTAAAAAAGAAAGGCCACTACCTGCCAGAATGCAGCCGTCGAAATGATCAGCAACCAACCAGAAAATGCAGCTTCTGACTTCTGAAACCCTTCCCTTCCCTGGCAAAATAAATCATCAGGTAAACACACAAAATAGCAACAACAGGGATCTAGAAGTCATGTACACGAACATAAAGGATAAGCTCTTCTAGTCACCTGTTGACCAATGGCAATTTTCACATATAATAGAACAGAACAGCAAGACACCAATGGACAATCCTGCAACCTACAAAAAGGCAAAGAGCATGTAAGCCATGAAAGAAAAAACACATAATCAAAAAAAGCAACGCATGAACTATTAATTACTGCAAAGAAGATATGCTTTGTAATCCTAGGTACATCCATGCAATTCGGTTGCAACACGTACAGTAGGACTATATGAAAATAAGTTTGATCTAACCCAGTTTGTGTATTAGAATATAAGAAACCTGTTTTTTAAAACAGAGTTACATGACATTATAAATATAAAAAAGTAATTGAAAAGAAAATCAAATACTTAATTTGTAATCAAAAGCATTCACAACTTTCAGGTTATTGTTCTGTTCTTTAATCAAAAGTATTCAGAGCTTTCAGGTTATTGACAGGTACATCATTCAGGTTATTGTTCTGTTACCCCTAAGTATTAAAAACTACTGTATTTGTCTTAATGCATTAGTCTTAACTAATAGTTACATGAATGCATTTGTCTTAACAGCTACTGTATTTCCTCTTCTCATGTACATGTAATATAAGCGTGGACCACAAGAATCTATAAATGGATCTACCTCTATGCATAGCACCGGATAGGAAAAAAAAATTTAATTGGACAACACAAAGAGGCCAGAAACTGCTTCTATCTCTGTCCGTATCCAACCAGAAACAAAAGAACAAAAGATTCCTGCACGCACTTGAAACTAAGGGGGTGTTTGTTTGGGCTTTGGCTTTGTCTTTTGACCAAAAGCCAAAAGCCAAAAAGCACCTATTTAGGTGCTTTTTGGCTTTTGAGTTTTGGAAGCCAAAAGCATTGGATTAAAGCTTTTGGCTTCCAAAACTCAAAAGCCAAAAAGCACCTGGCCAAAAGCCAAAGCCAAAGCACAAACAAACACCCCCTAAAGCTTCCTAAGGAGCATCGGATCCAGCCTAAAAGCAAGCCACAATGTCCACTACAAAGAAAAGGTGACTGCGAAGCTTAATCAGCCAGGATCCAACATAAAAATAGGTAGAACGCAAGAAGCGGAAAGAAATCGCTCGAAGGAGGAGATCCAGGCGCAACCTACCTCAACCCGCGTCGGATCCCTGCTGCACCATCGGACGTACACGTGACGGCAGTCGAGGAGGCGGCACAGTGTGCAGCGGTGGTCCGAGCGGCGGCCGGCACTGCTCCTGGCGATGGCAACGACGGGAGCTCGTCCTGAGGAGGGATTGGCAACGGGGATTGGGGGAGGCGGCTGCTCTTGGTGATGGATGGCGGTGGTGGCGCGAGAGGGCGCGCGCCGCGTCCCCGCGCGTGCTCGCCGTGCTGCAGCTGCCGGGGTTGGAAGCAGAGGTCGTGGCGGAGCGGACAGACCTGGCCGACGGCGAGGTAATGGATGGTGGCGGCGGCCGAGAGGGCGCGGCGAGGCGGGCAGCAGCCGCGCGCTCCTTACCGTCCCTGGCCCTCCAGGGGCTGCTCGTGGAGGCGGCGGATTGGGGGAGAAGGAGAGGAAGCGGGGATTGGGAGAGGAGGCGGCTGAGGGGATTGGGTGCGGGGAGGAGAAGGTGATTGGTGGTGACGGACGCTGGGCTGGCGGCTAGGGTTTTGACCGCCGCCGGACGCGTCGTGAGGAGGAAACTGCCGGCACCAGATCGACCAGCCAAGAAGTCAACGACGGCCAGATCGACCGAGGCGTGCTGGAGGAGGCGGGGCAAGACCACCGCGCGCCATGGAAGGACCATCTCGATCTCCGCCTGCGCGCCGGCATCTGCGCCGCCAGGGATTGAGAGAGCAGAGGCCGCCGGGGACGACGGCAGGCTCAAGTCCGTGACTGGGCTGGAACTCGTCGGCCGACGTCTTCCGCGACCAGGCGCGCGCCTCGCCCTCCAGCTGGGGCTTGTCGTGGAGTGAGCGCGGTCAGCGAGACCAACGGCTGCGCATCCGCTGCAGCCCCGTGGCTCGTCCTCCCCATCGCCGTCGCGGAGGCCCATGGCCGGCCGCCGCCTCTACGCGGCAGGCGGCGCTCAGCGAGGAGGTGAAGGACGCGACGGGCGAGCTCGCGGTGAGCTTCGATTGGAGCGGGGAGGCGCAGAACAGCGGCGATGCGTGGCGCCGGCGGCGGCGACTTCGCGGGCGCGTGCGGGAGAGAGAAAGGGAAGAAGAGGTTCTGCGGAAAGTTTTGAAGAAAAGTCAGTGAAGTTTTCGCTAATCGCAAATCGGTCCCTCGCTGTGTTAAAACTTGGATTGCGGGTTCGATTAACGGTTTTGTGAGGTTTTTTTTTGCAAAACCGTCATTACGCCTCCCGTGGATCGTCGGATCGCCGACGGACGGCGCGGATTGATCGGGGACTGTTGTACTGTAGCGCGGAGGAGGCGAGAAAAGGTTCGTCTTTTATATATAGTATAGATAGATGTAAATTGATTTTTTTTCTGAACTCGTGGAGGATCTGATGGAAAATGCTTCGGTATTTTGCTAGCCAAATCGTGGAAGCTGGATTGAGGAATCCAGACAAGACAACAGAGGCGTTAAAAAGCTTATTTGAAGCCCTAAAAAAAGCTCTCATTTGAAGCCCTAAAAAAAGCTCAGTAGGAAGACCTATTTTGTATATGTGATAGCTTTGCAGCAGAAACGAACTCGAGGACAATTGATCTCGTGAAGACTTTATTTTTTAAATATTTCTCAAATTGTACAATTGATTTTAGTGATTTGCCACTAATTTTTTGAAGGGTGGTATGGGGAATTAGTGGAAAAACTTGCTTTGAATGCATCCGAATAAAATAGAAAACTACATTGGATGCATGGCACCGGATAGTTACCACTAAACACGCTTATGGCACACCAAGCTAACCACAGGGTGCAACAACGGCTTGCAGCTGGCGAGGCGAAGCTCGCTGTCCGTCTAGTTCTCTATCCAACATGGCTATGTTAGCCCCTCCTGCCCCCACGTGTGCGTCATATTTGCTATTACCATAGAACTAGTCCACGTATTTTTTTTTGGATCGGTGGTATTTGTTGAATAATTAGGCAATAATTTCATGATTAATTTCAGAATATTAAGCATGACAACAATCGCTACTAACATGTTAATCTCAAACATACTAGAAGTATTAACTAACATGAACAACAGCATACTAGCAGAAAACATGTTAAGCCAGCAGATTGGATCACGCAACACGTACCGATCCGTGGTGGAGGAAATAGTCGTAGCCGTTGCCGTACCGATGTTGTTGACGACAACGTTGGCGATGACCGGTCGAAGAAGACGGCGTTGAAGACGACGAGATTTAGGTCCCACCGAGCGACCGGGAAGACGAGCCGTGATGACGAACTTGAGCAGTCGCGCGGAGCGCTTCCCAAAAACCTAATTCGCCCTCTCCCGTACAGGATCGCAAATGCGAGCGGTTCCGGAGACCTGCTCTCCCGCTCGCCGGTGCACGCCGGCGATCGGGATGGAGTAGACTACGGTGGCGGCGCAAGGCACGAGATTGGCAAAACCTAGATTGGTTCAGTGTATGGTGCGGCGCACGCAGTGCACGACAATATATAGTGCGGCTCCGGAAAACCCTAACGGGTACAACATGGGCCAAGTCCACGTCACAGGTCGGTTACAGTAGCCCATGATCCGGGAGCGACCCGAACCGACTAACTGTGACGCGTCCGTCCTGACCGTTTTTCCCGGACTGCTCGGCGAGATTCCCGCAACCCGCAACCCGCGGCGCGGCGCGGCGCGGCGCGTCGTGACGAGACGGGCGGGCGGGCGGTGCGTGCGAGCGGCGGCGGAGGAGGAGGAGCGCGTGAGAGAGCCTCCTATTCTCACTCACTTACCAAGTAGTAGAACACTCCACTATATAAGTTGGCGCAACTCCTCTCAAACTAGCGGGGTGGGACTAAACTTTACCTCCCACTCCACTCTCATGTGTGAACACACAAAATTCTGCCACCACAATTGTGCTTTGAGATTTTCGAAAATTGCTATTGGGCTGCCACAAATGGGCCCAATTCTAACAATCCCCCACCAGATCTCAAATCCATATTTAGAGATATTTGCCAAACCTCGTTTCATGTTTATATACCAGTGTTTCGGCAGAGACTGTTAAGTTGAACTTCCGCCTAGAGCTTCAAGCTACATCTATCAGCAATTTGAACAATGGACGAACCTTGAATTGCAAGTTTGGTGCCAATAGACTTCACTCAAAGTCATAACTAGTACGTGGCTGCCAGTAGCCTACCCCGCGGGTGGAGCATATGCGTCATACTCCCTGGTCTCTTCATGAGTTTACTAGAGATCACCCAAATCTCACAGACTGCGACGTTTAACAGTCGGAACTCATATAGGTGTGTTCTTTCAAGAATGCTCTGTAGGACAGCATCTTTGCTATATAAATAGCCAATAGAACCACATTAAGGCATATGGCCAACCTGCCTTACAGCTATCTGAGAGCTTGTGCATCTTCACTTAGAGAGGGTAACATAAAGCTCTCCTCCGTTAAACCACTAGATTGTTTTTCCCAGGTCCTACTTCACGGGATCTCCGATCACATAGGTTGGGTTACCACTATGGTGTAACACTCATGGGTCTCATACCCATCTCCCTCGATGCACTCTCTATCACATTTCGTGATAGTCCCTTTGTAAAGGGATCTGCCAGGTTTTTGTCTGTTTGAATATACGTAACAGTAATTACTCTGGAGTTTTTCAATTTCCTGACAGATTTCAAACGTCTTTTAACGTGTCTTGATGAATTCGCATTATCCTTAGCACTGTTCACTTTGACAATCACCGTTTGGTTGTCACAGTTCATAAGGATGGCCGGCAATGGTTTGTCAACCACCGACAAGTCCATCAAGAGCTTACGCAGCCATTCTGCCTCTACAGTGGCTGTATCCAAAGCAGTAAGTTCTGCTTCCATAGTTGACCTCGTCAATATGGTCTGTTTACAAGACCTCCATGACACTGCGCCACCTCCAAGGGTAAATGCATACCCACTTGTGGCGTAGAGCTCATCAGCATCTGAAATCCAGTTAGAGTCACTATATCCCTTTAGCACGGCAGGGTGCCCAGAATAGTGAATCCCATAGCTCATTGTACCGTTCAGATAGCGCATGACCCTTTCAAGTGCATGCCAATGATCATTACCCGGGTTTGACATGAACCTGCTCAACTTGCTTACATCATATGAGATATCAGGTCTCGTCGCGCTCGCGAGGTACATGAGTGAACCGATTATCTGAGAGTATCTCAATTGATATATCGATTCCTTCTTGTTTTTTCGAAGTGCCACAGTAGGATCATAAGGTGTTGGAGAAGGCTTGCTGTCTATAAAACCGAACCGGCTCAAGACCTTCTCAACATAGTGTGATTATGTTAAAACAATCCCACTCTCATCCTTAATCAGCTTGATGTTCAGAATTACATCAGATTCTCCCAGATCTTTCATGTCAAAGCATTTTGACAGAAACGACTTGACCTCATTTATCACATTCATGCTTGTACCAAATATCAATATGTCATCGACATACAAGCATAATATGACACTATCGCCCCCACCATGGCGATAATACACACACCTATCAGCCTCATTAATGGCAAAGCCCGCAGAAGTCAAAGTTCTATCAAACTTCTCATGCCATTGCTTAGGTGCTTGTTTAAGTCCGTACAAGGACTTCAACAACTTGCATACCTTTCTCTCTTCACCCTTTACCATGAACCCATCAGGCTGATCCATATAGATCTCCTCTTCCAACTCTCCATTGAGGAAAGCTGTCTTTACGTCCATTTGATGAACGATAAGACCATAAGAGGCAGCCAGGGAAAATAGTACACGAATGGTGGTCAGTCTAGCGACAGGTGAATAGGTATCGAAGTAATCTTCGCCTTCTCTCTGCGTGTAGCCCTTGGCCACAAGCCGCGCCTTGTACTTCTCAATAGTACCATCAGGCCGCAGCTTCTTCTTAAACACCCACTTACAACCCACTGGTTTGCACCCATACGGTCGTTCAGACAGTTCCCATGTCCCATTAGAAAGAATCGAGTCCATCTTATTATGGACAGCTTCTTTCCAGTCATCCGCATCAGGAGATGCGAATGCCTCTGCAATGGACGTAGGAGTATTGTCCACAAGGTACACAATGAAATCATCATCAAAAGATTTTTCAATCCTTTTGTCTCTTGCTCCTCTTAGGAGCTTCATTGTCATCCTTCTCTAGGACAGTCTCAAGTGGTTGTTCAGAATGATCATTCGATGTACTAGATTCAGGAATTATCTCAGAAGAAATTCTAGCAGTACTATGCATATCTTTCATAGGAAACATATTCTCAAAAAATGTTGCATCACGAGATTCCATTATAGTATCAACATGCATATCCGGAACCTCAGATTTAACCACTAAAAATCTATAACCAATGCTACGTTGCGCATAGCCCAGAAAAATACAATCCACTGTTTTTGGTCCGAGTTTGCGTTTCTTCGGAATAGGAATGTTGACTTTCGCCAAGCATCCCCATGTACGCAAATAAGAAAGTGATGGCTTTCTTCCAACCCACTCCTCATAAGGGGTTTTCTCTTTATTCTTGTTAGGAATTCTATTCAGGACATGACATGAAGTTAACAAGGCCTCCCCCCACCATGCCTTAGATAAACCAGCGGTCTCCAACATGGAATTCACCAAGTCGGACAGCGTGCGGGTTTTCCTCTCGGCAACCCCGTTTGATTGGGGCGAGTAGGGAGGCGTCCTCTCATGAATAATGCCGTGTTCCTCACAGAATTCATCAAATATTTTCGCAAAATATTCTCCACCACAATCTGACCTAAGACGCTTGATCTTTCTCTCTAATTGATTTTCAACTTCAGCCTTATAGATTTTAAAGTAGTCTAACGCTTCATCTTTAGTTTGCAACAAATAAACATAGCAGAACCCAGTAGCATCATCAATTAACGTCATGAAATATCTTTTTCCACCTTTTGTCAACACACCATTCATCTCGCATAGATCAGAATGTATGAGTTCTAGAGGTGTCAAGTTTCTCTCCTCGGCCGCCGTGTGAGGCTTCCGAGGTTGCTTAGATTGCACACAACTATGGCACTTAGAACCTTTGGCAATGGTGAATTTCGGAATTAAACACATGCTGGATAGCCGAGACATTAAACCAAAATTAACGTGACATAAACGAGAGTGCCAAACACTAGCATCCGAATCCACATTGCCACAAATATGGTTCACTGACTTATTACAAAAATCTGAAAGGGAAAAGCGGAACAAGCCTCCGCACTCATAACCTTTACCAATAAATTATCCAAACTTTGACACAACCACTTTATTGGACTCTAAGACTACTTTAAACCCATCTCTACATAGAAGGGATCCGCTAACGAGATTCTTGTTCATAGTAGGGACATGCTGCACGTTCCTCAGTTGCACGATCTTCCCCGAAGTAAACTTCAGATCTACCGTGCCAACACCACGAACAGAAGCATGTGATCCATTCCCCATTAGGACGGAGGAATCCCGTGCGACCTGGTAAGAAGTGAACATAGAGATGTCAGAACACACATAAACATTAGCACCCGTATCAATCCACCAACATGGAGATTGAAATACTGAAAGCACAACAGGTAAATTACCATACCCATCAGTATTGCTAGCGGTCACGACGTTGACAGTATTGGTGCCATCTTTTCCTTTGCGATCTGCACGTTCAGGGCAGTTCTTGGAATAGTGGCCAAGCTGTCCGCAGGTATAACATCCTCCCTGCTCAGCTTTGTTCACCTTCTTCTTCTTCTTCTTCTTCTTCTTCTTCTTCTTCTTCTTCTTCTTCTTCTTCTTCTTCTTCTTCTTCTTGAAGTCAGTAGTCTTTGCAGACTTATTGAACGAGGGCTTGAAATTCCCTTTGTTCTTGACATGTGAGTTCTTCTGCACCATGTTGGCGCTAGAATGACCCTCACCGCCTCTCTCATTAGTGTCCTTAGCCCGAGATTTCTCCTCAACATCAAGAGACGCAATCAGATTTTCAACTGATATCTCCTGTCTCTTATGTTTGAGAGTTGTGGCGAAGTTCCTCCAAGACAGAGGCAACTTTGCAATAATGCACCCAGCCACAAACTTGTCGGGTATGGCACACTTGAGAAGTTCGAGCTCCTTTGCAATACACTCTATTTCATGAGCCTGCTCCACTACAGAACGGTTATTGACCATCCTGTAATCATGGAAACTCTCCATGACATAGAGTTCACTGCCAGCATCAGATGCACCGAATTTCGCATTCAGTGCTTCCCAGAGCTCCTTGCCGTCCTCTATGTGAATGTACACATCGCACAGACGGCCATCAAGAACGCTAAGAATACATCCCCTGAAGGCAGTATTGTCATACCGGAACTTTTCCTGATCTTGCTCAGAAATAGTTCCCTCAGGCATGACTTTACTGACATGGAATATTTTCAAAGCCATAAGCCAGAGTTGGCACTTCACTTGCCACCTCTTAAAGCTCACACCAGTAAACTTTTCCGGCCTCATAGCATCAGCAAAACCAGCCATTGATAACTCAGGAAATTGCCTATAATTAGGTTTTTGGATTGTTGAATAATTAGGCAATAATTCCATGATTAATTTCAGAATATTAAGCATGACAACAATCACTACTAACATGTTAATCTCAAACATACTAGAAGTATTAACTAACATGAACAGCAGCATACTAGCAGAAAACATGTTAAGCCAGCAGACCGGATCACGCAACACGTACCGATCCGTGGTGGAGGAAGTAGTCGTAGCCGTTGCCGTACTGATGTTGTCGAAGAAGACGGCGTTGAAGACGACGAGCTTTAGGTCCCACCGAGCGACCGGGAAGACGAGCCGTGATGACGAACTTGAGCAGTCGTGCGGAGCGCTTTCCAAAAACCTAATTCGCCCTCTCCCGTACAGGATCGCAAAGGCGAGCGGTTCCGGAGACCTGCTCTCCCGCTCGCCGGTGCACGCCGGCGATCGGGATGGAGTAGACTACGGTGGCGGCGCAAGGCACGAGATTGGCAAAACCTAGATTGGTTCATTGTATGGTGCGGCGCACGCAGTGCACGACGATATATAGTGCGACCCGAACCGACTAACTGTGACGCGTCCATCCATACCGTTTTTCCCAGACTGCAAAAATAAAGCTCAGCTCGGCGAGATTCCCGCAACCCGCAACCCGTCGTGACGGGCGGTGCGTGCGTGCGTGCGTGCGTGCGGTGGCGGAGGAGGAGGAGCGCGTGAGAGAGCCTCCTATTCTCACTCACTTACCAAGTAGTAGAATACTTCACTATATAAGTTGGTGCAACTCCTCTCAAACTAGCGGGGTGGGACTAAAATTTAGCTCCCACTCCACTCTCATGTGTGAACACACAAAATTCTACCACCACAATTGGATTTTGAGATTTTCTAAAATTGCTATTGGACTGCCACAAATGGGCCCAATTCTAACAGTATTGTTAGGTATTGTTTCTGAAACAGAAGCATCATACGCTGTGTTTAATGTTTTGGCGACAGGAATTTCTCTATCCCACAAGTCGGGATAAATCACAAATCTGGAAGCCCTAATCTAATATGCATTGATCCTGAGCTGACAAGTGACTGGGACATTCAATATTCATTGCCAATTGCCATCCACGCACAACTCATGCACGGACCCGTGTGCCTACGCCCTACTGGCTGCTGCTACTGCGCGGCGGCGTGGACTTCTTGTGTGTGTGTATTGGCAACTCAACTCCAATTTGAAACTCCTGCATGTTATGTGATTTCGGAACACTAGCGTCCGGGTGCAGATGCAGCGCTGCGGACTGCAGACAGATCGAACATCACAACGTGAATCAACATTGCTGTCATCAGTTTTTCGGTACGGTACAGAGTATATATTAATATCGCGAGATAGCAATTACATCCAGCTTCTGCAACAACGTAATGCTCTAACGGAATTACCGAAAAAAGAGAGAAGAATTACAAAAAGAAATGTCCAGCTATAGTGATGAGATCCTTGAAACAGTGGAAATAACACCACCAAGACACATCACCGGAAGTCCAACTTCTCCAAAAACGATGCCTTCAAGAAGGAACAGTGCACAAGCGCTGTCGTCGCCCGATCATAGATCTCAGGTTTTCACTCGGGAAACAGTCCTCGCCAGTGGCGAAGCTAGTGCACAAATTCATTGGGTTCAGTCTCTGGTTTATAGTGTATTTTTATATAATAAACAATGAGAAATATTAGATTAGTGAAATATATTCAATATTTTATTGGGTTCATGTGAACCCAATGCTTGTACATCAGCTCCGCCACTGGTCCTCGCTCTCAAAACATTGCCTTCACCAAGCCCATTGCCAGCCACAACCAATTAAGGTCAGACCTTGGGTTTTCACCTGAAAGATAAGACTTAGAACTTCTCCCGTGCAGTCGCCCCCACATACATGCCGCTGCTCGAAGTCACAAATCACCTAGCTAATTTCTCATCGCCACAAAGACTCAAAATCACCATTGCTTGTCCTCAGATCTCGATTTCCATGCCATTCTCCACCAGCACCAAGGAACGAGAAAGTGTGCTCAATGATAAAACAACCAGCAGATTTTCGAAGTGCTCTCTCTGAAACCAAACAGTGAGAGAAAAACATGCGTGCACACGATCGAATACCATCCGATCCAGCAATTTCCAGGCATGAGCCGTCCAATGGAGTTTGTCGGCGGAGCCTTCCGAAACACGACCGTCCAGCCAGATCGATGGGGATAGACATCCGACAGATCTTCATCTTGGCGCGAGAAGAACCCTAGTACCACCGCCATTATTCTTCAGTCTCGCATGCCCCGACGCCGCGAGACCACTCCTAGCAGGAACGACAACAACAGAGAGGGAAAACCAGCGCACAGCTAAGCGCGGACATGGCCAAGGCCACAGCCGAACGCATCGCTGGCCTTGGCTGGGTCCATCCGGCTCAGATTGGACCCATAGGATCCAGATCGAGCCAAAAAGATCCAGGACAGCCCCCGATCCGATCCGCCACCATAACGGCCTGTAATCAGGGGCGTCCCACCGCCTCCACGCCGCCACTCCGCCGGGCTTTAGGCACCGGCCGCCGGCCGCGCCGCCCTGTGCCCGCCACATGCTCCCCACCGCCTCCGTTAGTCGCCGCCGCGGGGCACCTCACCTGCCCACCGTCTCCGTGAGTCGCCATTAAAACATAAAACACGACGGCAGTGGCGCACGTGGATGTGTACTAAGTTGGCGGTAGCGCCGTTGATGGCGTCCTCTGACGTGGCCTCGCCGATCTGCAATGAATGTACCGGTTCCCGGCAGGGAAAATTAGCGGTTGTTAACATGGCGCTGGAAACAGAGTCGAAAAGAGGAGGAAGAAGGAGGCGCGTGCGTGGGAACGTACGGCGACTAAGAGCATGTCCAGTGCTCGACGCTTAAGCAAGCGCTTACAAACGAAAAAATAAATTTTTTTTTTTAAAAACTATTAATTTTATTAAGCTACTAGCAAATATGCCCGTGCGTTGCTACGGTTTGATTTTTATTTTGGACACGATCTCGTGTAGCAGTTATTGCGTAAAATGCCTAATCCCAAAATCGATCGACCCGTGTAACACTAACCTGTCGTGCAGGAAATCTGCACTATATTTGCTGATGTTCTATTTGACGACTTGAACTATCCTAGAGAGCAAGTAGGCATGAACATCTGCCAACTCTTCAGACTTACCACATGTTAATTTTGCTATACCTAATTATGTACACAATGGAAAGCAATACAACAAATAAATCAACTCAGCAGATCTAATCGGTAGTTATTCATACACGTTATTTTTAAAATTGATATTCGTGATCAATTACACAATAGAAAGCAATATAAACGGAAGAGTCGGGTTGTTACCTGATTAGCATGTTGACATGTAGAACGGTTGTTCACCTAATTCATAGAAATACCATAGGAATATTGAAATTAGCAAATGTTGTTTCAACAACAGACTGTAATATACAAACTACTGTTTCAAATACACGGAATATAAGAAAATAATACATGGATATATTGGACTTTTGGAACAGCTTGGATTATTTGCTGACGACGACAATGACCTTGAGTAAGAAGTCTCACGGAGCTACTCACTTTGCCTTATCTCCACGAAGATCCCATGCTAAATTCTCAACATAACCTCAGCCCAAATTTCAATTCGGCGTGCGAGGCGGACCTCAAGCCTCGTACCAGAGAAATAGGAGTAAGTGCGACAGATTGTTACTACCGCTGTCCCTTAATATAAGACGTTCTTCCTAAAACGTCTTATATTAAGGAACGGAGGGAGTAGTGTGAGATCCTGGCTCAGGGCTCAATAGGATTAATAGGATACTCATATCAACAAGTTGCAACTTCTTTTCCGGAAGCTCATTCGAAAAGAACTCCGAGGTTAAGCGTGCTTGGCCCGGAGCAATTTGAGGATGGGTGACCGACCGGGAAGTCCTTCCCGGGTGCGCACGAGTGAGGACAAAGTGCGCAGAAAAGACTAGTGTTGGTCTGTGGGGCCAGTCTAGAGATCCTAGAGAGCTGCCAGGCGTAACAGGCGCCGGTCCGGGAGTGGCCGGGGTGTTACAATTGGTATCAGAGCCGACCCTTGCGGTAACTCGGGCGTGTGCGGGTCAGAGGCGCGGACATGTGGGACATGTGCCGGCACTGGACGCACAGACGGGTGCCAAAGGGGGAAGTTCCTGGACTGGGGTTGACCGACGAGGGCGTCGGTCTTCTAAGGGGGGAAGGATGTGAGATCCTGGCTCAGGGCTCAATAGGATTAATAGGATACTTATATCAACAAGTTGCAACTTCTTTTCCGGAAGCTCATTCGAAAAGAACTCCGAGGTTAAGCGTGCTTGGCCCGGAGCAATTTGAGGATGGGTGACCGACCGGGAAGTCCTTCCCGGGTGCGCACGAGTGAGGACAAAGTGCGCAGAAAAGACTAGTGTTGGTCTGTGGGGCCAGTCTAGAGATCCTAGAGAGCTGCCAGGCGTAACAGGCGCCGGTCCGGGAGTGGCCGGGGTGTTACAAGTAGTAGATAACGTTAGCTTGATGCCATGAAGAATCAGTTCCAATATAGTGCGGACCACCGCGTTGCCGAAGTTTCCGAAGAGAGCGACCATCGTCGTGTGTGGTCAAAACACAGCGGCATGGGTGGCATCCAGGCGCCGCATGAGATACTAAGAAAAGCTTATTGCTGCGCGCGTCCACGATCGACCTGGCCAAACACGACGTCGCCACACAGGAGCCGCGTGACCTGCACGATTAGGTTGAATACCTGCTGCTGATCTTGTAAGACGATCCCGGGGAGCTGCGGCGAACGGTGGCAGCAGCTTGATGTTGGAGCTGATACCATGACAGTCTGCGACGAGGCAGGGACGGTCGGCAAGGCAGGGACGGCAGGCGTCGATGTCGAAGAGGGACGCCCGGCAGGTCCGGCCATCCAGACCACGGTCGGCCTTCATCACGATATTCACGTAGAGATCCATTGATAAGTTTGGTAAGGAATCATCCATGCAACTAACGTTGAGGGCTAAGAAGGAAAAGAAAAATTGGTCGTGCAACATGAGGACTATTTTTTTTTGGTAAATGCAACATGAGGACTTGTAATCGTATTGCATACACATCGACGTGCTCCGTACATGAGTAGTACTCCACGGCTGGAGCGATGCCTCTTGGCTGGGCCGGCCCAAACTGATATGCACAGTCGTTTGCTGGGCTGTCTTTTAACGATCACATCGCAACCTAACGCTCCAGGTTTTCTTAGCGATGGCATCGCCAAGTAAGAATACGAAACCAAAACGAACCCAGCGATCACGTACGGACGAACGACATACGAACCAAAGAAGGCTTAATGACTTTATTATTAGGTATAGATTTAAGAAACAACCCGCAACGCGAGACGCTAAACTGGGCGGTAAAGGGTCAAGCTGCCGGACCACGCTGCTCTTACATCGTACGAATAAAAATGCCTACAACGCAAATGGCAAGCCCAGGCGCTTGTGCGGCACCCGTTTGAGTCTGACACTAGTGGAAACAGGGGCTTCGGTTTGGCCCTTCCGTCCCGGTTCCCTTACGGACCGGTACCAATCATGGCACTAGTCCCGGTCATTGGTCCCAGGGCGCCCGCCAGGACCAGTCCCGGTTCGTAGGGGACCTACCGTCCCGGTTCGTGTTACGAACCGGTGACAAAGGGATGCGGGAGGAGGCGACAGAGGTGGGACCAGCCCGGACAATGCACTGTCCTGGTTCTATTTACAGACCGGGACTAATGAAGTGACTTTAGTACCGGTCCTTGTTACGGACCGGGACTAAATATATTCCTATATCATCTTCCACCCCCCCGACCCGGCCGTGGCCAGGCCGTGGCCATTTTTGAGCTCCGGGTTCATCTCCATTTTCTTAACCCTTGCTCCTCCCAACCACGAGTTCGGCCCCTATTTTCTTCACCATTTGTCAAGTTTGGCGGCACCTCATCTACCCGACGGTTAGCACTCCGGTGTTCCTTTTTTAGCTCATTTTGGTGCTACTTAGCAAATTTTATTTTTCTAGTGCTAGCAAGGTGTTTGATGAAATGCCTAAGTAAGAGATTTCATTTTTTTTACATGCAATTTTAGCTCAAATTAAAGTATAATGTATTGGGTTTACAGTTGTCCGGTGACCATCTTTACCATCGTCGATCGCCCGCGCCATCCCGTCGCCGGCACCTCCTCGGTGAGTCTTGTTTTTATCCCTTTTTAACTTATTGATATACTTTAGATGCATGTATATTATCTTACTTTTTTTATATGTATAGTGTGTCATGGTTTTGATATCCGTCCCCATCGGTCCTCGTCCGGTCTATGACGATCCGGATGTCGTTGTTGAACCGGAAATTCCAACCGACCCTATCATCGAGTTTTTTGAAAATGAAATTAATGATTTGAAAGCAAAACTGGAAATAAGTGAAAATTTCCGTCTCCAAACCCTAGAAGAGAAGATGAAATTGGAGCTCCATTGCCGACATCGTCGATGAGCACAAGATCAAGATGGATGCAATGCGCTTGAAGATTAGAAAAATTAGAAATTATGCCATTCATAAAGAGGCTTGGTATCATTATGGTGTTGGTTCGATAGTTACCATAGTTGTGATTTTTATCGCATTTGTTGTTGGGCTTAAATTCTTTAGATAGTTGTATGTTAGTTTGAACCAATGTATGTTTGTGAGACTATATGTATTACATTTGGTTATTTGCTCTACTTTGGTTTGAATGTAATGAACTTATATATTAATTCACTTTATCACTGTTATATATTGAAGAAATAGTGTTAATGGTTTTTTATATTTTATTTATATAATGCAGATGAGTCAGATGAGTCGGCAATGGATGTACAGTGACCGACGTTATCCCGACTTTATTAATGGCATGCATTATTTTCTCCAAGTGGCTGAGAAAAACAAGCCGCCAAATGGTTTTATTTCATGTCCATGTAGTGTCTGCAAGAATACTCAGGACTACTCTACCTCACAAACCATTCACGTCCACCTGTTGAAGTCCGGTTTCATGGCCGGTTATAATTGTTGGACCAAGCATGGAGAAAGAGGAGTTATAATGGAAGACAATGAGGAAGAAGAGGATAATGACAACTATCCTATGTTCACTGATCACGGTGGTACATCAATGGGGGAAGATGAAGCTGAAAAAGAGCCCATTGTTGATGAGCCCGATGACGATCTTCGTCGGGCCATTCTTGATGCGAAGATAAACTGTGGAAGTCAAAACGAGAGGTTGAAGTTGGAGAGAATGTTAGAGGATCACAACAAATTGTTGTACCCAAATTGTGAAGATGGGCAGAAAAAGCTGGGCACCACACTGGAATTGCTGCAATGGAAGGCAGAGAATGGTACTTCTGACAAGGAATTTGAAAAATTGCTGAAAATAATAAAGAAGATGCTTCCAAAAGATAACGTATTGCCCCCCAGTACGTACGAAGCAAAGAAGGTTGTCTGCCCACTAGGATTAGAGGTGCAGAAGATATATGCGTGCATCAATGACTGTATCCTCTACCGCGGCGAGGAGTACGAGAATTTGAATGCATGTCCGGTATGCGGTGCATTGAGGTATAAGATCAGGCGAGATGACCCTGGTGAAGTTGAGGACGAGGCGCGCCCCAGGAAGAGAGTTCCTGCGAAGGTGATGTGGTATGCTCCTATAATACCACGGTTGAAACGTTTGTTCCAAAACAAAGAGCATGCCAAGTTGTTGCGATGGCACAAGGAAGACCGTAAGAAAGACGTGATGCTCAGACACCCTGCTGATGGGTCGCAGTGGAGAAAAATTGACAGAGAGTTTCCGACATTTGCAGATGACGCAAGGAACTTAAGATTTGGTCTAAGTACAGATGGCTTTAATCCCTTTGGAGAGCAGAGCTCCAGTCATAGCACCTGGCCTGTGACTCTATGCATCTATAACCTTTCTCCTTGGTTGTGCATGAAGCGGAAGTTCATTATGATGCCAGTACTCATCCAAGGCCCGAAGCAACCCGGCAACAACATTGATGTGTACCTGAGGCCATTAGTTGAATAACTTTTACAATTGTGGCGCGAAGAAGGTATACGTGTTTGGGATGAGCACAAACAAGATGAATTTGACCTACGAGCATTGCTGTTCGTGACCATCAATGATTGGCCAGCTCTTAGTAACATATCAGGACAGTCAAACAAGGGATACAATGCATGCACACACTGTTTAGGTGATACTGAAAGTATATATCTGGGAAACAAGAATGTGTACCTGGGGCATCGTCAGTTTCTTCCGGAAAGGCACATCGTAAAAGGAAAGGCAAGCATTTTGAAGGTTTGCCAGATCACCGGCCAAAGCCTAGACGGCCTACTGGGGATGTTATATATGATATGGTAAAGGATTTAAAAGTAATCTTTGGAAAGGGTCTTGGCGGACAATCTGTTCCAAATGATGCTGACGGACACGTGCCGATGTGGAAGAAGAAATCTATATTCTGGGAGTTACCCTATTGGAAAATCCTAGAGGTTCAGTCTGCAATCGACGTGATGCACGTGACGAAAAATCTCTGCGTGAACCTACTAAACTTCTTGGGCGTGTATGGGAAGACGAAAAATACACCGGAATCACGGCTGGACCAGCAACATATGCACGAACGAGACAACCTGAATGCAGAGAAGTATCAAGGTCCTGCCAGCTACGCTCTTACCAAAGAAGAGAAGAAGATCTTTTTTGAAGTACTAAACAGTATCAAGGTCCCGTCAGGCTTCTCGTCGAATATAAAGGGAATAATTAACATGACAGAGTTGAAGTTTCAGAACTAAAGTCTCATGACTGCCACGTGATTATGACACAATTATTTCCGATTGCACTGAGGGGGCTCCTGCCGGAAAATGTTCGAGTACCCATTGTTAAGCTATGTGCATTCCTCAATGCAATTTCTCAGAAGGTCATTAATCCAGTAACTCTGCCGGATTTACAGAAGGAAGTGGTCCTATGTCTTGTCAGCTTCGAGTTGGTGTTCCCACCCTCCTTCTTCAATATTATGACGCACCTCATAGTTCATCTAGTCGAAGAGATTTTCGTTCTCGGTCCTGTATTTCTATACAACATGTTCCCCTTTGAGAGGTTCATGGGAGTACTAAAGAAGTACATTCATAACCGTGCTAGGCCAGAAGGAAGCATATCCAAGGGCTATGGAACAGAGGAGGTCATTGAGTTTTGTGTTGATTTTATTCCTGACCTCAAGGCAATCGGGGTTCCTCAATCACGCTATGAGGGGAGACTGCGGGGAAAAGGCACGCTGGGAAAGAAAGCAATAATATGTATGGACGGGCATTCTTATACTCAAGCACACTACACGGTTCTACATAATTCCAGCTTGGTGGCTCCGTATATCGAGGAACATAAGAATATTCTACGTTTGAACTTCCCAGAGCAATCTAAATATTGGATTGATGAAGAACACGTGAAGAATTTCGGAGGTTGGTTGCGAACACGTCTCTTTAATGACAGCACTGTTGGAGAACAGCTATACTTGTTGGCCAATGCACCATCTTCGACTATATTGACTTATCAAGGGTATGAGATAAATGTAAATACATTTTACACGGCCAATCAAGATAAAAAGAGCACCAACCAAAACAGTGGTATCCGCTTTGATGCAACAAACAGCAATGGGCAAAAGGACACATATTATGGTTACATAGAGGAGATATGGGAACTTGAATATGGACCATTTTTTAAAGTCCCTTTGTTCAAGTGCAAATGGTTCAACCTGACAGGCGGGGTACATATAGACCCGAAGTACGGAATAACTACAGTGGATATGCAGAATCTTGGATACGACACCGAACCATTCGTCCTAGCCAGTGAAGTGGCTCAGGTTTTCTATGTGAAGGACATGTCTAGCAGACCGAAGAAAAGAAAAGATAAGCAAGCAGTGAATGCATCGTACGACGTCGAGCCAAAGCGCCACATAGTTCTTTCAGGGAAAAGAAGCATCGTGGGAGTGGAGGACAAGACAGACATGTCAGAAGATTACAATAAGTTTGATGAAATTCCCCCCTTCACAGTGAAAATTGACCCAACCATCGCGTTGAATGATGAAGATTGTCCATGGATACGACGCGATAAGAAGAAAAAATGACAGACACGAAGAAGTGTTGAATGATGTTGATGTATTGTGGTCATTTGTAATAATGTATGAGATATTTATTTATCCTAACTTGTTCTATACATATGTGTAATAATTGGTAGAATTTTGTTTTGACTGTTAAAAAGTTGAGGGTTTTTCATTAAATATTTAAAATGTTGAATATATTTATCCTAACCTCGGATTTTATTAGTACAACGGTTTTACTCAACTCATCTATTTAAATGTTCAATATATATAACATATTCATATTTACATTTGGAAACATGTAAAGTTTATAAAATATGAACATTTGAAAACATTCATAAAATGAAGAAAAAAATACAAACGGCCGTTTAGTCCCGGTCCGTGGCTACAACCGGGACTAAAGGCCATTTTCGGGCCGCTGCGAAACTTAGCGCGCCAAAAAGCCCACCTTTAGTCCCGGTCCGTGACACCAACCGGGACTATAGGGGTCTTTAGTCCCGGTTGGTGTCACGGACCGGGACTAAAGGCCGATTTGAGCCTACTTGGTCCCTCTCCGCGGATTTCTTCCTCATTTTTGCCGCCAGGCCCAAGACGCAGACGCCTCCGGGCTCCTCTCACGCGACGACGCCGCCAGGCTGTCAAAATCTGGCCGCCGACGCCGCCGCCGTCGCTCGCGTCCCTCTTCCTCGCCGCCATCCCCCGCGTGCTCCGCCTAAGGTACGGCCCTCTCAAACTCTAGATCGGCGCGGCGGTGGTCCGATGGCACAAACCCTAGCTAGAATCGGCGGCGGCGGTGGTCCGGTGACCTTAAATCGGCGGCGGGGACAGTTCGTAGATAGGAAATAAACTTCATTTATTTAGGGGGGAGGGGGAGGTCCTAGCTAGTCCTCGTCGCCCTCCTCGTCGGAGAGGACGACGTACGGTGGTGCCTTCCACAGATGCGCAGGCGGCGGCGGCGGCTGCTGCTGCTGCTCCATGGGGACGTCCCGCGGCGGCGTCCCTGGCTCCTCCAGGATGGCGTCCTGGGGCTCCTCCGGCGGCAGCTGGGGCACAGTCGTGAATACCCACGACTGCCCGAACAGCTCCGGTGGGAATCTCACCGGCTCCTCGTACTCCTCCTCCGGCGGGTCGTAGGCCTCCTCCTCCTGGGCGAGGGCCTGCCAGGCCAGCCCCGGCTGTCCCTGTGGCGGAGGCGGGGGTGGAGGCGGTCCCTGCGGCGGCAGACCGTGCGGCGGCGGCGGCAGTGCGTCCTGCACCACCATCTCCCAGCGGCGGCGCTCGTCGTCGACGAAGGCCTGCCGGGACGCCGCCATGGCTGCCTTCATGGCGTCGTCGACGTCGTCGTCCTCGTCCATGGGGGCGGCCTCGCCGTCGGAGTCGACCTCCAACCATTGGTCGAGGTCGTCCATCCCCTCCGGGAGCGCCGGGTACTCCGTGCGCTCCACCGGCGGCACCGGGGCCGGCGCGAAGTAGCTCCGGCGGCGCTCGTCGTGCTCCTCCCGGAACCATTGGTCCAGTAGGGGGAGCCCGGCGCGTACGCCGGGTCGTCGAGGAGGTGATTGGGGAGGAGGCTGCGCCGGCGTGCGATCTCCACCGCCCTGGCCGTGGGGTCGGTCGGGATCGGCGGCACCGGAATCCGTTGCGGATTCAGGTGCCAGTTGTCCGGGAGGTGGACGTCCGACCAGCGCACCGGGACGGCGTTCTCCCAGTGCCACTGCGCCTCCTCCACCCGGACGTACCGGCGGTAGCGCTTCATCAGCGTCGGCTTCTTCTTCTTGGCGGCCGGCCCGCCGGCCTGCGGACCGGCACGACGCGGGTCCGCGCCGACGATGCGCACTCCGCGCGGCGCCGACGATGGTGGTGGTGGAGGAGGAGCAAGGGGAGGCAGTCCAGCGCCCCGGCGACGGCCGGAGCGGCCAGAGCCCGAGCCGCTGGACTCGGACTGGTGCTTGCCGCCTGGCCACCACCGCTTCGACATTGCTCCGGCTCCGGCGAGGGCGAGGGCTAGGACTAGGGCTAGGGCACGTTCGATGGAGTGTGGGGAGGGCGGCGGGGCTGTGTGAGGTTGCCATCGCGCACGGCCGGGGTTTAAAAAGGACGGGGGCCGCGTCCACCGTGGCCAGCATTGACTGCGGGACGGGAAGCCGAGGAGGCCGTCTAGTCGCTGGCAGGTGGGCCAGGAGCATTGACTGCGGGGCTCGGACGGTTGGGTGGCGGGGGAGACGAGGGAACGTGGCGGCCGGGTGGCGGTTCCCACGCGCGACGTGGCCGAGTGGGCTGACCGCGCGGCGGTTGGGTGGCAGGGTGGCCGGGTCGCTGGCTGGTGGGCCAGCCTTGACCACGCGCTACTGGCCAGTGGGTGGACGCGGGGGCTGGATTTTTCTAAGGGACCAGCCGCTACTGGCCAGGTGCCGGGCCACATATTTTTTAAAGGACCAGGGGGCTGATTTTTCTAAAGGACCAGCCGCTACGTACTGGCCAGGTGCCTGGCCCTATTTTTTTTCAGGACCAAGGGCTGTCATTCAGGACCAAGGGCTGTCATTATTTTGGGGTGTCATTTTATGTGTAATTCTATGTCAAAAAAATTACAAACACATATAATTGATTGCAGGTACATTGAGCTATGGCGGACATTCACTTAATTAGAGGCGAGGAGCATGAAGATAAAATGCAACGAATAATCTATGCGAGTGCCCGTGAAGAAGATTATTCCGGAGGACAAGGCGGTGGAGATGATGATGGACAACAAGGCGGTGGAGAAGATGATGGACGACAAGGCGATGAAGATGATGATTTCAGCTCACAATTTCTGAACGACTGCGGTGAGGGACTTCTGTTTGACGATGAAGCGCCCTTAACGACAAACTCCGGCGAGGTATATACATATATTATATAGGCTGACAATTGATCGATCGATCATGTATATATATGCATTTGTTAATTGCACGTGTTAATTAACGATTCATTTTCCAGCCCTCTGGATCGAGCAAATCTGTAAATAATGTTCCTCCTCGAGGCCTGACGAAGAGGATGGCCAGCGATGCTCCGAGGCTAACGATAGAGGAAGTTTCTCAGAGTGGCGAACCGCTGGCACCCATAGCGACCTGTCGTAAATTTGTAAATCAAGCTGGAGTCATTGTTAGGGACATTCTCCCGATCACCATTGCAGAATGGCATAAGCCGAAGGGTGTGGATGAGGATGATGCTTGTTATGTCCATGATCATACGAAAGAATTGCTTTTCGATACGCTCATGATACATTTCAACATACCAGAAGGCAAGACGGAGAAAGTGAAGGAGTGGACTCTTAAGAAGATGGCCACACAATTCCAGAGCTGGAAGAAAACACTATGGAGAAAGTATGAAGATGAAGATCCAGCTAATTTCACCGGAGCACTCGAGAAGATAAAACATTCCTGGCCCGCATTCAAGGCGTACAATGACAAAGACGCCCACCGTATGGTACCTCAGGAAAGTGTCCGCCACTTCCCTGAGGTACCTTATAGGGTGCCTTATCGATATGTTCAAGGCAAGTCTTTGGTCACAACTGAGGTGGCCAAGTTAATACCAACAAGGATGCGTCAGTTGAATTCATGGTACATGAAAGTCGCAAAGAAAGGTATAATAGGTATCATGGCAAAAGTTAGAAAGGAGGAACACTTCTACGATGACTACGGTGTGCAAATTGATTTCTCCGAACTTTTCCAATTATACAATGGTTTACCCCTCGATAAAGCAATCATCAGTATCTTTTGTCTGTAAGTTATTTATTTTTGTAATTTAATTAAGTCTTTATATATATATAGCTCACAGCACATTCTAATTTTGTTACGCTATTTGTGCAGAAAGAAGATGATCGACTACAAAAGGGAAATAATAAAACCGGTGGAGATTGGTTTTATGTACCCTAATGTTATTCATGAAGTGAGCATAAGGAAGAAACCATAAGTTGTAAAGAGAGTAATGATAGAGGCTTTCAAGCGACACCAAGACAAAAAAGAAATATTTTTTCCTTACAACTTCAGGTAAGTGTTACTAATTGCTTGTACACATTCTATTTTTGCTCACCCGGTATCTTAAGTCTAATTGATGAGTTATATGCGCATGCCTCTGTATGTAAATTTGCAGCTACCACTTTATTCTCGTGGTCATTAGATATCACCAGGGAATAATTGAAGTCTACGACTCATTAAGGAGAGACCCTAGAGAGTACAAGAGCTTGTTTGATGTCATGAAAGAATAATTTAAATTCTTATCACATTACTATACCGACCTCTCTTTCATTCATTTCGTGATATCAAGTAATTAATTAATAACAGATGTTTTGTTCTTTCTTTGTCGAGTAGAGCATGGCAGACATTCGTCAAGGAAGTACCCGGTAAATGGCACGAGAAGCTGGTATGGACTCTGAACCAAGTAAGTAGTACTATACCTATATCCATTAATTAATGTAGTTTGCAATACCATTACCAAACTTAATGTGTTGAATTCTATTCTCGAACAGTGGTGTCTGGAACAGCCAGAAGGGACCCTCTTATGTGGGTACTACGTTTGCGAGTACATTCATAGGATGACTTATGAAAAATTCGAAAATCGAAGAAACGCAGAGGTACGTAATTATACATTGTTCACAAGTTTTTTTTTGACAAAATAATATGCATATCAATTATGTGGAGTTTCATTCATAATTGTTTAATTTTCTCCTTCTTTTAAAGATTGTAAGGAAGCGGGCCGGCCTCCTACCAGATGACCGTATAAGAGCAATTGGGGAGGAGCTGGCGGGATTTCTTCTTGATGATGTCATACCTGAAAATTCAGAGCACTATTATCTACATATATAAATATACTATGATTTCATGCATGTATAATTAATGTATTTGAGTACTTTGTGTACGGAAACGTGACGACAAATTCATATGTTACAATTAATTTGTAAGTGTGTTATATATATGCATCAACGTGTGATCATAGTACAATATAATTTATATCGACGTATCGACGTGTTTCCGAAACTATCCAAAACCCCGGCACTAAACACACACGACACCCGGTCCGTGCAATTCTGAAAAAAATTATAAAAGAAAAAAAAAAGGCCTAACGGTAGTCCCGGTCCGTGTTACGGACCGGGACTAAATACATCCAGCCCGCGGGCTCGCCCGTGGCCACGTGGTAGGTACTCTAATCCCGATTCGTAGCCAACCGGGACTATAGGGGGGGGGGGGGCTCTAGTCCCGATTAGGTAGTCCGGGTTGCCCAGCCGGGACTAGAGGCCGTCTGGAACCGGGACTACTGCCCCGTTTTCCACTAGTGTGAACGGGAAAGAAAAAAAAAGGTGAAGCGCCCGGCGCCTCATGTAGCGTCGACGCAAGTACGATTCCTGGACTCAACCGGGATTAGGTGAAAACGGCCAGGATTAAGGGCCTAACTGCCGGGGATTAGATGTAAGAGCCCCATTGTACATGCTCTAAGGGCATATTTGGGTTAAATAGCCCCGGGAAAATAATCCCGTCCGGAAATATGAAGAAACATGTGTAAAACCTCGGGATTTTATTTCTGACCTTCGGATTAGGGGAAAATTCTCCCCGGGAAAAGGCCGGGATCCCACCGGGATTGCAGTTACCAAACAAGCCCTAAGAGGTGCCAGTCGACGAATACCGGGCGGCGCGGTGTGTGTAGGTCGCGAATGCTGCCGATGCCGCACCTGGACTCAGCTCCCTATCCTTATCGGCGGTGCTAACGATACACTGCACTGGCACCGGATCGAGTTCCAATAGAACACTCTCGTCGGCGTTGGTAAGGCCGTTGGGCGTGTGAACAAGTATAGATTTTCATTGGAACTCCTCCGACGTGGCGTGGGCTAGTGACCAATAATGGGGAAGAGATCGAGGCGCGGGCATGCGGCGGTTCCGAGGAGTAAGGACCGGAGCCGCAAAGATCGGGATCGCGGGTGTATGCGAGTCGCGTCGCCGCCTCTTTTTTTTTCGAGGCCAGAGATAGATAGGACAATGCTAGCTTCTACACCCAAAATCGACATCCAAAATGCGACATCCACAGTTCCTACAACGAAACGTCAATAAATATTTAACCTGTACAACCTACTAGTCCACGGAGGGAAACTATACATCGTTTTCGGATTTATTTGTAGAAAAAGATGATTTTTTGTACTATTGGGTTTACCGATATTTTTAATTCAAGCAAGATATTTCTTGATAGGAAATTGGTCGTTAAACTCAACTCTCGGAATCGTGTCCATGCCAAAAGGCTTACATTTCTAATCCAATAATTCAAAATAACACTAGTTTAGTAGATTAGTCCTGTGATAAGAAGACTCCTCGTTGAAGTTTTGGACGGTTAGAGCATGATGGTATGATGATGGTTAGTGGATAAGAAGAGAACGGATGACGACTATCCGCATGAAGAAGCACACACGGCAACTTTGGTGATTTGTTTGCAATTCCCGATTCCTCCCATACCTATACTATAAATTAAATCCCTACGGTACATAGTCACACCAAAAATGAGTGAAATGAGATTGGATAATTTCTGAATAAAGAAGAGAACACATTATTTATCTTTTGCCTAGAGAAGCGTTTTTATAAAGGACTTGAGTGGTTGACACAAAGTTATGGGGTCCTTCGGTAGGTCAATAGCTAAAACAATCTTTGATTATGCGCTAGGTCCACCGACCGGTAAGTCAGAAGCATTGCGATTTCCTAGGCTTTTCTTTCTGAAAGAAAAAAATCCGCATCTACAGAGGAAAATGAGGTCCAAAGCGGCAAAGCCACCACGCCTAGTTTCCCAAGATCACATTTCGGTCACTTAAAACATCAAAGTACCCCCTCCATGAGTTTCCAACCAAATGCAATGATCCACAATTCCATGAGGCAAAGAGTACGGAATACTCAATAAAAACATTGCGAAGCACTAACCCCAAATCCCCAAAGGCATAGATATGTTGTATGAGGATTTGGACCGGCCATACACATTAAGGTTCACTCGTACAAGATCTGATAAATTATAATGATATAACAATATAGATGCAGTGTGCATTAGCTAGTCGGAGTGAATTGAGCACTGTTATTAACTCACTAAAAAAAGGGGTAAACCACTCATATTGGAGTTTTGTTGAACCCCCTTATACTAATGATAAAAGGGATATGTGTTTACCACCCGCCAAAGTAGTAGAACAATTCATGCGACCCGCCGCACAAACAGGGGATTGCGGGTGCATGCGAGTCAGACCGCCAATTTTATTAAAAAATTCGAGGCATGAGAAAGAAAGGAAAATTCTCCTGTTTACACCGAAGATCAACATCTGACGACGCGCCTCCAAATTACGACGATCCAAATTTCTACTTGGAACGAATATCAAGAAAAACTTGAAGTACCGCTCCCTTGAGGCAAAATGTACATCGTTTTAGGATTTATTTGGATCGGCCAGCATTATAGGAAAAGAAACGAAGATTGTTTTACTATAGGGTTCATTGATTTTATTCTGAGCAAAATATCTCTGAAATTGGTCATTGAACTCCACTTTGATTACACCCTCTAGTATAGTGTATAGGGCATGCACGAGGTTTCTCCATGACACCACAATCGCTGATTGGATCTAAAATTGTTTGCCGTGTGCAGAATTTTTGAAGACCCACATCTCCAACCGCACCTAATTGATTCTTTGTTCCCACGGTTCATCTCTCATCTATGGACCAAAACGTGTGTCAGTCTAGCTGGAAATTTATGTGCACCGATTTTATAGATCTTTGAGCAAAACTAGAAGTATGAGGATAATAATAATATAAGGTAAATGAGCTCGAGTGGACATATATCGAGCGACCTATTTATACATATATACCACAAATTTTGGTGATTTGTGAGTGTAGTATCTCTACCCACAAGTCAAGATAAAAGCTCGTAAATTTCGAAGCACTCGGTCTACATAAATTACAAGCTGATAGAGGACTCAATCCCACCAGGTTAATTGATCATTTGACACTTTTGTACATCGAAAACGCCAGTGCCGCTTCTTGCGATCCATCAACGTTGATGCCTCCTTTTTCTCTCGTCCTTTTTTACTATACTCATGAGAAATAAACACTCTCATGTGATCACCATTCTATCCCAACCATATAATTAAATATTTTACCAATGCTTACTTGATATCGTGCAATAGTGGTATAGAAGGTATCCGGAGCAAGAGGGCATGCTGGCGGGTGAGGAGAGCGAGAAGAGTTAAAGTTACAAAAGTATTAGGAAGGGCATGGCATTGTGCCGGTTGAAACCGAGTCAGTACACATTATGTTTTCAGTTATTCAATGGACATTCCCGATGCCTTCTATGCTCATATTATCAAATACAAATCAATAGAATGTGGAGATTCAACAAACCACGTGAGAAATGATATAGCATAATTGTAAGACAGGGAAATAAAATGCGAAACAAGCTATACTTTTATTCCTCCTTATGGAAGCCTCACTCCTTCTTTTAAAGGGCTTGGGTGATCGCGTTGACATGTTGTCGCGTGTCCTCCAAAAAGCCAGTAGGTAGGCATCCCTTTATTACGAGCTTGATCATCAAGTAGGTCCGATGTTATGAAAGCTACAGACGATGAAATTTTCAAACATTCTATTTTAAGAAGGAAATAATTATGTAATTCCCCATCTGTTCATCCACATAATGCATCGTTCATCAGTACAACTTTTTATTAAAATCTAGTAGATATTGGTACAAGTTGATTTTTAGTGACCAACGGTTTCATCACCACTTTCATACCATGATCAAGAAATAATACTTAGAACGTCAATTTGTGGAATGGTTTCACTAAACATGAGCAAGTGTCTTCAGGAAATATGTAGAATCTCATACTCTATATTTTATACTTAAATTTATGGTATATCGTTAGAATGGAATTTGGTGGTCAAAATTTTCTAGCAAGTTCTTTTAATTTGGCCGATTGTAAATAGAATCATAATGATCTGGCCTCCAAGATTAACACGATTTTCAAGACAATGTTCGCTTTATAAATTGTTCGATTGTTCCTATTGTTCATCCCTCATTTCTATACCAAAACTGTGTCTCAGTCTAGTTGGAATTTTATGGGCACCGATTTTATTTGTTCACATGATTATTATCGTCAGATCTTTGAGAAAAACTAGAAGTATGAGAATATAATACGAGGTAAATGAGATTGAGTGGACGTATATCGAGCTGGGGGTTCATACATCTATACCGCGAATTTTGGTGATTTATGGGTGTCAATATTATCTCTATTGTGCAAGCCAAGATAAATGCTCGTAAATGTCGAGGCTCTCCGTCTACATAAATTACAGGCTGAAAGATGACCCAAGCCTACTAGATGCATCAATTATTCATCACTTTTATACATTGAATACGTTTAGTGACGTAGGTTCTGGCGATCCATCAAGCAAACATGCTGCCCCATTGTTATCTTGTCCCTTTTCATGTACTGACTAGAAAGAACCACCCTCATGTGGTTAACATTCTATTCCAACCATATAATAAAATATGTCACACCAGCTTCATTGAGATATTGTGTGAGAGTGGTCTACAAGGTGGCCTGAGCAAGAGGGCACGCTAGTGGTTAGCGCCTTAGCGCGCGGAGGGAGAAGATTTGAGAGCACTCAAGTAATAGGAACGACATGGCAATTTGAAGGTCAACTCTGATGAGTGCAAACTCTTGTTTGAGTGATTCATTGGGAATTCCCGATGCCTTCTATGCTCACAGTCAATCAAATCAAAATCACTAAAAAAAATGTGCAGACTCAACAAATCATGCAGTAAATGAGGTTGCATAATTCTAAACAAGAATTAAAATGTGGGACAAGCTATACCTTTTTTCTGCTTAGGGAAGCCTCCTTCTTATAAAGGGCTTGAGTGATAGCACTGACATGTAGTCATGCATACATGTGTCCTCTGAAAGGTCAGTAGGAAAGCATCCCTTTATTATGAGCTTGATCATCTTGTAGGTCAGACGCTATGAAACGTTGATAGATGCAAAAGGAAAACATACTATTTGTAACATGGAGGAAAACCAAGTGAGGAAGAGAAAAGAAGTAGTTGAACTTTGACGCTGGCTCACTCGACCACCGAGTTTCTGCCTTCAGCCAAATCTGGTTTTCTTAGCCCTTAGTCGAACCTTACTGCCTATTTGAACTAAGATATTTTCATAGGATGACAAATATAGTGGTGCATTTCCCATCTAACAAACCTAAACAATATTTTTTTTAGTTGTCAACATGTTTTTTGTCCAGGGCTTTCTTATATGAAATGTACATTGCAACTGCTGGTAGTACTTAGTAGTATGACTTAACGAACATTAAGAATCTTGTGTGTGTTTGTGCATTCACCTGATTGGTTTAAGATTTTTCGAAATTAATTCCATTGATATGCCAAGGAAAATTACCACACATGAGTCCAAAACTGTCGTGACATTGTCGGCTTGGGGAGGTATTCCACACTGCCCAAATGCTGAATCTGCTAAAGCAATAGTCGGGTTACGATTCATCAAAGCTATCCTCAAAAACTCCGTCGGGCCAATTCAGATTGAAAGTGATTATGCTGGTGACCTCGAAGTTCGGTCAGAGGTCCAGTTCCAGCAGCAGTTTGAGGATGCAAACGAGAGCAGGGTTCAGCGCCGTAAACCTCAGCAAGTCGTGCCTCGATCCGGCCGCAACTTATAGTGAACAACATTTAGCTGACCATCCCGCCCGGTCTGAGCCCCCGCGTCGCTGCTGGCCACCTTGCCGGCCTCGTGCTCCTAGTGGCCTGCTTCCGCAGCGAGGACTCAAAAGCGTGGCGCCAAGCTTCAGCCTCCGTGCGGTAGGACTTCCAGTTTTGTTCATGGTGTTCAGGACCGAAAACAACAACCCGCCGCATGTAACGAGTGGATGCCGACTAGGATCCTACAAGCTAATTGACAGATGACTCAATCCCCAGATTCATTGATAATTCGTCGTTTTAGTACATCGAATACATCGGTGCGGCTTCTTGAAATCCATCAACTTAATGCCTCATATTTCTCTCGTCCCCTTTTTTCTCCTACACTCACTACATAGAATCATTTTCCTGCTATCCACCATTCTATCCCATCCATATAATAAAATATTTTGCCGTTGCTACTTGAGATATCGTGGGATTGTTGTGTACAAGGTAGCCGGAGCAAGAGGACATGCTGGTGGGTTAGAAGCGGGAGAAGAGGCTGAAGTTACAAATGTACTATGAAGGGCATGGCATTTTGCCTATTCAAATAGAACTAGTGCGCTCTATTTTTCCGGTGATTCATTGGGCATTCCCGATGCCTCCTATGCTCATTCTATCAAATCCAAATCATTAGAATGTGAAGACTCAAAAAGCCACGTGATAACTGAGATATCATAATTCTAAGACAAGGAAGTAAAAAAACAAGCTATACCTTCTTTTTTTTGCTTAGGGAATCCCTGCTTCTTCTTATAAAGGGCTTGGGTACTAGCAATGACATGTAGTCATGTGTTTTCTAAAAATTCAATAGGCAAGCATCCTTTATTATGAGCTTGATTATCCAGTAGGTCAGACATTATGAAAGGTTTCAACAAAAGATGAAATTCTGAAACCTTCTCTTTTTGAAAAGGAAAAGAATTATCTATTTTTTCACTGCGTACGTCAACATGATGTACCAATCCAACGCACAGTTCATCAATACAACTATATGAAACGTCATGTTGTACGGAATCGTCCTTCTTCGAGCCATGTGATCTGTGTCGGATCACATTGTCTCTATTATGACGCTTCAATAAAAAGGCTGTGTGCACCACTTGATCTGAGTCGAGGTAACACACCATTATGAAAAAAAAACTCTATTTTCGATAAAGAGAACATATTAGTACCAAGATGATACTAAATACACCTAGTCTCTACAACAATACAATGTCTAGAGAAAGTCTAGTCATCAAGAATGCATGTAACCAAAAAGCAAAGGAAGAAGAAGAGAGATTGAGTATTACCTTTCTACCTTAAAAAAAAAATTGATGACAACATTATTGGTGCAAGTGCAACAAAGGATATACCTTAACCGATTTTTGAGATACCCGGTAAAAAACATTTCTTCGATCCGAATCGAAAAAGATTGAGTATTAGCTTGGAAGCTCGATAATTAATTCTCCAACGTAGGAAGCTGGAGCCGGTCGGTAGGAACAGATTCTAGTAAGTTGGTCGATGCAAGTGTTAAAGGCCGATTATTATTCCTCTCATTCCCTTTTCAAGAACATCACACACCTAAATCTATTAATTTAAAATGTAACCTTTTTAGAAGAATTTAAAAAATGTATTATTGCTACTAAAATATTTGGATACCTATTGTTGTGTTCGAGGGCCAGCACACTGGGGTTCACCCTTGGTGGTAGCTGATACGTCCAAAACGTATTTACTTTTATAAATACTTTTGCTATTGTTTTTTCTCTAATTTACATGATTTGAATGGAACTAACACGGCCTGACGCTGTTTTCAGCAGAATTGCCTTGGTGTCTTATTTTTGTGCAGAAATCGAAGTTCTCGAAAAAATCTGGAAAAATTCCAGAAATTATATTTTTGCAGAAGACGCACGGAGCCAGAAGGGGGGCTGCGGGGGCCAGCCACAGCCCCCAGACGCCACCTGGCCGCGGCCCGGGGCTGGCCGTGCCTGGGTCCCACCTGGTCAGGTGGTGGCTCGGCTGGCGACGCCCTTTCGCCTATTTACGTCCTTTGAACTAAAAACGCGAGAACCCCCGATCATTTTTCCAGAAAGGATACAGAGCGCCGCCGCCTCCTCGAAACCTAATTCGGGGACCAGAAGTTCCTGTTCCGGCACCCTGCCGGGATGGGGATTGAAGGGGAGATCGTCGCCATCGCCATCACCACCGCCTCTCCATCGACCATCCATGTTTCCCCCATCCATGTGTGAGTAATTCCCCGCTGTAGGCTGAGGGGATGTTAGGAATTGGATGAGATTGTTCATGTAATAAGATGCCGAATCGTTAGGGCATGATGCCTAGTATTTGTGAGAGTGCTTATTTATCGTTGTTGCAACTTGGTGTGCTTAATGCTTGACACTTAGGGCCCGAGTGCCATATTTTCAGATCTGAACATATTATGATAAATGTTGTTTTGGATCATATCTACAAGTAGTTTGCACCTGTTATTGTCCGGAACCCGAGGCCCCAAAGTGACAGCTTCTGGGATAACCGGAGGGGATGGTTTTGACTTGAGGATTACATGTATTCATTGAATGTTAATGCTTTGCTCCGGTACTTTATAAAAGGAGTACCTTAATTAACTTTCGGTTCCTCATAAAGGCCCCACTGACACGGGATGGTTGGACAAAAGATGTCGTGCAAGTTTCTCTGTGTTGTGTTTTATCTATGATCTTGCATGCTCTCCAATGCTAGTGGATGCTTTGGCCAAGTAATTATTAGTGTTGTATGGGGGAGTATTTATGCTAGATAGTGGGTTCATGCCTCTCGTGTCTGAGCTCGGGCTAACAGAAACGATTAAGACAAGAGATGTCCTGTTGCCACTAGGGAGAAAACAGCGGTGTGATTTCCTTATGTTATTTACATTGCTTACATTATGCACTTTCCTTATTGCAATGATCTGTTGTTTGCAACTTAATATTTTTGGATGACATGCTGGATAGCGATCCGAAGGTGGATTATTAGTCATAGATGCAGTTGGAAGACAGTCTATGTATTTTGAAGTAATGCCCATATTAGACAAAACGGTGACCTATATTGTTTTATGATATCCTTGTTGGGCTACCCATCATGTATATCTTTTGGAGAGACACCTCTAGTGAACTATGGATCCCGGTCCTATTTTCCTACATTGCTTACAACCGTTTTCATAACTTTTCATCATCATTTGTTCGCTGGTCATATTTCACTCTCATCATATTTTACATCCACACATTTAATTTTTTGTGTTCAGCAAGGTGGCGAGATTGACAACCTCTCTATTTCATTGGGGCAAAGTAGTTTGTTTGTGATTTTGTGCAGGTCCACGTCAGCACGCCGGCAACACCTCTTTTCTGGCACCGTTGACACCTTGCTAAGCCTTCTCCAAATCCTACTGGTCCGATAACCTTGGTTTTGTAATCAAGGGAAACTGCTGCTTTGTTGCATCATATCTTCCTCTTGGGGTCTCCCAGCGAACGTGTGATCCACGTCATCAACCACCTCTTTTTGAAAAGGACAAGAATTATGTATTTTGACAGAATATATATGGTTGGTTATGTATGGTATGATTAGGTTAGATTAGACACTTGCCGTATTTGTATCTGACTCTTTGTATATGACCAACGCCCTGTTTGGGTGTGTGGAAAGTTTCCCCATCGATCCGTATGTCAATACGATGCACCAATCCAACATACAACTCATCAACACAACATTTACGAAAAGCGAAGACCAACGACCAGCAATCCATCCCTAAGAAATTAACACGCACTATGTAGAACCAATATCGCCTAATCTAACCTTCCTAGAGAAGACATCTCCTAATCTAAATGTCAATGTGTTATTTGCTAGCAAGGACACATGTGTCATTGCTCCATATGACTCATTTACCAATGCACAATTGTCTACTATTCCGTTCGTTCCTAAATATTATCCTAGATCATGTGTAGGCACGAATTGCCGCGCCCGTCCATTAGGACTGTAGAGTGTGAATAATTTATGAAAATATATTTTTAGTTTATGTGAGGAGTTTGATACAAGATAATGTACTATAAAAATTTGAAGTGTATTTTGAGTAATAACCCGCGTTGTCACGCCGATCCAATATAGACACGAAACATGAAATTTATGTTTTTATCAATAGGCTCATATAGTGATGAGTAATTGATAACTGGCCCACTATGGGAATATTTAAGAGTTTGGACAGTCCAAATATCTAATAAAAATGAAAAGTAAATTGTAGTGCCTCGATATAGAGATATATGTATAAATTTTTAAGTATAGAATCAAAAATTTGGTGCACTTGAAATGAAAATATCTACAATATCACTGTCCATTGCACAACTGTATCAAATAGATGTATGAGACATTAAGGTAATAAATAACAATAAGAAATATAACAAATGACTCGGTTACAACATATACCAAAGAGACATAGACATGTTTCATGGATATCTAAATTATCATTGTCCATTGCACAAAAGTATCGAAGAGATTGTTGATGTGGTTGTCGTTGTACATATCCATCGCTGCCGCTGGCCACGTCTCATCTTGTTGAGACGTTGTGGAAATCGGCAGCACGTTGCGTGAGAAACCCGTTGAGCCACCGCCGGTTGCCTTTACGTGAGGACATCGCCAGGATAAGCTTTTGTTCGAAACGTACGATTCGATTGCTTGATGGAGGAAGCTGATACATGGCAACATGATTCTAATTTACGCTCGGCTTGTCCCTATTACATGATGGAACATGTTTTCAAACTCTACATGATCCCTATGATATTTTAAGGGCGGGGTAAGCAGGAGGGGGAGGTAGAGAATTGTTATCTTTGTCCGCCTATGCAAAAGAAGCAACCTTATACCAAAGAGACATAGACATGTTTCCTGGATATTCGTAGAGGAGAAAGCGTCAAATTCAACCGTATGGTGAATAACCGCAAGACACAACGTTGGTCGGAGGTAGGGATGTCATGACTTGGTGACATGTTTTTATAAATAAGAATATGTGTGACATGATAATAAGTGTGATACAACCACCGATCTAACCTTAATATTAAGGGTCTGTCTAACTCTCAGCTGACTGAGAATTAGGCTAATTCTCAGTCGGATGACGTAATCTCTAGAGTTGGAGCGACCGATCCGTCTCCTCTGCTGATGGATCGTTACCTGTACTAGCTCACCCGCCCACACAAGTTCGCCCACACAAGTTGCCTCCGGCCGACGGCCCATTTAGAGAGCAGCCCATTAATAAAACAAATGAAACGATCGTTCAGCTAGCTCCCGCATAGCGAGCATTGCTGGACTGCTCTTTGAGCTAGCTCCCAGGTAGAGAGCACGTGTTCAGTTTTTTTCAAATTCATTAAAATATAAGAATAATTGTTTAACACGTGAACCTTTTTTAATCCGTGAACATTTATTCGAAACATGGAACCATTTTTCGAGATATATGAACAATTTTCATATGAAAAAAAATGAAAAAGGTTCACGAGAAAAATAGTTATTGATGAATTAAAAAGTGTTCTCCTATGAGAAAAATACAGTTCACAAGAAAAAATGATTCATGATAAATTAAAAAGTATTCACCTATAAGAAGAAATGGTTCAAGACAAAAAAAATAGTTTCAAAAATTAAATAGTTATAAGGAAAAAATCTCACTTGCATGTCCAGTTGCAACTAGGGCCATCCCCTGAGAAAAATCTCAGTTGCAAGTGTAGTTGTATCTGGAACAAAAGAAAGAAAATCTCAGTTCCAAGTGAAGTTACAACTGGGACATCTCTCGAGAAAAACTAAGTTGCAAGTACAGTTGCGACAAGAGAACAATATAGAAACAAAAATCTCACTTGCAGGAGCAGTTGCAACTGGGGCAAAAAGGAGAAAAACAATCTCAGTTGCACATGCAATTGCAAGTAGCGGGAATCCTCTGAGAAAAATATCAGTTGCAAGTGTAGCTTCAACTGGGAAAAAGGAAAGAAATTCTGAAAATATTAGTCTCGGGATTTAAAAATATTCATTTCTTCTATAGTGCAAAATATAATTTATAGGATTTTTTCCAAAATAATACAAAACAAAAATATAAAACATAAAATGAAAGAACAAAAAAAGTAAAATAAAAATCTCAAACAAAATATGAGAAGCAAAGAAAAACATAAACGAAATAGTAAATAAAATTGATAAATCAAAAGGAAAGAGGAGAATAAACTAAAAATAAAACGATAAAAAGAAAACAGAGAAACTCTACCAGGACCGATCCACTACATAACACCTAGCATAGATGGACTAACTGATGCTAAAGGCGTCGAATCTCAGTTGCAAGTGAAGTTGCAACTGGAGCATAATTCAAAAAATCTCAGTTGCAAATACAGTTGCAACTGGGACATCTCTCGAGAATGAACAAAAAATAGAAAAAAATCTCAGTTGCAAGTGTAGTTGCAACTGGGGCAAAAAGAAAAAAATCTCACTTGCACGTCCAATTGCAACTAGGGGCAGCCCTGAGAAAAATCTCAGTTGCAAGTGTAGCTGCAACTGTAACAAAAAAGAAAGAAAATCCCGCTTGCAAGTGCAATTGCAACTGAGACATCACTCGAGAAAATAACTAAGTTGCAAGTACAGTTGCAACTAGGGAACAATATAGAAAAAATTCTCACTTGCAGGAGCAGTTGCAACTGGGGCAAAAAAGAGAAAAACAATCTTAGTTGCACTTGCAATTGCAACTAGGGGAATCCTATGAGAAAAATCATAGTTGCAAGTGTAGCTGCAACTGGGAAAAAGGAAAGAAAATTCTGAAAATATTAGTCTCGAGATGTAAAAATATTCACCTCTTCTACAGTGAAATATATTATTCATATGTTTTTTTTCCAAAAAAATACAAAACAAAAATATTAAAAATAAAGGAAAGAACAAAAAAGTAAAATCCAAATCTCTAACAAAATAAGAGAAGCAAAGAAAACGTAAACGAAATAGTAAATAAAATTGATAAATAAAAAGGAAAGAATAGACGAAACTAAAAATAAAAACGATAAAAAGAAAATAGAGAAACTCTACCAGGACCGACCCACTACATAACACCTTGCATAGATGGGCTAATTGATACTAAATGCATAAAATCTCAGTTGAAAGTGAACTTGCAATTGGAGCATAATTCAGAAAATCCCAGTTGCAAGTGCAGTTCAACTGGGACATCTCTCGAGAATGAACAAAAATAGAAAAAAATCTCAGTTGGAAGTGCAGTTGCAACTGGGGCAAAAAAGAAAAAAAACTCACTTGCATGTCCAGTTGCAACTAGGGTCTTCCCCTGAGAAAAGTCTCAGTTGCAAGTGTAGTTGCAACTGGAACCAAAAGAAAGAAAATCTCAGTTCCAAGTGCAGTTGCAACTGGGACATCTCTCGAGAATGAAAAAAATAGAAAAAAAATCTCAGTTGCAAGTGAAGTTGCAACTGGGGCAAAAAAGAAAAAAAATCTCACTTGCATGTCCAGTTGCAACTAGGGCCATCCCCTGTGAAAAATCTCAGTTGCAAGTTTAGTTGCAACTGGAACAAAAAAAAGAAAGAAAATCTCAGTTCCAAGTGCAGTTGCAACTGGGACATTTCTCGAGAAAAAACTAAATTGCAAGTACAGTTGCAACTAGGGAACAATATAGAAAAAAATCTTACTTGCAAGTGCAGTTGCTATTGGGGCAAAAAAGAAAAAAATCTCAGTTGCACGTGCAGTTGGAATTAGCGGGAATCCTCTGAGAACAATCTCAATTGCAAGTCTAGTTGCAACTGGGAAAAAGGAATGAAAATTCTTAATATATTAGTCTCGAGATGTAAAAATATTCACTTCTTCTATAATGAAAAGTATTAATTATAGGGTTTTGTTTTCCAAAATAATACAAAACAAAAATATAAAACATAAAAGGAAAGAACCAAAAAAAAATTAAAATCAAAATCTCAAACAAAAAAGAGAAGCAAAGAAAAGAGAATCGAAATAGTAAATCAAAATGAAAAATAAAAAGGAAATAGGAGAAGAAACTAAAATTAAAAAGGAGAAAAATTCAGTTCAACCACATCCACAATGCAAAATAAACTTAATTGCAACCCACTAAACAACTCCCACACCATAAAAAACATGACGAAATCGGGTCGATTAAATTCTAACTTAGATCTCAGTATACCTAGAATTAATAAGAATATTTATAAAAACAATTGTAGAAGCAACGCTGTACAAATAATACTGAGAATACTTCTTTTATGGCCTTAGTAGGATAAAAATAAGTATTTATTAAAAAAGAACAAAAATGGTCAAGGTAAAACAAAACCTACAAATAAGAATATAGACTTGTCATATTTGTTGTATCACGATGAAATAAGACAAAAAAATGGAAAATACAAACCAAAGTGCGTCGATTCCTAATATAAGTACACAAGTAGTTTGTACCGTGGTGCTTAGTATGTTCATGTGGACCACAGGAAGTCGTGAGTTTAATTCTAGCGAATAGGAGTTGTTTTCACCAATCTTTCATTTTACTGTTAGTAGCTTGTGCAAAATAACCTAAAGAACAACAAAATTCGCACGAATCTCCGCACAAGATCTGACAGTTGTACAGTCGATTGAGCGCGACACTAATTTTCAGATTAGCGAAACCGAAAATTTAATGAGAAAAAATAAGTACAATGAAATACAATAAAAAACAAGAGTACCCTGCTTTGCCTGCAAAAAAACAACGAAACAAAGGGGAAAATAACGCAAACGTGCATATAGCCCAAATCTGTAGACAAATAAGAAAAACAAAAAAGCCCACAAGCCCATCATGAAAGCCAGGATCGATCCATTACCTTTCGCGCTGTTAGCTGCTTGCTCGCGTGCGTGCGTAAATGTCGCTCGATAAAGACGAAGGAAACAAAACAGTAGGAATCGTGACGCAAGATTGGACGGTTAGAAATTTGACTGAGCCCTAAGCTAATTCTCAGCTAGCTGAGAATTAGCAAAACCGTAATATTAAAGATATCACAAGATATCTTAACTGATCTTGGAGAGACCCAATAACATAGTAGTGATGTAATGAGAATAAAAAAAAAGATTGAATACTAGCTAGGGGGTTGGATAAATATCCGCTACTTGCTTTTCCAAACGACACGTGGAGCTAGAGTCCATTGGTAGAAATGGAGACTAGAAGACTGCCCGAGGAATTGGTTGGTGCAAGTATTTAATAGCCGTTATTTTTTTCATAATTTCTCGATGTCATGTGAATTTATTTATTCAAAAACTAAGTATTACAGAGATCATGGATCTAGTGTGACGATGGATAGTCACGCCACAATTCAATGGCTATCAATGGATCATGTAATTTTGAATATTGGGTCCATAGTGTTAGAACATTCACAATACATTCGTATATATTGGCATTATGAAAGTCCTACATTTCCCTTTATCAAAATGAGAGTCCAAGATTTTCGAGGGGACTACCGAATCAAAACCTGTCAGGTAGAACACTTGGGCATGAGCAGTCCGGCCAGACCCGGCCCGAGCCCGATCTGATGTTATAGGCTGGGCAAAGTTGGCTTTGTATCGGGACAGTCTCGGGCTTCTTTTTTCAGCCCGAATAAATATGCAGGCCGGGCTTAGCCTTCAAATTCAGCGCAAAACTAGCACAGGCCGGACCGAAATAATTGCTTAAAATGGTGACATGGCCCAGCTAGCAGCGTGGCCCAACCATCGCTCACTTTCCGATGATCCCCACCATCTCCCGGCCGGCAGCGGTGGCGGCGCGCCGTGCTCCACACCTCCACCTTCCCTCGATTCTGCGTGATGCCGCCGTCCTCCATCGGATGACTGCATCGAGGCCGTTGTACTCCCGTGTGTGGCTCAGCCAGCACCTAAGCTTCACCGCTTCATCGTCCTCCTGTGCGTGGCTTGGCCGGCCGAGGCCATACTGACTTGCCGTGCATCGAGCCGCCGAGGCAGCGTCATCCTGCTTCCCTCCACGGCTGCGTGGGCCCTTTGACTGCCCGAGCTGTATCCAAGCAAATCTCCTTCTATGTCGAGGTCGTTCGTCGCATGTACACTTGTGCGTGTGTGAATATCCAGTACTGTTCCCATGCGAGTTGTTGGTTGGTTAATTATATAGTCCAACCTTATGTACGGATCTTGTATTTTCTACTTGTATACATCGATTTCTGAGATCTATGTGCATACACGTGGATGCTTTGGTGAGAAGTCCAGCGGTGCCGGCTCCGGCTACCATGCACCAACGAGATCCCAAGGAGCGGTGGTCCACTCCGGCTAGCCCCATACGCCTCCATCCATGCCACCCGCGAGCCCCCAATTAGAACCCTAGCCAGTATTGATAACCCACAAGTGTAGGGAATTGTTTGTAGCCTTTTCGATAAATAATAGTGTCGAACCCAACGAGGAGCTAAAGGTAGGATTAACATTCTCTCAAGTTCTATCAACCATTGACACAACTCTACGCACACCAAACGTTTGCTCTATCTAGGAAATAAAACTATAGGAATAAAACGGGTATGAAAGGATGGTTTTGCAATATAATAAAGAACAAGAAGATAAAAGTTAGTTGCTGCAGCAATAAAGTATACTAAAATGCCATAAATAATAGAACCATGAGTGTGGAAAAGTGGTGGAAGGCGTGGCGGAATTGTTCATAATTAATTAGTGAAGTTATTCGGTTTATCGTCTTCGGTGCAGTTTTCTATGTGAGAGAGGCAAAGCATACACGTTCTCAACTACTTTTGATTACATGTATATATGATTGGAACATTAGCAAGCATCTGCAACAACTAACATTTATTAAGGTAAAAACCCAACCATAGCATTGAGTTCATAAGGTCCTCTTTATCCCATACAATGTCAAAAACCGGGATGGGGCTTAGGTTTCTGTCACTCCGGCAGCCCTACCCCCCGGCCTCCTTCACATACTACAAACCCTATGATGTTATCCATGCGCGCAAGTATATAATGGACACCATAGGACTGTACCATATCAACATACAACTCGAATCAACCAAATATATTCAATAATTCAACCATAAGACAATAAGGAACTACATAAACATGACATCCCCCCCCCCCTGTTTCGTCCTGCCCGCTCCCGCGAGCGGCAGGGCGAAACCCTAGCCGCCGCCTTTTCCGGTCCCCCTTTCCCTGTCGTCTCCTCCTCGCCGCCGCCGGAGGGCGTCGCCGGGCTAAGCCCGGGCGGCGTCGGCGGCGGCGGGGCCCTTTCTCTCTCCCGCTCTCGGTGGTGGCGGCGCGGGCTGCTGTGGCCGGGGGGAGCGCGGCGCTGCTCGGAGGGCGCGGTGGCACGGTCGTTCTGCGACGGCGTGGCGGCTCCGTGTTTCCTGCGGCCGCCCTTGGTGGTCGGCGGCGGCAAAGGCCCCCTCCTCGCGCGTTGCCGGCCAGCAGTGGTCGGGATCCACTCGGGCGCTGGCTCCCCGCCGCGGCCTGGGCGGTGGTTCTCCAGGTCTGGCGCCGGCTCTTCGGACTGGTGGCGGTGCTCGTTTTGCTCCTGCTGGGAAGGTCGAAGAAGGCTCCGGGCAGTGTGGCCGTGGGCGGGATCTGGCGGCCGCCTCGCCTCCTTGGGCCGGGACAGGGGTCCTGGGCCCTGGCGAGCCCTCTCCTCCTTCGGCTTGGTGGCCGCCGGCAGCCGTGGTGGCTGTTTGCTGCCGTCCCAGCGGCGGATCCGTGGTCGGCAGCCATGGTGGCTGTTGGCTGCTTGCTCCTTCCAGATCGGGCGATGGTAGCAGCCATGGGGGCTGGTGCTCGCCGCTCTGGTGCGAGGGGTCCGTGGACGATGTCGACGTCGTTGCCGCGAGTCGTGGTGGTGGCTCTCGGTCCTCTGCTTGCTTCATTCGTCCGGGGATTTTGGACGCCGGGGCAGCGGCCCTGGACGGTGGGAATCACTCGGTTGGCGGGCGTGCCGGTGGTTCTGGTGCTGGTTGGTGATCTCGGCCGTGCGGGCGGCGGGGTGACTGACAAGTGACATCTCAGTGGCAGGGTGCGGTTGTCGCTCCGGCGGTGTCCCAACCCTTGTGGTGGGTGGCTTAGAGTTCATGCCGAGGGGAAACCCTTGTCCGGTGTCTTCCTGGACCGCGGTGGTGACGTCCTCGGACGCCGCTCCCTTCTTGAAGGCGTCGTTGCGGCTCTCTATGTCCCCCTTCGTACTCCAGGTGAAAACTTGAGATCCTTGGATCGGGCGGTGTCGGGGATATGAACCCCGGATATCCCTAAGAGGTCCATTTCTTCAAGAACCACATGGGCCGGCTACGCAAGTGCCGGCTGCAGCGTGCCGCCTGGAGCCAGCCGGATGAAGCAAGCTGCCTCGTCTACCCGGAGGCGGACGGCCGGTTAGGCTCAAGCCGGCCGTACCAACCGACAGCTTCGTACAAGTGGGCCAGGATCGTATAACCGTTGTCGGGCATCTCCTGTACCCAATCATGACAACGGACTCCAGCCGGCTTACAGAGTAGTGATGTCATAGGGGCAATCGTGTAACTTCCTTGTAACCCAGAAACCCTAGATGCTGCCTATATAAAGCATGCAGGGGCCTCCTGCACGAGAGGCACGGAGAGACGAGGGGGAGAGGGACGAGAGGCACACAGAGAGAGGAACCCTTTAGCATCATCTTCAACCTCAAGCCGGCTGGAACCTTCAGCCGGCCACCACTCGAAAACAGCTCAAGGAGCGCCATTGTAGCCCGATTTGTGATCAATCAATAAGAACAAGAAGAGCAGGACGTAGGGGTGTTACCTCCACAAGGAGGGCCCCGAACCTGGGTAACTGACGTGTGTTTGCATGTTTGTTGCCCAATCCCGCGCGAGCATCCGATCGTCGCCTGCCCCGCATTCTTTTCCATCTCCGATGGATATGCCGTGCAATCCACCACGACATTTGGCGCCCACCGTGGGGCTCGCGGCGACCGGAGTCACGTTCTGCGCGGGATCCCGGACTGTGGATGGTCGGCGGATCGTCTCCGGCCTCGTGCTCTCCATCGGCTCCGTCGGCTGCGTCCTCGACAACACCAACAGCTTCGCCGACGTGGACGTCGCCAGCGGAGGAGCGGTCGTCACCCTTGGCGATTTCCACGTCTATGTCGCCGTCGCCGCTCAGGAGTACCCGGAGGTGGTCTACTCGAGCTTGGCTCCTTCGATCTTCGACGCCAGCACCTGCAACGACGACTCTGCCTCCGGCTACCTCAACTCCGGCGACGCAGACCGCGACGTCACCAAGCTCAACGTCTACGCCGAGGTGCACATGGTCGAGCACGCGGCGGCAGGAGGCCCCGTCACCACTACCGTTCATGAAGCTGGCGAACCTTCGCGCTACCAGCGCAACCTGGAGGCCGACTTCGAGCTGCTGAGCACCCCCATCGCGCCGAGTGCTGATCCAGTCAAGGCGGCGGCAGAACTCGAGAGGATGCGGCAGCAGATCTACGACAAGGCGCTAAACCTCGCGTCGACACAACGCCGGCTCAGCGCCACAATTCGCGAATACAATTCTGCACATGGCATCGAGCAGGCGGACCGCAACGCGGAGAAGCTGAATGAAGTTAGGCGCAAAGGAGGAGATCTTGGTGGCGCCATGAACCGTGCCGGCCAGGCGCATGAGCTCACCGACCTCAGCTTCCCCGAGTACAGCTGTCCTACGCAAAACATGAGGGCGGCGGAAGCAGCGGCCGCCGAGCTACCCTATCTCCAAGGCGAAGAGCTACATCAACAAATGCGCCGGGTTCGACAACTCATCAACACGGCCAACCGGCAGCAGCGAGAAACGGAGGCAACGGCGAGCAAGGGGCATCATGAGCCGCCTCCAGGCTACGACGCAGCCGGCAAGTCCAAGCAAGGTGCAGAGGCGTCATCCACAAGCCGCGGAAGGGCGAAGGACAAGCAACCGCGAATTCATCGCGAGGGGAGCGCGAGCTCGCATCCTCGTGATCACGGCCGTGATCCGGCTGGACGACGCGAAGACGGCAACCGGAGCGAGCCTCGAGCCGGACGGAACATCAAGGAGCGAGTCGGCCACAAGGTCACCATCGATGAACGCCTGGGGCCGCTGGGACCCGAAACCAGCGACGACGCACGCCACCGCATCGACATGCTCAAGCTGTCAAGCATCATCGAAGAAGAAGACATCGCTGCTCATCGCTGTTTCGGACCCCGCATCCGGAGCGAGCGATTCCCGAAGGGATTCACTCTCCCCAGGGACACGCCCAAATACAACGGCACCGCGAAGCCGGAAGACTGGCTCGCCGACTACGTCACAGCGGTCAACATCGCAGGCGGCAACAAGCGGGTAGCCGTGCGCTACGTGCCACTCATGCTCCAGGGATCAGCACGGACTTGGCTCAACAGCCTTCCGAAGGAGAGCGTCAACAGCTGGCTAGACTTCGAGGAAGTGTTCAACCGCAATTTCACCGGCACCTACTTGCGCCCGGGCAACGCACAGCTGCTCGCGCTGTGCAAGCAGAAGGACGGCGAGTCGGACCGAGCCTACCTCACCCGATGGACAAGCCTTCGCAACTCCTGCGAGGGAGTACTCGAACTCCAAGCCGTCCAGTACTTCATTCAAGGCTGCCGAGACCAGACGCTGCTCAAGCATCGGCTCCTGAGGAAGAGCCCGAAGACCATGGCAGAACTCATGGCAATCGCCGACGAGTACGCCACCGCCGACGCGGGCATGACCAACCCGATTCGACTCGACGAAGCCGGAAGAATCATCACGACGGAGCCGGCTGCACGCCGCAGCCGGACGGAGAACCAAGATGGAGGAAAATCGGCCCGGCGCGATTCCGACGCGGCCGGCAAGCGCAAGTCTGCAGACGACCGCGTCGAGTCCAAGGTCGTCGCCACGACCGAGGGAAGGCCAGCAGGAGGCTTCGATAACCGCCGCATGAGGACGAGCGGCGACATGCGCCGGACAAGGGCAAGGAACAACTACGACTACATGCTCGATCAACCGTGCCGGAACCATGGCGACCGGCCAGCAAACCACACCGTCAGGCAATGCACCCTTGGACGCCCAAGGCCGCCACCGTACGAGCGGCGAAACCCGCCTCCGCCTCGGGATGAAGCCGGACGGGACGATCGAGGACGCGACGACAGACGACGCGAAGACAGGAATCGCGATGACCGCCAACGCGAAGAAGAGAGGGAACGCCTTCCGGCCCCGCCTCCGAGAGGACCAGACGGCTACCAGAATCCGGATGCCGCCTACATCGTATTCATCAGCGAGCGCGACGACAAACGAAGCCGGCGCGAACGGTTCAAGGAGGTGAACGCGGTGGTTCCACCTGTCCCCCAGTACCTCAACTGGTCGCAGGAGCCGATCACGTGGTACCGCCGCGACCACCCGGAACTGATGCCCAACCCAGGCGGCTATGCTCTAGTCTTGGAGCCCATGATCATCTCCACCAAACGCGCTTGCACCTTCTCACGCGTCCTCATTGACGGGGGCAGCAGCATCAACATCCTCTACCGTGACACGCTGGAGAAGCTGGGCGTATCCGAGTCCAGCTTGACTCCGAGCCGGACGGTCTTCCACGGCATCGTGCCGGGGCGAGCCGGTTCGTCCATGGGCCTCATTCGGCTGGATGTCCTATTCGGCACCAAGAGCAACCACCGCCGCGAGACCATCTCCTTCGAGGTAGTCAACCACTCCAGCGCCTACCACGCCATCCTCGGGCGGCCGGCGCTCGCCAAGTTCATGGCGGTACCCCACTACGCTTACCTCAAGATGAAGCTACCAGGCCCACGCGGGATCATCACCGTCGCCGGAGACTATAAACGCTCCATCGCATGCGCCTCCGACAGCGCAAAGGTGGCCGAGACCATGGTCTGCAACGAGGAGATGAAGCAATTCAAGCGCAAGGCTAGCGAGGAAAAGCTGGAGATCCCGGAGTCGGCCAAGCCGGCTGGCGAGTCGAACTTCCAGGCGGCCCGGGACACAAAGAAGATCTACTTCGACGACAACGACAAGTCCAAGTTCGTCTCCGTCGGGGCGAGCCTGGACCCCAAATAGGAAAGCGCGCTCGTCGAGTTCCTCCGTGAGAACCGGGACATCTTCGCGTGGTCCCCCAAGGACATGCCTGGTGTGCCGAGGGAACTCGCCGAGCACTCTCTTCACGTCCGGCCGGACGCCAAGCCGGTAAAACAGTCCCTGCGACGCTTCGCGGAAGGAAAGAGACAGCTGATAGGAGAAGAAATAGCCCGGCTACTCGCAGCCGGATTTATCAAAGAAGTGCAACACACGGAGTGGCTAGCCAATCCGGTAATGGTGGAAAAGAAGAACAAGAAATGGCGGATGTGTATCGACTACACTCACCTCAACAAGGCTTGCCCTAAAGACCCCTTCGCATTGCCGCGCATCGACCAAGTGATCGACTCCACGGCCGGCTGCGACCTCCTCTCCCTCCTCGACGCCTACTCTGGCTACCACCAAATTCCGCTGAATCCGGACGACCAGCTCAAGACCGCCTTCATCACCCCATACGGCCCGTACTGCTACACCACTATGCCGTTCGGCTTGAAGAACGCGGGAGCAACATACCAGCGCTGCATGCAGAAATGCTTGCACGACCAAATCGGCCGCAACGCGCACGCCTACGTCGACGACGTGGTCATCAAGACCAAGGAGAAGCATACCCTCCTCCTTGACCTCAAGGAAACCTTTGACAACCTCCGCCGCTTCCAGATGAAACTCAACCCGGAGAAATGCGTGTTTGGCATTCCAGCCGGACAGCTACTCGGCTACCTTGTATCGGCACGGGGGATCGAGGCCAACCTGGAGAAAATCGCCGCCATCGACAACATGCGACAACCAAGAAGCGTCAAGGACATTCAGAAGTTCGCCGGTTGTCTAGCCTCCCTTAGCCGCTTCATCAGCCGGCTCGGGTAGAAGGCTCTCCCGCTCTACCACTTACTGAAGAAAACGGACAAGTTCGTCTGGAGCGACGCGGCCGACGCCGCCTTCAAGGAACTCAAGCGGGCGATGGCCACCACCCCCGGTCCTGGCACCTCCGACCCCAAAGGAGCCCATGCTCATGTACATTGCCGCCTCCAATCGAGTCGTCAGTGTGGTCCTAGTGGTGGAACGAGACGAACCCGGCAAGCAGCGGCCGGTTCAGCGGCCAGTCTACTACCTCAGCGAGGTGCTCTCGCAATCAAAGCAAAACTACCCGCATTACCAGAAGCTCGTATACGGCATGTACATGGCCACGAAGAAGCTGAAGCATTACTTTCAAGAGCACCCGATCAAGGTGATAAGTGACGCTCCGCTTGCCGAGATCATAGGCAACAAGGACGCAACCGGCAGAGTTGCGAAATGGGCGATCAACCTGACGGCGCACGGAGTCGAGTACGACAAGAGAACAGCGATCAAGTCGCAGGAGCTGGCGGACTTTCTTGCCGATTGGACGGAGACGGACCACGTACCGCCGCCACCCAACTCCGGCGAACATTGGCTCATGCACTTCGACGGCTCCAAAAGATACTGGGGACTCGGCGCTGGAGTCGTCCTCACCTCGCCCAAGGGGGGCCGACTCGAATACGTGCTACAGATCCACTTCACGGCGTCCAACAACGTAGCCGAGTATGAAGCTCTCGCACACGGCCTCAAGCTCGCCAAGGCTATGAACATCAAGCGAATCCTCTGCTACGGCGACTCCGATTTGGTGGTCCAGCAGACCACTGGTCATTGGGACGCCAAGGACCCCAACATGGCCGCCTACCGCTTCTTCGTCCAGCAGCTCGCGGGATGCTTCGAAGGATGCGAGTTCCACCACATCCACCGCTCCAACAACGAGGCAGCCGACACCCTGGCAAACATTGGCTCTCTTCGCGAGGAAATCCCACCCGGCGTCGCCCTCGAGAAGCTCTACAAACCATCCATCACGCCGTGTCCCGGCTCCGATTCCATCCGGATGCCGCCGGACACGGAGTCGGCTGGGCCGGCTCCAGGCGAGACGGAGTCCGTCGAGGTCCTCGTCATAGAAGCGGCGCCACCATGGACCCAACCCTTCCTCGCCTACCTCGCCAACAACGAGCTCCCGGCAGACGAGCTCATCGCCAGGCAAATCAAACGCCGGGCAAGTGCTTACACCATCATCAACAACGAGCTATACAAGCGCAGCGTATCCGGAATGTTCCAACGCTGCGTGAGCCAAGAAGAAGGGATCAGGATCCTAAGGGAGATCCATCAAGGCGAATGCGGTCATCACGCATCCTCAAGGGCAATTGTGGCTAAGGCGTTCAGGCACGGGTTTTATTGGCCGACTGCGCTGGCAGACGCGAACCAACTGGTCCGGCTCTGCAACGGCTGCCAACGATTCGCAACGCAGAAGCACACGCCGGCTTCAGCACTCAAGACAATTCCTATCACCTGGCCGTTTGCCGTCTGGGGGCTCGACATGGTTGGACCACTGAGGAGATCCAGTGGAGGCATGACACACCTGCTGGTAGCGGTCGACAAGTTCACGAAATGGATTGAAGCCAAGCCGATCAAGAAACTGGACGGACCAACAGCAGTCAAGTTCTTCAAAAGCATCATCTACCGCTTCGGCTACCCCAACAGCATCATCACGGACAACGGGACAAACTTCGTCAAGGGAGAATTCGCCAAGTTCTGCGGCAGGACCGGCATCCGGCTCGACGTGGCCTCCGTCGCGCACCCGCAGTCGAACGGGCAGGTCGAGCGAGCAAATGGCCTCATTCTATCCGGCATCAAGCCTCGGCTGCTCGAACCGCTCGAGCGCGCAGCCGGCGCATGGGAAGAGGAACTACCTTCCGTCCTCTGGAGTCTAAGGACAACCCCGAATCGCTCAACCGGCTTCACCCCCTTCTTCCTCGTCCACGGAGCTGAAGCCGTCATGCCAACAGACATCGAGCACGACGCACCCCGGATCGTGCTGTACACGGAAGCGCAAGCTAAGCAAGCCTACGAAGATGGAATGGACCTGCTCGAGGAAGCACGCCAGCTTGCCGAATCAAGGTCGGCGATGTACCAGCAACAACTACGCAACTACCACAGTCGGCGCATCAAGCACGTCCACTTTCGCGAAGGCGACCTCGTGCTCCGGCTCATCCAGGACACTAAAAACATGCACAAGTTGTCATCACCGTGGGAAGGACCATTCATCGTCAGCAAAGCGCTCATCAACGATGCTTACTACCTCATCGACGCCCGCGAGCACAAGAAGGACACGATGGACAAAGAGGGCGATGAAACGGAAAGGCCATGGAACGCGTCACTCTTGCGTCGATTCTACACTTGAGAAAGTACAATGTATGTATCACCTATGCTATCAATAAAAGAAACGAGAATGATGAACACATGAGCAGTTTTCCGCAACTTTTTCCGCATTTTTCTTTCCGGTTCTTCCGGCAGCCGGCAAGCTTGCTTTAGCGGCCGTGTAGCGTGACTAACCCCTAAACGGCTAACTCTTCGAATCCGGTTAAGGCCGGCAAGAGAACAAGCTGGAGGGGGCCAACAACGTGAAAAACGCATAAAGGGAAGTCCTGCCGGCTGAAATAATGTTCTTCTGCAAACTCGGCCAAGCCGGCAGTCGGCAACCGCTTCTCCGATTACGGATGATTAACTACACAACGCTAAACGGCTAACTCTTCGAATCCGGTTAAGGCCGGCAAGAGAATAAGCTGGAGGCTGAGTGTATGCGAAAGACGTAAGAAATAGAAGTCGTTACCGGCTGAGAAAACTCTGGCCTAACAAACCGGATCCTAGCGTTGTAGTAGTGTGCATGATCCCGCTAGACGGTGAAGTGCACACGAACGGCGGCGGGAAAGGCTACAGGCGAGTGTGAAATTGAGATAAGCATAGTAAAAGTATTCTCCGTGGTCAAAATAGCAAGCTAATCGCTTCGTCATTTCATTTCACGCGCGAAAACGCCGCCAACCGGCTTCGAGAGCCCAAGCCGGACACAGGCCCGACGAGCAAGAAATGAAAATTGCGCACAAGCAAACAAGTACAGGATCAAAAGCAAGTAGCATTAAACATCAAGGGCAAGGCATTACAGATAAAGGCTAAACAACAAAGCAAAAGAGGGAAGTCCACAGGCGGACCTTCCCCGCGCAACTACAAGGTCGAGCCGGCAGAGCTCCCTAAGCGGCATCCGTCGCCTTCCCGGATCCACCTATCTTCTTGCCAACCCAGTGCTTGATGCAGAGGGTGCCGTCGAAACACCTTCACGAAGAAGACGCCCTTGTCACGCCGGAGACGGAAGCAGAGAATGAAGCCGGCTTCGAGCTCATAGAAGTCAGCGAACTCGTCCCAACCCCTGACAAACTCCTACCCTATTGACAACAGCATTACCCTCCACCTGGGAGTGAACCGGACGGTTGCATTCCAGGGACCCTGGGAAGCACCCTCACGGAAGAGCTTGAACTTGAAGTGGCCAACGCCGGCAGTGCGTCGGCGAAGGCATCGGGAAGCCTCGCACCGGCCCAGTAACTGGCGAGTGCAGGATCAAGAGGAACTTCCATAAGCCTTGTTTCCGGCGGTCAGCTTCCCGCAGTTTTCGCCGCCTCCTCGCCCAGACCGGACGACCTCGAGGCGGCGTTCTCCTCCGACGCTTTTTCCGCCACTTGGAGATCGGCCTTGGACGAGGTCAAGGCGGCGTCCTTTTCCTTCAGTTGCTTCTCCAAGCCAGCACGGGATGTGGCGTCGCCTGAAGAGTTTGGACCATCGTCAAGCCAGGACGTGCAAGAGAAAACCGAAGAACGGCAAGGACCGAGGGTGCGAGCGAGAAAAGAAGCTAAACCTTTAGCCGCCTCAAGCTCTCGCTTGAGCAATGCCGCCTCCCTAGCCGCCTCGGCAAAACCTTGCTCGACGGAGGAGAGCAGAGCAAAGTTACGTTGGCCAGGTTCTCCCTGGCTGTCTGTTCCGCCAGCGCGGCAAGGGGAATCCTCCCCGACGCGTCGGGCCGAGCCGGCACCGGCCCAGTGTACGGCGGAGAAGATACCAGGATCGACTGACGAGGACCCGGGAGCGAAGCCGTCGCTTCCTCAATGGCCCTGCCCTTGGCCGTCTCGGCCACCACCGAGGAAGGGGTAGGGAAGGCGAGATACCCGGCCCCGGCGCCGGGCCGAGGAACTATTTGGAGGCGTCCACCGACGCCTCGGCGCCACCAGCCGGAGGTGGAGGGGTGGAGTCGACCACGGGATGAACAGCGCTCGTCGACATCGGGTCGACCACCCCCACGTCCGCCGTCGCCGCTTCTGAAGGCGGGTAGCCGCTTGCGCCGCAGGGGCCTCGGTAGCGGGCACCGAGGCCGTCTCCACCACCGCGACAACTGCCGTCTCCGCTATTGGAAGCGGCGCCCTACGCATTAAGGAAAGCGTCACCATCAAGCACAAGTAACAAGATTTTCATCACGAGGCGAAGGCGTACCCGTCGCACGAGCCAGGACTCTGTCCATCCTCCTCCTCCTCAAGCGCTTCGGTGGGGGGGACGGCGCAGCGTCGGATGGGCGCTTCACGCCCCCGGAGGGCACTTCCACGCCCTTCGCAGGAATGGCGGAGCCGTCAACCGACCGCTCCGCGCCAGCCGGCACCGCTTCAGCCCCAGCGCCGACCTCCGCGGTCTTGCGGGCATCCGCGCTTGCTCCCACTTTCTCCTCGGCCGCCTTAGCATCCGCTGGCTGCTTTGCAGCCGCCTGGGCATCCATCGACGCCCGGATCGAATCCGCCTGCGCCAGCTCCGCGTAAATAGCTTTCTCCATACCCTCGATACCCGAGTCATAACCAAGAACAATAGGAGGAGAAAGATTAACCACCTGGGCGCGGGTCTTGTCGGCGGCGGGTTCTGCCCTCTCCACGTCCGCCGCCTTCGTCCTCTCCTCGTCCTCCTTCGAGGCCAGCAGCTGCTCCATGGTCATACCAATGTCAGTTGTCTCCAAAGCCAAAACAGCCTGCCGTCGTTTGGGCATAAAACTCCCTCTCCAAATCGCCCGGGTTCAAATCATAAATAAAATCACCGCTGGGAGCGCGACCAATCACCTCGTCTTGGCCCCACCAGTCAGGGCCTCCTCCTCCGCCATCTTGGCGTCGACCTCAGCCCGGATCTCGGCCATGATCTCGTCCGCCCTGGCCTCGGTCTCAGGCGTCTCTGCCTTCGGTCTCCGGCTGCGACAGGCCGGCTGTGGTAGGCCGGGGAGACGTCGAAGCCACTTTTTGGCGGGCAGCACGCCTCGCTTCTCGAATGCACCCTTCCGCTTGGGCGGCGCGGTATTCGCATCGACATCGGCGGCCGACTTCGACCGCCTCTCCTTCACGATCCGCCGAGTAACGACCACCTTCTTCCGCGCCGCCGCCTCCAATTCCTTGGTCCGGCGGGTGGATATCGCCGGCTTGGAGGCTGGCACGGAAGAAGAACCTTCAGAGTCCGGCTCAGAACTGCTGAAAAGATTCACTACCACGCGCGTCACATCATCAGTTTGCCCCGACGACTCCGGGCTCGGAGGACTTACCGCGAGGCGGCAAGACCGGAGGCCGGACGACGCGCTCGAGGCCCTCGTCCCGGCCGGCTGCCGGGTCGGAGTCGGAACTGGCGGAGGGGACAGGACTCGTAGCGGTGTGGGCAGCGTCGTCATCGCCTCCGTCTTCCTCATCAACATCGGCGCCCCCACCAGACGATTCGGTGGAGTCGCCGCGCCCGTTCGAACCGGCGCGGTCGCCGACGCCCGACTCTTCGTCAGCGGTGGCATCTGTTTCTTCTCCCGCCTGTTCATCGGCGGAATTCTCCGCCGTCCCCAGCAACTTCGTCAGCGCCTGGTGAAGGGAACCACTGACGTCGGGCTCGAAGACGACTTCGAGGTCTTCCGCCCATTGGAGGTCACAAAGCTGCGCAATGGGCCGACTAGGTCAGGCGGCAGCCGGACAAGGGAATTGAAGACGGACAAGAGAGTAAAGCCTAACCACCGGAGCGGGCGCCGAGCGGGTGAAAGGATCGCACCCGAAATCCCACCCGTCCTCGACCCTGTCGGTGACGAGACGGGAAGCCCATTTACGGAGGGCCTTTGGCTTCGGCAACTCCAAGTAGGCCCGGCTGGGATCCCGGATGCCGGAGTAGAAGCACATCTTGTGTGGACGCGACCGCAGCGGATATATCCGCCTCGACAGCCACGCCATGGTCAGGTCCCGGGATGTTAGGCCATCCCTCACCAACTCCTTCAGCCGGTTGAACAAGACACTCTCAAGAGCCGAGTCCACAGGCGGCTTCTGGAGCCAGGACTTGGAAGCCGACAGCTCATTGGAGAAGACCGGGAGGCCGATTCGGTCGACGTCCGAGAGATTCCGGACGTAGAAGTAGGAGTTCTGCCACTTCTTGACAGACTCCGGCAGGCTGATCTTGGGCAGCGGCGTATTCCTCGGCTGATAGAGACGCTGCCGCAGACGCGCTGCACCCCGGCGGTCGCTTGAGACCGCAGAAGAAGAACATGCCAAAGATCTCCATGCTGGGCCAGAGGCCCAAGTACGCCTCGCACAGCGTAACGAAGCAGGACAGTTGGGTGATGCAGTTCGCCCCCAGATGATGGGGTTGCAGCCCGTAGAAACGCAGGAATTCCGCGAAGAAGGAACTCACCGGGAGCCCCAATCCTCGCTCCAGATGCGCGGTGAATACGACAACCTCGCCGTTCTTGGGCTTGGGCGAAATTTCCCCTTCAGGAGGCACGCGGGCTTCCACATCGCCCGTCGCCCCCAAGAACTTGCCCCGGCGGAACTTCCATAAGTATTCCTCATCCACGATGGAGACCATCCATGATCCCCGAGCTCGCCATGGAGGTTCGATTTCCCGTCGCGAGATACGCGAATGTGAGGAAGGCACGCACGAGAAAGGAGATGAACAAGAGCTAGGAAGCACGAGAGGCAAGCGGAGGAGACGAGATAGAAATGGGGAGCGGTATCTCCAGCCGTTCCCCCTCTTCCCACTTTGAAAGCAGGGCAGGCGGAACCGCCCCGCCTGTCACGCCGCGTGGCGGGCAACCGCGCCGCGCTTTCCGCAGACGATCCCGAAAGCAGGCAGTTGCCACAGAAAATCCTGCCCGGAGAAGCCGAGGCGACGTACGCCAGGCCTCGGGCAGAACATCAACGGCTTCCCGAAGCGGCGAAACATGGCTGACGTAAGCCACGACCTGAGCCGCCAAGCCGGCCACTCCGAGCCACAGGGACCTATTGATCCGGCTCCACGTGGCCGGACGAATCAACGGCTACTTCGACAATGTACGACCAAAGACAGGAGTGCCCATGAGGCCCTCCCCACGAACAAGCTTCAGCTCCATCCGGCTTTGGTTCCAACCAGTGCCCACTCCAACCTCGACATCACAACCGCAACGTTCAAGACGGGGAAGAAGATCGAGAAGCCTTCCCAGCAAGCTAACAAGACTCCACGATCTCGGGGGCTAGTGTCGGGGATATGAACCCCGGATATCCTTAAGAGGTCCATTTCTTCAAGAACTACATGGGCCGGCTACGCAAGTGCCGGCTGCAGCGTGCCGCCTGGAGCAGCCGGATGAAGCAAGCTGCCTCGTCTACCCGGAGGCGGACGGCCGGTTAGGCTCAAGCCGGCCGTACCAACCGACAGCTCCGTACAAGTGGGCCAGGATCGTATAACCGTTGTCGGGCATCTCCTGTACCCAATCATGACAACGGACTCCAGCCGGCTCACAGAGTAGTGATGTCATAGGGGCAATCGTGTAACTTCCTTGTAACCCAGAAACCCTAGATGCTGCCTATATAAAGCATGCAGGGGCCTCCTGCGCGGGAAGGAAGAGAAAAAAAGAGAGAGAGACGAGAGGCACAGAGAGAGAGAACCTTTAGCATCATCTTCAACCTCAAGCCGGCTGGAACCTTCAGCCGTCCACCACTCGAAAACAGCTCAAGGAGCGCCATTGTAGCCCGATTTGTGATCAATCAATAAGAACAAGAGAGCAGGACGTAGGGGTGTTTCCTCCACAAGGAGGGCCCCGAACCTGGGTAACTGACGTGTGTTTGCATGTTTGTTGCCCAATCCCGCGCGAGCATCCGATCGTCGCCTGCCCCGCATTCTTTTCCATCTCCGATGGATATGCCGTGCTATCCACCACGACACTTGTCGTCGCCCCCGGCGGCCTGGATGGCCAGAGAGTAGAGCTGCAGGAACTCCAGGGGGTTGTTCTTGCCGTCGTAGCGCGGAGGAAGGTCCGGCCTGAACTTGACCGCCAACGACGCGACGGAGGCTGCGAGTAAACGCTGCCGTCGTGCCGTAGGTGACCGTGCCGTTGGCAAGGTGGCGCGGAGGTGGCGGCCCGGCAGTGGCGACGTCCTGGACAGCGCGGTTGCGGCGTTCTTGCCCGCGCTCGATGCTCACGCGTGCGTCCTCAGGGGCTCGCTGCACGATCTGGCAGTCATGCGGCGACGACGCGTGCGATGCAGCGCGGCCGTCGCGAGGAGGAGCCCCCGCTGGAGCAGGTTGCGGTGCAACCGGTGGAGCCGGAGCGGGTGCGGGATGGAGAGGGGGCGCGGGAGGTGCGCCGTGCGCCACGTCCCCCACGAGTGCAGACGGAACCAAGGAACGAGACGGCGCGGGTGCCGCGGCGCGAGCGGCGCCGATGAGCTCGGCAACGCGGTTGAGCCAGGCTTCCTGAGCCGCCGGCGTGGGGCGGTACTGCAGCAGCTCCTGCGCCATGAGAAGCGCAGTCGCCGGGCTGGGCGCAGGGCGCCCAGCGAGGAGGCAGCACGGTCCCGCGACGGGGGCAGGGAGGAGGCCTCCTCTTCGCCGAGGTCGTCCTCAGCGTGGTCGATGTCGTCGTCGTCCGGGTGCTCGACGCGGGGCTCGGGGTCGACGCGGCGCTCCGGAGCAGAGCTCCCACGCGGGCGGCCACGCGGGCGGCCTGCGGGGAGCGGTGGCGGCGCTAGCCGTCCGGCGAGCGAGACGTTCGGCACGGGAACCGGCCATGGTTGTGTCGAGGATGAAGACGCGCCTCAGCCCCCTACCTGGCGAGATTGTCCCCAGGAACTAGGGGTGTCTCCAAGGTATCGTGTAAGGGGCTGAACACGGAGTCAAACAACCCACGACGTGCTCCGGCGACGGTGCTCGTCGGGCTCGATGCAGACGACACTGCAGAGATCGACACAAGGTCTTACACAGGTTCAGGGCCCTCCTGTGGAGGTAAAACCCCTACGTCCTGCTTTTGTGTATTGCACTGCCTAGAGAGTTTACAGTACAAGAGAGCTTGTCGAGCTCGGGGTGGCTAACAATGGCTACTTGCTAGTCTTCAGATCTAGGGTTTTTGGGTAGGCTCCTAGACTCCAAAAACCGAACCCCTTGCTTGGGCGTGCTCCCCCTCCTTTTATCGCCCTGGGCCTTCTTGCCCAAACATTTGGGCGGGAAGGGCTACCACATGGCGACGAAGGAGGAGGCGCGGTGCACCGTAAAGGTGAGGTCTACCATAAAGGTAAAGCTCATGGACGCGGTCCACGGCAGGGGAACGGCGTCACCAAAGCTGAAAAGGGGCACCGACCAGCTGGACAGTGGGCTGGCGCTTGCCGAGGTGGGAGGTGACCCACGGTGACGTCGTCCTTGGAGCGTAGCTGCAGACTGTTCCCTTGTCATCAAAGAGGCAATACTCGTTGTCCGCTTTCTCGGCTCCGCTTTGTTGACTGCTTTATACATGGAAACGGCAACTGCGGCGTTGTCGTCATCGCGCGTAGGCACGCGCGTCACTCTGCACACGGCGCAGAGCCCATGTGCGCTCTGCCGCGGGGGCAGAGATGGCTTCACGAGGAAAGCGCTTCGCGAGGCGAAAAGCCTCGCCAAGCCCTTCAGCTTGGTCCTTAGCAGAATTGCGGGCGGCGTCGGAGACGCCTTGTCGAGGAGCGATCCCTCGCCAAGGGAAAGAACCCTTGGCGAGGAGAAAAAACCCTTCGCGAGGGGAGAAATCCTCGCGAAGCTCGCCAGGCTTGGAGAGCCTGGTCCTTAGCGAAAATCATCCAAAGAATCTTGTGGGCCCTGGCAGGCCGGCCGTGGTACCCTGGTTTCCACTGTGCCGACAATCGTCACACTTTTGGTACTCATAACTTATAAGAATAATACATGATGTATAAAAGAAGATATGCATGATCGAGCGTAGTGTGGAAAAAATGTAGAACATGGCAAGCCACGCGGCACACTAACTCAATGATCAAGCAAACTATATGGTAATGAAGAATGACATCAAGTCATGTAATGTAATGATGGATGTTGCATGGAATGTATCTCGGAACGGCTATGGAAATGTCGTGATAGGTAGGTATGGTGGCTGTTTTGAGGGAGATAGTTGGCTTATGTGGAGAATAGGATGAAGTTCTCCACGAAGTTGGATGTACCCGTGAAGTATGCACCAATCTCAATGTGAGAGAGGGCAATGCGTAGCACCAGAAGAGGCTAGCAAAATATGGAAGTGGAAGTGCCAAAAACCAAAAATCACAATGCATTTCGTATATTGCAAACAACTAGCAGTTTCAGTGTTCCACAAATGGTTAGAGACACCCCGAGAGGGATCGTGGCGGCGACACAAGTGCCCCATTGGATTCCCCTACTGTTGCAGTAACTATCCAGTAGGAACTTATTTTCAACTGAGCAGAATTCATGACACATTAGCATTATTAACTAGGTTGTTTAGTTCAGAAAAGTACGGCTCACGCTTTACTAACACATCTCCACTAATCAGCTCTAACACCATTAACCAACACATTTTAACCATTGTTATTTTAATGTCTCAAAACAATTGAAAAGTATCAAATGATCCACATAGCGATCTACAAGACTATGCAGGGTTTTTTCTACTTCATAGTTCATACCACTACCACATGCATAGCATTTTACCGATATAACATATTAACCAAGCAACCAAAACAACTCTCTAACAAATATAAGTGAAGAACAAGAGAGTTTAACATCAACCTCTAGCAGCTCTAAATAGATAAAAGCTAAAAGCGAGAGTTTACTTGCAAACAAACAGTAGCTAAGAATACTCAACAAATATAAGCGAAGGTAGGAGTATTCAAATGAAAAAGAGGAGCGTGTCTCTCTCCACACAAACAAAAGCAAGGATCCAACAAGCATATGACCAGCAACAAACAACAAAACTGAAAGTAAAAAAGACTCTCCAAGCATAGGACATAATAAGTAATTGATAAAAACTTAGTTCAACGAACACGACCTTATGATAGTCGATGAAGAAGAGGGGATGCCCATGGCATCCCCAAGTTTTGACGCTTGATGGTTCTTGATATTCAGAGGGGGTGCCATGGGGGCATCCCAAGCTTGAGCTTTGATCCATCTTCAATTTCTTCATTATCCTCTCCTTTGGAACTTAAAAACTCCCTTCCACAAAAACTTCTCATAAACTGATTAGAGGGGTTAGTGCTCTTAAATTAAAACGCACATGTGTTCAACTCAAGACAAATTGAAAACAACTTTATTAGGCATTAGCTACTGTTTACTAAGCCTCAATGTGGCACTCCACCCCTAGAGTATCACATCTGACGATAGTAAAGAGACGAATACAAAATAAAAACAGAATATGTTAAAATCTGAATAGTCTGTAAAGACCGATTTTTTTGAGGTACTTCTGTAGCTCAAATCAGTAAACTCAAAACTAGAGAAAGATAGATAAAAGTATCAGGCTTGCTTTATAAAAATGGCAGAAAAACATAAAATTCAGAGATTTTTTGGATTTTCGAACAGTGAAGGACAGACATATGTTTCTGGACAACAAACAACATCTCGCACTTTCAATGCATTAGAGGCTAAACTTGGCACAAAAAACCACAGAGGCAACAAATTCAAGACTCAAGAAAAGTAAAAAGCAAACTGAAAGTAAAAGATAGGTTGCCTCCCAACGCACTTTTCTTTAACGCCTTTTAGCTAGGCGCAATGCCAAATATCAAGTTTTTCGGAGGCCTTTGCAACATCAAGAGCATAGCTTGACCTTATGATTGATTCAAATGGAAGATTTTTTCTCTTTCTAGGGAAGTGTTCCATCCCTCTTCTAAGGGGGAACTGAAATCTTATATTCCCTCATTCATATCAATAATAGCACCATGGTTCTCAAAAACGGTCTTCCCAAAATAATAGGACAAGAAGCATTACACTCAATGTCCATAATAATGAAATCAATGGGAACATAATTATCATTAACAACAATAAGGACATCATCAACTCTAACCAAAGGTTATTTTTAGAAGAATCAGTAAGATGAACATTTAAATAGCACTCTTCCAAAGGTTTTAAATTAAGCATATCATAGAAACTTTTAGTCAAACAGAAATACTAGCACCAAGATCACACAAAGCATTACAATCAAAGTCATTTATTTTCATCTTAAGTGGGTTCCCATACATATTCTAATTTTCTTGGGATGGAAGTTTCTAGCTTAAGCTTTTCTTCCCTAACCTTGATAAGAGCATCGGTAATATGTTGGGTGAAGGCAATATTTAATTTACTAGCATCCGGTGACTTAGCAAGTTTTTTGTAGGAACTTATGACATCAATAAGATTGCAATTATCAAAATCAATTTCATCATCTTTAAATAGGCTAGGAGGTTCCTCATAGTAGTTTGGATAGTATAGACTTTAACAGTTTTCCTATTCATTTCAGCAATTCTAGCTTCTTCTTTCTCCTAGCCCACCTAGNGCCGACTCGGTCAACCTCAGTAGCGTTCCGAACATAAAAGTACGTATTTTGCCACTTCTTGATAGATTCGGGCAGATGGATCTTGGGAAGCGGCGTGCCCTTCGCGCTGATGGAGACGCTGCCGCAGTCGCGTTGCTGCCCAGCGGTCACCTGGGACCGCAAAAAGAAGAACATGCCGAAGAGCTCCATGCTGGGCCAAACGCCCAAATACGCTTCGCACAGCGTGACGAAGCAGGACAGCTGCGTGATGCAGTTTGCCCCCAGATGGTGAGGCTGCAGCCCATAAAAATGTAGGAATTCGTTGAAGAACGAGCTGACAGGAAGCCCCAATCCCCGCTCCACATGCGTGTAGAACATGACGAATTCGCCCGGTTTGGGCCTCGGCGAGGTCTCTCCTGGGGGAGGGGCGCGAGCCTCCACATCGCCCATCTTCCCCAGGGACCCATTCCGGTGAAGCTTCAGAAGGAACTCATCATCGATGATGGAGCGCATCCAGGCACCCGTGCCCGCCATGGAAGATCTGTTGCCCGTGATGGGAGAGGCGGGAGCAGAAATGGCGAGATGGAGAAATCGGCCAGGAGCGAGAGGAGCAAGAACCGGCGAAGAAGACGAAGCGAGAGGGGGGAACGATAACTTTGGACCTTCCCCCTCTTTTCCCCTTTAAAAGCGGGGCAGGCGGAACCACACCGTTTAGCGCGCCACGTGGGGCGCGAGCAGGCCGCACCACCCGCAGACGATCCCGCTAACAGGCAGTTGCCGCAGACGATCCAGACCGTCGAAGACCGAAGCGACGTGCCCCTGACATCGGGCAGAGCACCACCATCACGACTAGGTGGCAATACGTGGCTGACGTATGTCACGACCCACGATTCCCAAGACATCAAAACTATCGGAGACCGGCTACCCCATGCCGGACGAGCCGCCTTCGGCCACCATCACCTTATCCGGCAAACTTCGAGCCGGACGACTTCAACTGCAGCGACACAAATAAAACATTGAAGCTCGAGAAGTCTACCCGGCAAGCCGGCAAGACTCCACGACCTCGGGGGCTAGTGTTGGGGATATAAACCCCGTATACCCGAAAGAAGCCAAAACTTCCGAGGACTCCAGTCGGCCACTTCTAGACGGATCCCGCCGTCCGGTTCCAGCAACTTCGTCCGGCTAGAGCAGCCGGCCTCTACCCACCGACCGGTCCGTACTGGTAGGCCCGGATCATCCAGCCCCTGTCGGGCGTTACCGTTACAACGTAATGATGAGATAGCTCCAGCCGGCTCCAGATCGTAGTGATGTCATAGGGGTAAACATGTAATCTCCCTGTAACCCAAAACCCTAGCCGCTGCCTATATAAGGCGCGCAGGGGCCTCCTGCACGGGGGCTCTCGGACACACACACAGATACACGTAGATCACCATCTTCCACCTCCAGCCGGCTTGACAACTCAAACCGGCACCACCGCAATACAGCTCCAGGAGCAACCTTTGTAACCTGAATCTGTGATCAAGTAATACAAGCAAGAACAGCAGGACGTAGGGGTGTTACCTCCACGAGGAGGGCCCCGAACCTGGGCAACTGACGTGTGTTTGCATGTTTGTTGCCCAATCCCGCACGAGCATCCGATCGTCGCCTGCCCCACACTCTTTTCCATCTCTGATGGATATGCCGTGCTACCCACCACGACACGACCGGATGAACAAGCAGATGTAGGGGATGTAGGTGGGTATTGTTCTGATAGGTGTATGGGAAAGCTCTTATGAAAGTTCTCATCTCGACTCTCTCCTTTCCTTCTCACTAATTGAGTGACTAGGAAGTTTGGGTTAGTTGAGTCTAGTGGGGAAAGTGCCACAACCTCTCGAGAGTGTAAAACTATGATCGTAGCCGTGTCCCCGGTTACGGACAATTCTGAGCAGCTGGACAAGGATGTTGATGGAAAATCTCCTCATTCCAATTTCATAATTAAAATTTGATGGGTGAACAAGGGAAGAAGGGACACTGGATATAAGCCAGGAATTGCCTCAATTGTGGCACTGGATACGTACCAGGAATTGCCTCATTGTTGGCACTGGATTATACACCAGGAATTGTGTCATAAGTTGTTGGAAAGAAAAATGATTTAAAAAATATAGGATAAAATTGGCTTTATGCAAATAGCCTTGAACTCCACTTAGCCAAATAAGCATGTAGAAGTTAAGGTTTGCCATTATGAGTCCACAAGTGTCACTTGCTAGATCCATTCCAATGGTTCTGACCAATTTTTGGCTATAACCTACGCGTTGCAGGTTGTTCTGCCGAAGAGTAAGGAACGTTAGTGGTTTCGAGTCTGCAACCAACATGTCTGCCTGTGGCACATGAAGATGATGAGGCTCCATGCTATTTATGTTTTCCGCTGCTGAACTTTGTAAAATGCTAGCCTTTGGCTATGCAAGTTGTAATGAATTACTTTTCTAGATCTTCGATGTAATAGATATTTGACGCATTTGCATGATATTACATCTTGAACTGTGGTGCTAGCTATTCGATCCAGGGACTAGCACAGAACACAGGGATCTTGGCCATTTTAAAAGGCAAGGTCTCTACAGATGGTATCAGAGCACTGTTTTGCCTGTAGGCTCAAAAACCTTAGGTTTGGATTAGGAATAGGAAAGACCATACGAACAAATGTTATTTTCTATTGTCCAAAACTTTCCTAATATCCTTGTAACTTCCTCACCTAATTGCTTTCTAAGTTATCTTATCTTATTTATAGATGACCATAACTCATAAATATTTTTGAAGACGTTGAAGATCAACATGACAAATGTGAGAAGCCATCAAGTGCCTTGATCGAAGACTTCAAATTTTGATTTCACAACATCTAGAAGTACCTCGACGAACTCAAGGAAATAGAAGAGAATCTTGAAGCATTGAAGGAAGAGATAGACTAGACCACCATTTTACCCTAATAGCGTTATAGTAATATTGTACTGACTTACCAAATTGTGGTATGGCAGTACTATCGTGTCTATTTTGAAAAACCTTGTTGTGTTTGTTGGTTATCCAAACTATAATTTCGAAAATTAAGTAGAGGAGTTGTTTTTATCTCTATTGGTTCTTTTACTGTTGTTTGATGCTTACTAGATGTTGTTTGTAAGAGGATTTGTCTTGATCTGCTGTGTATGGGTATTAATGCTTCCCTTAGTATCTTCTATCTCTACTCATCCTTTCTAAACTAAACAGATGTCCCAGCCAATTTCTGACAAATCTATGATGCCTATACAACAACAATTCCCAGATGTACAGAATCAACTGAATAAGACGATGACCCAAAACCTAGAAAACAACAAGAACATTCCACCAACTCCACCATCTCCGGTGGATATGTTTGTTGGGAATATGCCCTAGAGGCAATAATAAAATGGTTTATTAGCATATTCATGTTTATGATAATAGTTTATTATCCATGCTATAATTGTATTAACCGGAAACATAATACATGTGTGGAATATAAACACCAGGTGTCCCTAGTAAGCCTCTACCGGACTAGTTCGTTAGTCAAGAGATGGTTAGAGTTTCCTAACCATGGACTTGTTACAGTCACTTGATAATGGAGTCATATCATTAGGAGTAATGATGTGATGGACAAGACCCGATAATAAAGAGTTGCAATTGATCGTGTCACAACAGTTTTATTGCCAACACTTTTTGTATGCCAAGTATAGTTTCCTTAGACCATGAGATTATGTCACTCCCGTTTACCGGAGGAGTACTTTGTGGACATCAAACGTCACTTCGTAACTGGGTGATTATAAAGGTGGCTTTCAGGTATCTCCGATGGTATTTGTTGGGTGACATGAATCAAGAGTGGGATTTGTCCTTCCTTGTGACGGAAAAGATATCTCTGGGCCCTCTCGGTAATATAGCATCGGAAAGGTTTAACCATGTGATTAAGAGTTAATCACGGAGATTCTATATTATGGACGAGTAAAGAGAATTTGCCAGGTAACGAGATGAAACTAGATATGGGGATATCGACGATCGAATCTCGGGCAAATTAAATATCGGTGAGACAAAGGGAATCGTATACGAGATTAAGAATCTCCGGCATCGTGGTTCAATCGATAAAGAACTTCGTTGAATATGTAGGAGTCAATATGGGCATCCCGGTCCCGCTATTGATTATTGATATGATCATGTCTGCATGTTCTCGAACCCGTAGGGTCACACACTTAACGCTCAGACGTAGCTAGGGTTAGCGATGAGATAATTGATGGAATGAACGAATGGTGATTCGGAGTCTCGGATGGGATCCCGGACGTCACGAGGTGTTCTGGAGGAGTCCGGAGAATAAGATTCATATAAGGAAAGTGGTTTCCGGAGGTATCGGAAAAGTTCCGGGATTTTCTGGAAGGGTTCCGGAATATTCTAGAAGGTTCTAGAGGAGTCTAGAAGTGGGGCCCATAGGAGTATGGGGCCCACATGGCATGAAGGGGTGGTGGACTGGCCTCATAGGCCAGCCGCACCACCAGGGCATTAAAGGCCCATATGGGCCAAAGGGGCCCATAAAGGGGGGGCCGGCCAAAACCCTAACCCTAGGGGCTGGCTTGGGGGCTAAGGCACCCCAGCCGCCGGCCCTAGGGAGGCCTTGGGGCGCACCCCCCTGCCACCTATATAAGGAGGGAAAGGGGAGGGGTGCGGCACACTTTTGGGAGCCCTTGTGGCAAACCCTAGCCGCCCCCTCCATGCTCCTCCACCTCTCCTGCCCACCCCTCTCCCGGAGGGCTGCCGCCATCTCCACCACCAAGGCTTGCCGCACCACCCCTAGATGTAGGGCTGCTGCTGCACCTCCTCTTCTCCTTCTCCTCTTGCTTGGCTTGGCGAAGCCATGCTCGTGGAGATCATTATCATCAACGCCACCACAACCGTCGTGGTGCCGAGATCCATCTAGCCATCTCCACCTTGCTTGCGGGATCAAGAAGGCGGAGATCTACATCGAGCCGTACGTGTGGATACCGCGGAGGTGCTACCCCTTGTGGCACTTCATCGAATTGGACTTCGAGGAAATACATCTCCTCGCGACTAGATGAGTCTAGTTGCGGGGATCGACTAGCCAACCCCTGCACCTGACAAAACGCGTTTGTTGATCTTCAAGGGTAAGAGATTGGATCTCATCTTCGCTACCTTTGTCTAGTAGATCTAGATCCTTGGGGTTTATTCCGCCTGTTGCGTAGGAAAATTTTTGTTTTCTATGCTGCGACCCCATCAGTGGTATCAGAGCCTAGATCTATTCGTAGATGTTGGTGCGATTAGAACACAAGTGTTGTGGGCGTTGATATTTTATGTTGCTACCTTCTCGCGTGCACTTTGCGTCTTTGCGGTATTGTGAGATGAAGCGGCCCGGACCAACCTTACTCGTCCACGTACGAGAGACCGGTTCCACGACTGACATGCAACTTGTTTTGCATAAGTGGCTGGCGGGTGTCTATTTCTCTTGCTTTAGTGAAGATGCAATTTTCAATGGAAGGCCTTTCAAAAGGATGAGTAAATAAGCAACTACTATATCACCGTTGTGGTTTTGCGTAGATTAGAACGGTTCTATCTCGTTGACCCAAGCCACGTAAAAATTGCATAAACAAAGTAGAGGACGTCTAACTTGTTTTTGCAGATGGGGTCATGTGATGTGGTATGGCCAATATGTGATTTGTGATAATGTATGCAATGATCATGTTTGTAATCTTTCGCGACTTGCATGTCGTCGAGTACGGCAACCGGCTGGAGCCATATGGTTGTCTTTTATTTTATGTGACCTGCGTGTCGATGAATCACCATGTAATTGCTTTACTTTATTGCTAAGAGTAGCATTAGTTGTAGTTGCAATAGTTGGTGGACAACCATGGTGATGGCGCCACGATGATGGAGATCATGCCGGAGATGGAGATCTTGCCGGTGCTTTGAAGATGGAGATCAAAAAGCATAAAAAGAAAGGTCATATCATATCACAATTATGAATTGCATGTGATGTTAATCCCTTTTTGTGCACCTTATTGTTATGCTTAGATGTGATCGCGACGGTAGCATGATAAGGTGATCTCTCGTGTTAATATCAAGATGTGTTCTCCCCTAGTATGCACCGTTGCCAAAGATCTTCGTTTCGAAGCACCACGTGATGATCGGGTGTGATAGATTCAACGTTCACATACAACGGGTGTAAGCCAGATTTACACATGCGAAAATACTACGGTTTCCTTGACGAGCCTAGCATGTACAGACATGGCCTCGGAACACAAGAGCCGAAAGGCTAAACACGAGTCATATGGATGATATGATCAACATGGTGATGTTCACCATTGAAGCTACATCATCTCACGTGATGATCGGTTGTGGTGTAGTGGATTTGGATCGTGTGTCACTAAACAACCAGAGAGATGTTGAGTTTAGTGGGAGTTCATTAAGATGAACTAAAATTATCATAAACAAAAGTCCAGATGTCTTTGCAAAAATCCTTGTAGATCATGGTCGACTACGGTAGTCTGTTCGTTGCTGAATACTGCGTCTCGATGGGTCTTTTTTGTTAAGTGGTACCTGTATTTGAAAGAAGTCCTAAACACCCATGCTCAGCTCTACGTGCTAGAAGAACCAATAGGAGATAAACCTAAATATTTCTGCAAGCGATGAGGAGTACATGGAGTGGTTTTGAACCACCTACTTGAAAGTCAAGTGGATGATGTGCACCTTCATGAATTCTGACCTAAGTAGACAATTCAAGAACTTGATTGCAATGGAGATTGTTGATGAGCTGAAAAATAGATTTTTAGCACAAGTTAGAATTGTAAGGTTCGAATGTCTGAACGGTTTTTCTTTCACTCAAGATGGAAGAGAACACTTGCTTGGAACAGCACCTGAGGATAATGCATGAGATACATCATCATCTAGTGCTTGTTTGGAACCACGAGATGAATGACGGTTTCGCGATAGATGGGGTGATACGCTAGCTTCTCCCCAGCTTCAAGAATTATGTCGGAGACTATGTCATGGGAAGGGATTTGATCACTTTCTATGAGTTTGTGTCTCGGCTGCGTCATGTCAAAGTGGAACCCATAGCAAGAGAAGTTGACAAGGCAGAAAGTATATATTGATATACATGTTATAAGTGTTTAAGTCCAAAATTGCAATTGTGGCGGTTCCGATAAGTATTTGATACTCATTCTGTTTTATGAAAACAGAACATGCTGCTTGAGATTTGCATAAAGGATATGGGAAGACGTTGTGGAATAGTGGCAATCAAGGAGTTGATGCTGGCAACGATCTGTCTCTACATTTATCATTTGGATTAGAGGATTTGAATAAGTTTTGTAATCGAATTAAGTGTGATTTTGATTAGTGTGTCTTGCTTATGTGAGACGGTTATTCATGTTAAAGACAATGGTTGTTCTATTCTCATGAGTGATCCTTTTTGGAAATCACAAGTTTCGATTATAAGTGTATTATTCTTATTATAATCTAAATGATAAATTAGTTAAACATTTATAAAAATAAGAGACATACTAAAATATCCAAAACTTAATAATGACAATTGTTTTAGTCGTGCTAAATATTGAATAAACATTTTGATGTTTTATCAATGCGCCTTATTGAAGTAGTATGACTAAAATGCCACCCTTTGGAAGAGTGACAGGAGTTGCCGGAAATAAACACAAGTGTTGGTTGTATTTTCAGCAAATGTTAGATGTCATTATTTTGTGAACTCCATCATAAGTGATATGAGTAAATATATGTATTTGTTCGAGTTATGATATTTGATGAGATCAAATAAAATTCTGGAGTTTAGGATATTAAGTTAACAAGAAAATTGAGTCTTTATGATTTGATCAAAAGAGACGAAATATTTGAGTTATATGTTAGTATGTGGACTTGTGACAAGTGTTATCACAAATTACAATGTTTAGAATATTTCAAAGGAGTTTGATATGTCCTAAGATATTGTAATCACACACTATTCGATATTGTGTGGTCTCAAAGAAGGGTATTATTTCGGGGTTTGATAATAGCATTTAGATTTATTTGATAAACACTCTGTTTAGAAATAAGGATCTATTTAATGATTTGCATTTCGCATATGAGTTATGTGAAACAGTGGTTTCATTAATTATGAGATAATTAGAAACTATTGCAAATAAAGTTTGTAGTATATTCATATGTGACTATGAATAGAGATTCCACAATGAGAGACTAAAAGGGACAAATCAATTGTTGATTGTGTTAAATGTTTTAGTGGATTTATCGTGAAAAGGTTTCATTGATAAAAGAATTGATGGAATGGAAAAGCTAAAACCTTGCTTGTTTATGTATCAAGTGGCACATATGTAAAGTGCTATGTTGGTTAAAACCTGACACATAAAGGAATTGATGATGGTGATCATTGAATTTCGGTTTAGCTTGTCTAAAGAAAAGTAGGATTCAAGAATATAAAGTTTTGTCAGGTTACAAAATAATATTCATGATTTACTTGTCATGTTTCAGAAACAAGACATACCTACGAAACTACAAAGAAGAAATAGAAGCCTTAAATACGAAAATGACTAAGAGTCATCCTATGTTAAGTTTAAATCACAAAGTAATTGTTGCTTGATTTTGTGAAAGTGATGTTTCACATATTTATTCCTCAAAAGGTGTTTTGTAGAGAATAAATAAAACTTAAAGCTAGTAGAGTACTAGCGTTTCGTATAAAGAGTTCTCGATATTAATAGTTAATTAAGAATTTTGGAGGTGTCCAAAATATCGAGAAAATACACGAGTGTGATCTAATTAAAATATGTGGTGACATATATTAAGTTAGAGCAGAAACTATTTTCCAAGATCAAAATATGTGGTGACATATGTTTGAGTGGGAGCTAGTTAAATCATGGTCAAATATAGAGATAACATATTTCTGAGTGGGAGCCAAAGTGGTTTCACAATTTAATATGTGTATGGTGTATATTTGAGAGGGAGTTTACAACATCTTGTTTGAGTGAAATGGAGATTTCATAAATGTTGTAAATGAGTCAGGAACCAACGTATAACTTGAGAAGTTAGTTTGAAACATCAAATATCCATGGAGATGGATGTATCTATGGAGGATAGATATGTTTGATAAGCATTATGTCAGGATGTTTAACCTAAGTAAGATTTTGAAGGAGTTCAAAATAAAACAAGAGAAGAAAGGTTCATCTGCTTGTGAAAAATAGGTGAAACATTGAGTTGATAACTCAGTACAAAAATGATGGTTGGAGGATATGTTAGAATTCCCTATGAATTGTTCATAGGTCTAAAACATATAAGAACCATGTGTTTGTATTTGACGATATGTGACCCAAGTTCTTGGTTAGAAGAACATGTTAAATGAGGAGTCATTTTTCATGGAGTTGAGATCTAGAGATTGGTAGACTTGGTTGAAGTCATAAAACCAAACTAGATTGGAAATCTCATAATAGCAGAAGCGCAGCGAAAGCATGATCGAAAATATCGAAGTGACATGATTGCACTGTCGATTTGTGAGTCTACAACATATAGGAGTATATGATTAATTCAAGGATTAAAAGATATAATATTATGGTTTGAGAAAGTTTGTTTCAAGACTGAGTGAGTTCCGGGTGCACATGCTATGTGAAAGTTCTCTTGACTGATCATACGTCATGTAGGCATAATGGGAAACGAAAATCTCACTCTCTAACCAAATATATTATATTCATCATATGATGATGATATGAGAATTATCATGTGATGATAATAGGTTTATCATGAGATGATAAAGTAATGTCAAATTAGGTGACATTGACGTTTTGCAAAGAACATAGAGAACTGTATAGTACAGAGCACGGACATAACCTCTTCCACAAGCAAACATGATCAGCACTGAGACTCCATGAGTGTTAGACACCATGAGTGTTGGATCGAGAAAATGTAAACTAGATTATTGACTCTAGTGCAAGTGGGAGACTGTTGGGAATATGCCCTAGAGGCAATAATAAAATGGTTTATTAGCATATTCATGTTTATGATAATAGTTTATTATCCATGCTATAATTGTATTAACCGGAAACATAATACATGTGTGGAATATAAACACCAGGTGTCCCTAGTAAGCCTCTACCGGACTAGTTCGTTAGTCAAGAGATGGTTAGAGTTTCCTAACCATGGACTTGTTACAGTCACTTGATAATGGTGTAGCGGACCTGCACTTAAAATTAGGCAAGATCCCTGTGTATAGTGCAAACCCCTGGATCGATTCATTTGCACACACAGTTTACGATGAAATATCACAACAATGTATCAATTATTACAGGCGAATCCAGACTTAGGAAAAAATTCGATTACAACTTTGCATAGCACGAAGCTAGCTGGAAAGAGTAAACAGCGGAAAACATTATTCTGCATGGAGTCTCCATCATCTTCATGTAGCCACAGGCGAAACATGTTGGTTGCAGACTCGAAACCCTTAAACGATCCTCACTCTTCGTCAGAGCACCCTGATAAAAGATATCAACAAGGTGGGTCAGAACCATAAATGGATCTGGCAAGTGACACTTTGTGGACTCATAGGGGAAAACTCTAATAACCTATATGCATATTTGGCTTGTGGAGTTTGAAGGCTGTTTGCATAAAGCCAATTTTTCCCTAACTCTTTGTAAAACATCTTTTCATCTATACGAGACTTTCATGGCATGAAAACCACCGTCTCATCTACCCTTGTTCACCCATCAAGTTTTAACTTAGAGAAAATAGAATGATGAGATCCTCCGTTGACGTCCTTGTCCAGCTTGCTCAGAAATGTCCGTAACCGGGGACACGGCTAAGTACTTAGTTTGACACTCTATAGAGGTTGTGCACGTTCACCATAAGACCTCATCAACCCATTCTGACCTTGACCCTTCTTGAAGTGAAAAGGAAAGGAGGAGATGAAGACGAGACCTTTCCGAAGTGTTTTCCCGACCACTGCCGTCCTGACGCGCTCCACCTACAAACCTCTACCACCACCTGTCAGGCCGGGCCGGTTCCACACTACATACTTAGTCAAGCCAGAGCCCATATGACTTATGGTTGCACGGTAAGCTAACTAAACTTGGAGTAACGTCGGTCTCTTTGTCCCTGGGTGGCCATCCACAAGTGCACATACTCGAGTACAACCATAGACATGGCCCCGAGTAGCCACTCAACTCCAACCGCCGTCAACAAAGCAAATCCACCCAGGAGTTTCTTTAACTTAGTAGAATTTACTTTTATCAAAACAAAACCAAGCATAGCATTTCTATAAATCTACTAATTGCTCATAGGTGTATCTAGACCATCTAGTAAAAAGGAGTAAACTACACTAAACAGTTTTACCATAGCCATACTAATAACCTATCATGCAAATTTTCTAAGTAAAAGCTACAACATGCATATATCAAAATAATAGGAATTTCATGAGTGTGCCACTTGCCTTGGCAACAGGAGTGGCAGGAGTAGCAACCACCAAAGTCTTCGTGACTCTCCGAATAAACTAACAAAATAAACAAGCCACACATAAACAAACAAAACAACAATAATCAAGCAAGGAAAACAAAGAGTTGTTTACTTGTTTTAGCTTAGTCTTAATTTGCCTTAGCGCTCAATGGACAAGAAGGATGTGGCATGAGGCTTGGATAGATATGGCTGGATAGGTTGAATTGCTAAGAACTTAGAAAGAAATTGGAAGTGAGTTGATATTGCTCACAAGTCAAATAAATGGCTAAGTCCAAAATGATATTCCTAAGTTGTTAGGGGGTTTCAACACTTAGCAAAATAGCAAGACAATGTTTAGGCTTGGGCAGAGAAGTTAGATAGAGAAATTCTAAGTCATGATGTGCGTATTTCTCTAATCTTCTTGTTCTTCTGAAGTCCCTTATCCTGGAGCATCTTGGTTCTTCTCTTCTGACTAGTATTTTTCTTCAGGCTTGGTCTTTTCTTCAAACTTGCACTTTTCTTCAGACTTGGCCATTTCTTCAAACTTCTCCTCCATGGTTTTGAGATGAGATAGAAATATGACTAAGTAGTTTTTGGTGGAGAGTAGCAAGAGTCAACTACTTAGAAGAATTTGGGTAAGATGAAGTTGATAGGTTGTGCACTTAGGCATAGATAGAGAAGGGAGTTTTCACTAATTCTTAGGTAGAGTTGGTCATTAGGACTTGGTGAAAAAGCCTAAAAGCTTCTAGTCGATAGATATGATCATAAGATCCAACTTAAAAAAAATGATCATATTGAAAAGAAATACAGAATTTAAGTTGTGACGAAATACTCAATATCCCTCATTTGAGATTCAAATATATTTTAATTGTCAAAATTTGAAACTAACAGTTGTAAAATAATCTACAGATCCTGAGGTTTTCAAAAAGATAAAATTTATAAAATTTGGACAAACCAATAAAAAGTTATGATGGTTTGAAGATCTAGAGGTTTTTCTGCAAAACTGACTTTTATTTCTAATTCGGGAAAATCACAGAAATTCCCTGGCTGACTCGGATCTGACTGGGCTGCTGACTAGGCGATGATGTGGCATTGTCTGGGCTCAGATCTCGATCTGCCGGCTGTTAATAGACCGTACCGGTTCGGTTTATTTAGGTCTAATCGTGGCCATGTATACTAGATCGGACGGTTCTGGGATGAATAGTTCTCACCGTGGTGGTTGGTCGCCGGTGAAGGAGTAGCCGGCGGCGGGCGTGTCGGGCGCGGATGCGCCGGTCGATCTGGTCGTACTCGTGCTCCGTCAAGGCGGCGACGGGCTGATTCGTAACGAGACGAAGATGGTGGAGGTCTGGGCGACGATTCACGCCTCCTGTGATGGTGCGGGTGTACGAACGGAGTGGCGACGCTGTTGAGCTTCTGGTCAAGCACGCGCTGCTCGCTTGACTGCGAAATAAGATCGAAAAGGAGGTCAGCGAGATGCACGTGATCTTGGCGAACCCGAAGGACAAGGGGTGGCGAAGGATTGCATGCTCACCTCAACAGAAACGTGGTCGCGGTGGCGGCGACTTCCGGTTGAGGATGAACTCGTCCTCTCGAGGTCCTTCGACGCGCGGGAGGATGTCCATTCGGTTCACTATGGCAGTGGGAGGACAAAGGGACGGAGGGGAGGGAAAGGGGAGGTCTGAGCTCATCGGAAATGGTCTCGACACGGCGGCGGCCGAGGTGAAGTTCGGCAAGAAATTGGGCAGCCTGGGACGTATTGGAGAGGGCTTTTGGGGGGGAAAGATGGAGGAGGTCAAGGGCTTTAAGTAGGCGCAGACGGCGCGTCATTTGGTGCATTAAATCTCCGGGAATCAAGATTGGGAGAAAAATGGCAACCGGGAGCTAATCCCGTGCGTGAATCACGTACGTGGGTTGAAGATGACATGACGTCATCGCTGATGTCATCGATTCTTTTTCTTTTTCTATTTTCTGTTTTTCTTTGTAACTTTTGATTTAGGCCACCGAATCAAGTAAAATAAATTTGTAAAAATTTGTAAAATTCCCATTAGTCAACTTAGACATTTAGGAACCATTTACAAAATATTTTAGTTTTTAATAAATTCAAATATTTCTTATATGCATAAAGGACACCATTATGCCATTTTAATAAATAGGCTTTTATAAAATCTTTTTGAATTCAAATAAAAACCAGGAAAATAATATGAGTAGTATCATGTAGTATAAACTATGATAAACTCATTTTTGTTATTTTTACCCAAAATAAATTACCAAAAATACCATTGGGCATTTAAATGGTAATTGTTATTTCATAATATAAGAAAATAAATTTTTATTCTTTTGAAAGTTCATAAAATCAGGAGCAAAAATGCACAAATGCAATGAAAAAATGAATGCCATGCTTGTTTTGAAAATTTCAAAACACAAAAATGTATTTTTCCAAAAAAGTTTTTGATTTTTCTGATTTTTCAAAAGTTTGAAAAATCTGGGATGTTACAATCTATCACCCTTAAAAGGAATCTCGTCCCCGAGATTCGAAGAGGCTAGAAAGAAAGATGGGTTTTGGATCTCCGGGTTTAGGCAACTGGGTGGGCTACCACCCTTAAAAGAAACTCTTGTAGGCAGTCTTGAGCTTTGTCTTCGAACTAGGGCCATATGGAAATTGGTGGATCCTTGTATCATAGGCTTTAATTCCAATAGGTGGGTGTCTCTTCAGGTAGCTTCGTATACTGTAGGGTCACTCGTTGGGTCTATCAAAAGTCCAAGATGAGAGAATTTCACAACATCTTGTCCTCCATCCTTTTAATGTCTTCGGCAAGCTTTCATCTCTAGGTTGACTTTCTTCAGTGCAACTTATCTATGCCATTTCTAACGAAACTCTCATGGTAGGCAAACAATTCCATTACACGGTTCCTTCTTCTTCTTTACATGAGCAAGATTTATCCTCACCGTATATCTTACGTGTTGGCAACACTTGCCTCACATAGGTTATAATATATTATCCTCCTACGGATTAGGCTTGTCAACGTCGTCTCTCTTATTGGTATGTCACTCAGATTTACCATTCCTCATAGCAAAGCAAATAATATGGGTAGTCGCCATGGGGGCCAATCCATTTCGCACCCAATCATTACCTTGTACTTGGTTTGATGAATCTCGTAAGCTAACACTCGGTCAACCTCACTTGTCTGACAGAAAGTTTCCAATCTGCAAGACAACCTGAGTTAATCTATCGATCCTTCAATACTATGGGGTTGCGAAAACTCCTACACAATGTTAGCTCCATAGCTTCTTTGGTGATCTTTATCCTTGGTGCAGTAGGCTTTCCATTGCTTGAGTTGGTGTCTCACTTGTTGCAGCTTTGCATGGAAGTGGCTATCAGTCGTTGCAATCCAAGAGTTAAGTCACTTCGGTTGGCATATTGGAGATGCATCTGGTTGGGTTTAGAAGAGATGGGTGGAGATGGAAAGATCTATATAAGATTCCTACCCACACATAGCAGATCAAGGCAACTCATATTACAACACCATCTAGCAAACATTCATCACACCAAGCAACAAATTCCCAACACAAACAAACAACCTAGTATTGCCATACCAACTAAATTAGTATGATACATTCATGTTATCGTTGTTCTAACAAAGTACTAAATAGGTGGTCTCATCTATCTATTTCTTGAATGCTTCAAATAGTCTTCAACTTCCTTGAGGTATTCTTGGGCGTTCTTCTCCAAATTCTTCAATAGCCTTCAATGTAGTGCATCTTGCTGGACCGAAGACTATGTACTGATTGGTGAACATGTAGAGTTTAACCGTCTTGTGGTGATCTTCATCGGTTTGACATCAGTTGAGTTGTATCCACCAGTAAGGGTCATTTTAAATGAGGAAAGATATATTAGAAAGTGAATAATAGATGAGAGTATGAGAGAAGATAACTTGCAAATATTTTCTTTCTAAGAAGATAGAATAAAATAAATTTTCAATTCTAGGTCTTCCCCTAGTTCTAATCCAAACCTAGGGTTTCGAACCTACAGGCAACACAGTGCTCTGATACCATCTGTAGCGGACCTGCACTTAAAATTAGGCAAGATCCCTGTGTATAGTGCAAACCCCTGGATCGATTCATTTGCACACACAGTTTACGATGAAATATCACAACAATGTATCAATTATTACAGGCGAATCCAGACTTAGGAAAAAATTCGATTACAACTTTGCATAGCACGAAGCTAGCTGGAAAGAGTAAACAGCGGAAAACATTATTCTGCATGGAGTCTCCATCATCTTCATGTAGCCACAGGCGAAACATGTTGGTTGCAGACTCGAAACCCTTAAACGAACCTCACTCTTCGTCAGAGCACCCTGATAAAAGATATCAACAAGGTGGGTCAGAACCATAAAATGGATCTGGCAAGTGACACTTTGTGGACTCATAGGGGAAAACTCTAATAACCTATATGCATATTTGGCTTGTGGAGTTTGAAGGCTGTTTGCATAAAGCCAATTTTTCCCTAACTCTTTGTAAAACATCTTTTCATCTATACGAGACTTTCATGGCATGAAAACCACCGTCTCATCTACCCTTGTTCACCCATCAAGTTTTAACTTAGAGAAAATAGAATGATGAGATCCTCCGTTGACGTCCTTGTCCAGCTTGCTCAGAATTGTCCGTAACCGGGGACACGGCTAAGTACTTAGTTTGACACTCTACAGAGGTTGTGCACGTTCACCATAAGACCTCATCAACCCATTCTGACCTTGACCCTTCTTGAAGTGAAAAGGAAAGGAGGAGATGAAGACGAGACCTTTCCGAAGTGTTTTCCCGACCACTGCCGTCCTGACGCGCTCCACCTACAAACCTCTACCACCACCTGTCAGGCCGGGCCGGTTCCACACTACATACTTAGTCAAGGCAGAGCCCATATGACTTATGGTTGCACGGTAAGCTAACTAAACTTGGAGTAACGTCGGTCTCTTTGTCCCTGGGTGGCCATCCACAAGTGCACATACTCGAGTACAACCATAGACATGGCCCCGAGTAGCCACTCAACTCCAACCGCCGTCAACAAAGCAAATCCACCCAGGAGTTTATTTAACTTAGCAGAATTTACTTTTATCAAAACAAAACCAAGCATAGCATTTCTATAAATCTACTAATTGCTCATAGGTGTATCTAGACCATCTAGTAAAAAGGAGTAAACTACACTAAACAGTTTTACCATAGCCATACTAATAACCTATCATGCAAATTTTCTAAGTAAAAGCTACAACATGCATATATCAAAATAATAGGAATTTCATGAGTGTGCCACTTGCCTTGGCAACAGGAGTGGCAGGAGTAGCAACCACCAAAGTCTTCGTGACTCTCCGAATAAACTAACAAAATAAACAAGCCACACATAAACAAACAAAACAACAATAATCAAGCAAGGAAAACAAAGAGTTGTTTACTTGTTTTAGCTTAGTCTTAATTTGCCTTAGCGCTCAATGGACAAGAAGGATGTGGCATGAGGCTTGGATAGATATGGCTGGATAGGTTGAATTGCTAAGAACTTAGAAAGAAATTGGAAGTGAGTTGATATTGCTCACAAGTCAAATAAATGGCTAAGTCCAAAATGATATTCCTAAGTTGTTAGGGGGTTTCAACACTTAGCAAAATAGCAAGACAATGTTTAGGCTTGGGCAGAGAAGTTAGATAGAGAAATTCTAAGTCATGATGTGCGTATTTCTCTAATCTTCTTGTTCTTCTGAAGTCCCTTATCCTGGAGCATCTTGGTTCTTCTCTTCTGACTAGTATTTTTCTTCAGGCTTGGTCTTTTCTTCAAACTTGCACTTTTCTTCAGACTTGGCCATTTCTTCAAACTTCTCCTCCATGGTTTTGAGATGAGATAGAAATATGACTAAGTAGTTTTTGGTGGAGAGTAGCAAGAGTCAACTACTTAGAAGAATTTGGGTAAGATGAAGTTGATAGGTTGTGCACTTAGGCATAGATAGAGAAGGGAGTTTTCACTAATTCTTAGGTAGAGTTGGTCATTAGGACTTGGTGAAAAAGCCTAAAAGCTTCTAGTCGATAGATATGATCATAAGATCCAACTTAAAAAAAATGATCATATTGAAAAGAAATACAGAATTTAAGTTGTGACGAAATACTCAATATCCCTCATTTGAGATTCAAATATATTTTAACTGTCAAAATTTGAAACTAACAGTTGTAAAATAATCTACAGATCCTGAGGTTTTCAAAAAGATAAAATTTATAAAATTTGGACAAACCAATAAAAAGTTATGATGGTTTGAAGATCTAGAGGTTTTTCTGCAAAACTGACTTTTATTTCTAATTCGGGAAAATCACAGAAATTCCCTGGCTGACTCGGATCTGACTGGGCTACTGACTAGGCGATGACGTGGCATTGTCTGGGCTCAGATCTGGATCTGCCGGCTGTTAATAGACCGTACCGGTTCGGTTTATTTAGGTCTAATCGTGGCCATGTATACTAGATCGGACGGTTCTGGGATGAATAGTTCTCACCGTGGTGGTTGGTCGCCGGTGAAGGAGTAGCCGGCGGCGGGCGTGTCGGGCGCGGATGCGCCGGTCGATCTGGTCGTACTCGTGCTCCGTCAAGGCGGCGACGGGCTGATTCGTAACGAGACGAAGATGGTGGAGGTCTGGGCGACGATTCACGCCTCCTGTGATGGTGCGGGTGTACGAACGGAGTGGCGACGCTGTTGAGCTTCTGGTCAAGCACGCGCTGCTCGCTTGACTGCGAAATAAGATCGAAAAGGAGGTCAGCGAGATGCACGTGATCTTGGCGAACCCGAAGGACAAGGGGGGGCGAAGGATTGCATGCTCACCTCAGCAGAAACGTGGTCGCGGTGGCGGCGACTTCCGGTTGAGGATGAACTCGTCCTCTCGAGGTCCTTCGACGCGCGGGAGGATGTCCATTCGGTTCACTATGGCAGTGGGAGGACAAAGGGACGGAGGGGAGGGAAAGGGGAGGTCTGAGCTCATCGGAAATGGTCTCGACACGGCGGCGGCCGAGGTGAAGTTCGACAAGAAATTGGGCAGCCTGGGACGTATTGGAGAGGGCTTTTGGGGGGGAAAGATGGAGGAGGTCAAGGGCTTTAAGTAGGCGCAGACGGCGCGTCATTTGGTGCATTAAATCTCCGGGAATCAAGATTGGGAGAAAAATGGCAACCGGGAGCTAATCCCGTGCGTGAATCACGTACGTGGGTTGAAGATGACATGACGTCATCGCTGATGTCATCGATTCTTTTTCTTTTTCTATTTTCTGTTTTTCTTTGTAACTTTTGATTTAGGCCACCGAATCAAGTAAAATAAATTTGTAAAAATTTGTAAAATTCCCATTAGTCAACTTAGACATTTAGGAACCATTTACAAAATATTTTAGTTTTTAATAAATTCAAATATTTCTTATATGCATAAAGGACACCATTATGCCATTTTAATAAATAGGCTTTTATAAAATCTTTTTGAATTCAAATAAAAACCAGGAAAATAATATGAGTAGTATCATGTAGTATAAACTATGATAAACTCATTTTTGTTATTTTTACCCAAAATAAATTACCAAAAATACCATTGGGCATTTAAATGGTAATTGTTATTTCATAATATAAGAAAATAAATTTTTATTCTTTTGAAACTTCATAAAATCAGGAGCAAAAATGCACAAATGCAATGAAAACATGAATGCCATGCTTGTTTTGAAAATTTCAAAACACAAAAATGTATTTTTCCAAAAAAGTTTTTGATTTTTCTGATTTTTCAAAAGTTTGAAAAATCTGGGATGTTACAAATGGAGTCATATCATTAGGAGTAATGATGTGATGGACAAGACCCGATAATAAAGAGTTGCAATTGATCGTGTCACAACAGTTTTATTGCCAACACTTTTTGTATGCCAAGTATAGTTTCCTTAGACCATGAGATTATGTCACTCCCGTTTACCGGAGGAGTAATTTGTGGACATCAAACGTCACTTCGTAACTGGGTGATTATAAAGGTGGCTTTCAAGTATCTCCGATGGTATTTGTTGGGTGACATGAATCAAGAGTGGGATTTGTCCTTCCTTGTGACGGAAAAGATATCTCTGGGCCCTCTCGGTAATATAGCATCGGAAAGGTTGCAACCATGTGATTAAGAGTTAATCACGGAGATTCTATATTATGGACGAGTAAAGAGAATTTGCCAGGTAACGAGATGAAACTAGATATGGGGATATCGACGATCGAATCTCGGGCAAATTAAATATCGGTGAGACAAAGGGAATCGTATACGAGATTAAGAATCTCCGGCATCGTGGTTCAATCGATAAAGAACTTCGTTGAATATGTAGGAGTCAATATGGGCATCCCGGTCCCGCTATTGATTATTGATATGATCATGTCTGCATGTTCTCGAACCCGTAGAGTCACACACTTAACGCTCAGACGTAGCTAGGGTTAGCGATGAGATAATTGATGGAATGAACAAATGGTGATTCGGAGTCTCGGATGGGATCCCGGACGTCACGAGGTGTTCCGAAAGGAGTCCGGAGAATAAGATTCATATAAGGAATGTGATTTCCGGAGGTATCGGAAAAGTTCCGGGATTTTCTGGAAGGGTTCCGGAATATTCTAGAAGGTTCTAGAGGAGTCTAGAAGTGGGGCCCATAGGAGTATGGGTCCCACATGGCATGAAGGGGTGGTGGACTGGCCTCATAGGCTAGCCGCACCACCAGGGCATTAAAGGCCCATATGGGCCAAAGGGGCCCATAAAGGGGGGGCCGGCCAAAACCCTAACCCTAGGGGCTGGCTTGGGGGCTAAGGCACCCCAGCCGCCGGCCCTAGGGAGGCCTTGGGGCGCACCCCCCTGCCACCTATATAAGGAGGGCAAGGGGAGGGGTGCGGCACACTTTTGGGAGCCCTTGTGGCAAACCCTAGCCGCCCCCTCCATGCTCCTCCACCTCTCCTGCGCCACCCCTCTCCCGGAGGGCTGCCGCCATCTCCACCACCAAGGCTTGCCGCACCACCCCTAGATGTAGGGCTGCTGCTGCACCTCCTCTTCTCCCTCTCCTCTTGCTTGGCTTGGCGAAGCCATGCTCGTGGAGATCATTATCATCAACGCCACCACAACCGTCGTGGTGCCGAGATCCATCTAGCCATCTCCACCTTGCTTGCGGGATCAAGAAGGCGGAGATCTACATCGAGCCGTACGTGTGGATACCGCGGAGGTGCTACCCCTTGTGGCACTTCATCGAATTGGACTTCGAGGAAATACATCTCCTCGCGACTAGATGAGTCTAGTTGCGGGGATCGACTAGCCAACCCCTGCACCGACAAAACGCGTTTGTTGATCTTCAAGGGTAAGAGATTGGATCTCATCTTCGCTACCTTCGTCTAGTAGATCTAGATCCTTGGGGTTTATTCCGCCTGTTGCGTAGGAAAAATTTTGTTTTCTATGCTGCGACCCCATCAATGTTGATCAGATTCTTAAAGCTTCGACCGGAAAAGTTCTCAAGAGCTGCAGAACCTATTTTGGCCGACGATTGGCTACGATTAGTGAATAAGGATTTGGTGACCATCAGATGCACAGATGCTGAGAAGGTTAGATTCGCGGCACACCAACTAGAAGGACCTGCAGCAGACTGGTGGGACAGCTACCAGATCACTTACCCCATTGAAGAGATGACATGGGATTTATTTCAAAAAGGATTCCGTACTGCACATGTTATATCAGGAGTGATGAAGCTGAAGAGGGAAGAATTTCTTGATCTTCGACAAGACGACCGAAACATAATAGAATACATGAATGAGTTCAATAATCTGTCGCGCTACGCACCGGATGATGTTGATACAGATACTAAGAGGAAAGAAAGGTTTCTAAATGGTCTGAATGACGAACTATCCATTCTATTGACAGTTGCATATACCCCAAACTACCGGTCACTAGTTGACCAAGCGATAACCTTGGAGAGCAAACTGAAGCAAGTTGCGAACAAGAAGCGAAAGCATAATGTGGAAGAGCATCACTCAGAATCACAGCAGGAATTGCACAATTCAGATGATGAACGTAATCATTTTGAGTTCAACTATCATGGAGACAATAACCACCATTGTCATAATATTCATAGACACGACTTTCATGGAGAAATTGATCACCACATCAACCATGGACACCATATCCCCGTCCATACTGAAGAGGTTTATGACCTCGGAAATGAGCACCTTATGGGAGAAAACAGTAGTCAGAATCGCCACCCCAAACCCAACAGGAAGGACATCAGCCAGGTGGAGTGTTTCAAATGCAAGAAAATGGGACACTATTCCCGAAGCTGTCTGGAAAAGAAGTTTAGTAATGCAACCAAGCCAACTCAATTCCGAAAGGGACATGTGTTTTCTATAAACATTGAGAGAGTTCTCAAGAAACCAAACCCTGTTATTGAAGGATTGTTGATCAACTCCTATTCTGCACTAGTACTCTTTGATACTGAGGCTACACATTCTTTCATATCAAAATGCTTTGTGAATAAAAATAAGATACACTGTCGAAGACTTAGAGGACCCATCAGGGTAAGCTCTACAGAAGGGAAGCGGCCAGCAAGCACCGTGTGCCAAAACGTGACCTTGGAAATTGAGGCACACAATTTTCCCAGCGAGTTGTTTGTGCTAGACATGCAAGGCTTGGATATGATCATAGGTAAGGACTGGATGTCTAGGTATGATGGTCAGGTAGATCATGCCAGTAAAGTGGTCACGCTCACTACACCAGAAAAGAAGCGGATCAGATATTAGTGTAAGTCAAGAAACGAAGAAACCAACTGGGACTTCACGAGGTGTTTAGCCAAGAAAAAGAACAAGAGTCAAGGAGAATGTTTTGGATATTTTAATAAATATCACTATTAATTTGTAAGTGGGAGAGTATGTTTTATGATGCTTGAGTGGTGTAATGCCGATGTAATAACCATATTATATCAGGATGAATGAAAATAGTATCGACTATCTTATGCCAAACTTAAACGGAGCAATGGCTATTGTTGTGAAGCCTGCTCGTCATATCAGCGATGAAGACATGACACTGATATGGACAGGCAAAGACGACATGGAAAGCGTGTTTCCCAAGGAGAGGGATCACCAAAGAAGCAATAGCTTGTGAGCTAGCGTGTGTAGTAGTTTTCGTAACCCCATAGTTTGAAGGATCGATAGTTTAGTTCAGGTTGTCTTACAGACTGGAAACATTCTGTTAGACATGTGAGATCGACCAAGTGTTAGCTTATGAGATTCTCCAAACCAAGTACAAGGTAATGATATGAGTGTGATGTGGAGTAGCTAGCATGACGACTACTCATTTCATTGGCTTTGCTATGAGGAATGGTAAATCTGAGTGACATACCTATAAGAGAGACGACGTGGATAAGCCTGAACCAACGGAATATTACAACCCTATGTGAGGCAAATGTTGCCGAAAACGTAAGATATCCGGGGAGGATAAACCACAACTTTTGTGAAGAAGAAGAGATCTAGCAATGAAAGTTTTGACCCACTATGAGAGTTTCGTTAGAATTGACGCTTTGTTTGCACTGAAGGATGTCACCCTAGAGAAGAAAAGATTTCCCGAGACATCGATGAAAGACATAATATTTCAAGCCATCTTGAAGAGACACCACCCATTGTAAATGAAGACTATGATAAAAGGATCCAAGGTATTATTTAAGGATCAATGAATCACCAATTCCTTACGAGGAGCTGGTACATGTTATATAAGTGGGTTTAGGAAGATGAAGCACAACTTCAAGAGCTGAAGATATAGTTGACTCCAGTGTGACGACAAGATTCACCGATTGACCCAGCCCCGAAGGAAAGAGTTCAAGATTACTCACAAAAGTTTCTTTTAAGGGTGGTAGCCCACCCAGTTGCCTAAACCTAGTTGTCCCAAACCCATCTTTCTTTCTAGCCTCTTCGAATCTCGGGGACGAGATTCCTTTTAAGGGTGGTAGGTTTGTAACATCCCAAATTTTGGAATGTTTTAAAAATCACAAAAATTTAAAACTTTTATTAATAATTAAATAAAGTCTCCAAAAATCAAGAAAAGCTTTTATAGGAGATTGTTTTGACATCTCCAAAGTTATATTTTAAATTAAATATTCCTTTATCTTCCAATCTCAACTTTAAAGTTTTGGAAATGAAATATTTAAATGGGTTTTCCAAATAGTACTTTCCACTTTGGATATTTGGTTTTCAAACAAATATTATGGGGGATATTATAAACCCTAAATCATTTATGAAAATGATTTAAATACTTTTTCAAGCTATATTTTATAAAATGTATTATCTTAAATTATTTTAATATGAAAATGAGTTATCATTTTGAATGATATTACTCATATTATTCTTTGGTTTTTATTTAAATATTTTGTGATATTTATAAACCCTAATTTGGAAAATCCCCAAATAGCCATATAAGGCAAATTTGACCAAACGGGTATTTTGGTAATTGTTTTTGACAAAAAAATAGTTACTAAATGTCTATTTTGACTATTTGGAATTTTACAAATTTTTACAAATTTAATTGACTTGATTTGGAGCCATATTTCAAAATATATAAGATAAAAGAGAAAAACAGAAAAAAAAACTGCTGATGTCATCGATGATGTCAGCATCACCATCAAGCTCTGGACGTAACGCGCATGTCCGTTACACCTCGCTTGGCATTCCTTCCCGACTTGATTGCGAGCGATTTACAGCACCAATTTAAGCGCCGTTTTTTGCTACAGATAGCCCTCTATCTCCTCTATCATTCCCCCCTGAAAGCCCCCTCCAAGACGCCGCCAGACCGGCGAATTTGCTCACCGGAGTTGAGCACGGCCGACACTGTGTTTCTTCGATTCCGGCCGACACGGTGCATCCCCGACGATGATTATTGGCCTCATATCTTCCCCTCTGCTGTGCTCACCCCCTCATGTCCTCGTTTGATTTTTCTCGCAGCCTAATCGACGAGTACGACCTCGCCCGAAGCTCACCGGCGCACCGCACGATAGAGCCGCGCCTCGTCGCCTTCTCCGGAAGCACCAGTCGCCGCCGCCACCATCATCCTCTCCGCCTCGTCGCGCCGCTTGCCTTCGTCATCTCCTTGAGCTCGGGGAAGCATCGGAGTTATGTGCCCGTCCTCGACTGAGCCCAGCGCCGCCGCATCGTCCTTTTCCGGTGACAAGCACGGCCACCCTTTGACCATTCTCTCCTGGCCATTAGACCTAGATCGGACGCACCAGAACAGATCGAGCCGACCCGAGCCAAAGCCACGGCTATGCCGAGCCACAGCTCAAGCCGAGCCATGAGCCGAGCCCGAGCCATCATGTTTTCTGTTTATTTCCGAAATAAAAATAAAAGGGGATATAAGCAGTTTTGCAAAAAAGCCCCTTCATATTCAAACCATCACCACTTTTTCTCTGTTTAGCCAAATTTAGCAATATATTTTTTGAAAAGCTCTGGACTTGTAGAATCTTTTGGCACTATTATTTTTCTGTTTTGCCTAATTTAAATTTATTCAAATTTCAAATGAGTCATTTGAGTAAATTTGACATAGTATTAAAATCTGTAAGTCCAAATTTTGCAAATAAAATATTTCCTTAAACCTTGTAATATTTGTAACATTATTCCACTGATAGAAAATATTTTGGGGCAGTACTAGAGTGATATAGAAATGAGAGACTCAAATTGGGTATTTTTGTTATAGTTTTATTTCTATAAATCTTTTTATTTTGTTTTCCTTTTAGAAAACTAATTCAAATATTAGTCTCCGTCCAGGGAGACTGTAACGCCCCGAGATCGGTACTATGCAGATTTTAGCGTTCCAGCCAAATCCGCATAATAACGATCCTAGGACGCCCACCAGGCATAACGTGCACGTCGCAACACACACGTTATGCGGGTGGAATTGTGATAACATTACAATAGTTCTCGATGGAACCCACAAAAGAACATATATACAACAACGACTCACCAAGTCAAGAGCAAAGATACAATACAAAGATCCAAATAACAACGGAAGCGGGTAGCGTCCGACTACGGACACGAAGCAAATTGGACTAAGAGTCCTGAAGATAACGAAGGCACCATATCCCTACCCAGGCCAAGCCTAGCCGGAGGGATTCCCAAGCTAACGTCGTCAGACTTCAAACCTGTTGGCTGCATTGGAATTGCAGCCCCGAAGGGGGCAGTACTAGTAGAAGTACTGGCAAGTAATACTCACAAGATATCAAAGCTGGAATTCCGGGGAAAGAGGGTTAGCGATTGAGGCGGCGGCAAGCAGCACTAACAACTTATAGAGACACGCTACAACTTTCGGCTAATAGAGAGGAGGTAAGAGAGCGCACAGGTAACCAACTATACTAACACCAAACATACCCAGCCAATTCCTTACCAGCCCGTTTATCCTACGAGCAGCAAGCCCAAAGGCACTCACACAATTGGCAATTTTATATTTTATTATTGAATTAGTTCTATCTTACTAATAAACTTATTATCATTAGTGTAAGTTGTCTATGATCTTGTTAGCCAGCATCATCACCAAGTCTTCCATAACCGCGGACACGGCTTTTCGAAAAGATTTAACCCTGCAGAGGTGCACAAATGTAACCACATGCACTTCAACCCTTGTTGCCAGCTATTAGCACACTTCCTATGGTGTACCGGCAGGGTATCCGACGCTACACTTTCCTTCACTACAACACTAGTCCAGGGAACCACCTAGCTAAGTCTGACCCACCTTGAAAGTCCGGCCGAAGCTCCGAGGTGGACTTAACCGTTTGCGACTAAGGCTAGGTGACACAAACTACCATGAGTTGGTCACTTCGCATCATACCGCAAGCCCTACGTAAGTAACCACGTATCCATCTTACCATATCATCCGCGCTTGTAACCGTAGAAACACCCGAACTACTTGTGGCGCCCTGGACAAGGCTGCAGATCTGGTACTAGGTTGAGGGGAGTCCCATTTCCTCCCACATGTGGGTAGTGCGCTCAGTCTTGGATCAGAGGACAAGAACTCGGGTCCTAGGCGACACTAGCAGAACAAATCACCACGATTGGCCTTCCGCCGGTGCCTTATCTTTATTAATTATTCCCATCGCCAAACATTAAATATTATCATGTGAATTTAACCCAACTATCAAATTATAACAAGACTAGAACATGACTCAAGCAAAACAAGCCTAAGAATGCACTACGACTCGTAAGGCCAACAAGATAAACAAGCAACAAGTTAATAGGATGTGGGGTTGTGACTTATCATGGCTGCAAGGTAAACATGCAAATAGGATCGAGACACAAGCATCGCAATATAAGGCTAGCAAGGAACAAAAGATAGGAGGTGTAAGAGACAAAAAACAAGCAAAGATAGCAAGGGAGTATCACTTGCCTGCAATCCGGTAGAGGTAGCAGAACCTATCGTTGCTCACATCAACTCATCGTCCTATTCCCGAAGAAGCAACGAACACCGGAAACACAAAGGATGCATTTTACTACTACGGCAAAAGAAGTGGCATGTTGATGACATGATGCATGACAAATTAAATGTTGTCCAATTTTATTTCCTAACACATGGCAAGTCATTTTAAATGGAACCAGTGCGTAATATAGATGCACCGGATAAACCCCATCATTAAAGTTGGATTAATTCGACTAAATGGATAAGGTGCAATGTTGATTAATGATGCATAATTTTATAAGATATGCATATGGGTAGATAGGGCTAGGGTTGGGGTCACACATCGGATAGAGGATCTTCGGATTCGAAGAGGAAGTAGTCGATGTCGTCGAAGTAGCCGAAGTAGTCAAAGTAGTCGTTCATCCGGAGTCGGAGTAGTCGAGGTAGTCGACGTCGGGGAAGTAGTCGTACTCGGGGCGTCGTCGTGGCGGACCTTGGCGTTCCGGGCTTCGGGGTCGTCGGGGTTCCACGGCATCGGGGTACTCGGGCACCGGTCTTCACGGACACGCATGAAGGCGGCCGTCACACATCACAAACGAAGAACTTGGCGCGTCGTCGTTCACACGTCGTCGGGGCTCGGCCTTCACGGTGCTTCACGACGGGGAAACGGAGAACTTGGCGTCGGGGAGGCTTCATGACGGGAACGGGGAACTCCGGTTCTCGACTTGAATGGCTTCACGACGGGGAACGGAAGCGGGAACTTGCGGATTCCCGTCGGGAAACATCGGGGAACACGGGAAACGTCCACGGGACGGCCACGGAGACAAGCACAAGTGCACAACAGCACCGAGGCAGCAACACGGAGGCGGAACGGGGACAAACACGGAGACGGGAACGTCGGGGAAAACGGAGACGAGCACACGGTGGCGTGACACGCACACGGCAGCAGCACACAAGGGACGTGCACGGACAGAGACGGACACGGGGACGCACGGGAGGAGGAGGGGACGGACAGATGGAGATGACGTGCGGCTGGAGAGCGGACCAGCATGAGGCGGAGGGGTCGCGCAGCAGCGGCCGGGGGCAAGAGCACGACCACACGGGGCTGACGAGGAGGAGCGGCTGGTGACGACCAGCTGCGTGGTGAAGGAGGAAGACCGTGGCAAGGACGAGGCAGGGCCGCGGCATGGCCTGCCGGCGCGACGGCAGTGCAGACCGGGCGAGGCGACAGGGAGGCGGTTGGAGAGGAGACGACTGGGGTGAGGCCGGCTCGGGCGAGGTCGAGGAGAGGCAGGCGGCAAGCTGGCCACGGGCGCGCGGGGCCAGCGCGGATCGATGGGCGGCGCGGTGGTTGGAGGTGATGACGACGGAGCAGGACGGAGGAAGGAGGCGCGAGGGAACGCGGTGGCCCGGCGGGTGTAGGAGGCGCGCTGGAGGGGAGCACGGGGTGGAGCTTGGTGGTGGCGCAGGGGTCGAGTAGGGCACCGGGGTAGCAGGGGATCGAGCCGGGGGGAGCTGGGTGCGGGTGAGGTGAGGAAGAAAGCCACGAGAAGGAAAAGGGAAGAGGAAGGAAAAGAAAGAAGAAAAAGAGAGAGATAAAAAGAAAAGGGGAGGGCCTAAAAAGAAAAGCAGGGACCCGATTGGGAGGTGGAAGGGCGCAACCGTGAAACGGCAAAAACGAAGGAGGGTGGCTGCAAGAGGAAGGGGGTGGGAAAGGAAAACTGCCAGTGGAAACCCTAGGGTTTGGAGGTTAGGTGGGCTTGGGCCGGTTTGGGCTGCTTTTCTCGCATCTCAAAACATTTTATTTTGCAAATTAAATTTGGCAATTGAATTTTGAAAATGGGGACGACTGTCTCGATAAAATATTTTCCGACAATTTTAGAATTATAAAATAGGGTTTAATAAAAATAATTTTTGTTGCCAAAAATATGCGATGCGATGATGCTGATGTCATGATGATGCAAAAAGAAAAACAAACAAAAAGCTAATTTTGGGGAAAACCCCGGGACATTACAGAGACAAAGAGATTCGATGTCACTCTATGTTTAGATTGCTTCCAGTGCAGCCACTAGTCATATGGGCTCTGTCTTGATTGACTTAGTTGAGTGGACCCGACCGGACGAACAAGCAGATGTAGGGGATGTAGGTGGGTATTGTTTGGATAGGTGTACGGGAAAGCTCTTCTGAAAGTTCTCGTCTCGACTCTCTCCTTTCCTTCTCACTAATTGAGTGACTAGGAAGTTTGGGTTAGTTGAGTCTAGTGGGGAAAGTGCCACAACCTCTCGAGAGTGTAAAACTATGATCGTAGCCGTGTCCCCGGTTACGGACAATTCTGAGCAGCTGGACAAGGATGTTGATGGAAAATCTCCTCATTCCAATTTCATAATTAAAATTTGATGGGTGAACAAGGGAAGAAGGGACACTGGATATAAGCCAGGAATTGCCTCAATTGTGGCACTGGATGCGTACCAGGAATTGCCTCATTGTTGGCGCTGGATTATACACCAGGAATTGTCTCATAAGTTGTTGGAAAGAAAAATGATTTTAAAAATATAGGATAAAATTGGCTTTATGCAAATAGCCTTGAACTCCACTTAGCCAAATAAGCATGTAGAAGTTAAGGTTTGCCATTATGAGTCCACAAGTGTCACTTGCTAGATCCATTCCAATGGTTCTGACCAATTTTTGGCTATAACCTACGCGTTGCAGGTTGTTCTGCCGAAGAGTAAGGAACGTTAGAGGTTTCGAGTCTGCAACCAACATGTCTGCCTGTGGCACATGAAGATGATGAGGCTCCATGCTATTTATGTTTTCCGCTGCTGAACTTTGTAAAATGCTAGCCTTTGGCTATGCAAGTTGTAATGAATTACTTTTCTAGATCTTCGATCTAATAGATATTTGACGCATTTGCATGATATTACATCTTGAACTGTGGTGCTAGCTATTCGATCCAGGGACTAGCACAGAACACAGGGATCTTGGCCATTTTAAAACGCAAGGTCTCTACACTTTATGTTGACAGCTTAACGTGTACTTTGCACCAGATTCTTGGAGTTTCCCCCGCACGTCCTACCTCTGCGAAGCCTTCCAGCAAGGCGGGTAAATGGGGCCACATCTCCTTTTCTTCGGCTTCTGCAGAAAGCCAGAAGAGGAAGAGCCAATCACTTACGATTGGCGCCAAGTCATCAGAGGACGATGATGCCCTTGCTGGGCTTAACATTCCCAGCAAGAAGTAAGTCGGCCAAACACTTCTCTTTTTGCTTGTAGATTTGCCGGTTTTTCGATGCCTAATCTTTTGAATACGCAGGCTGAAGAAAGGTGCACCTTTGAGACAAAAGGTGTTGGCCGTGCGGAAGAAAACTTCTCCCGCTGTTCCTCCCCCAACTCCTCCGGTAACTAAGCCGGTGACAGCGGAGGGACCATCCGCTTACGCCATGCCGGGAGGTCCAAAGCTAGGCAGGGCTGGAATAACATCTCCCGACAAGTGGACGGAGATGACGGGAAAGGTCACTCTGCCATCCTCTTCAACAAGGGTTGAAGCTACAGCTAATGATGCCCCAACTTTCCCTCCGATAAAAGAGGAGGCTTTTGATGAAGAGGGCCGCATGAAGAGCTCCCCGCATATCCCGGAAGAAGGGGACCACTCTTCGGGATGACGAGCCGGGTGAAACTCCGGCCTATGACACGTATGATGTCATAGACATCCTTGAAGATTAGCCGAACTACTTTGCCGAAAGCTTTGAAGCTGGCATCTCCATTCTCCGCGAGCACTACTAGGTAATTGTCTTGTCTCAGTAGCCCCCGAGCACTATGCCAGGTTTCATTCTCTCACAAGTCGACATAGTGGTCCAAGCCATAGTGCATGTAGACTTAATCATCCTAACCCCTGGGCAATAAGGCGTTATCTTATAGCCGACTCAATCTTCAATTTAGCTTAAAGCTTTTAGCGCCTCCCTACGCAGATTCATCGCTGCATTGGTGCTGAAACCATCAATTTTTTGGGTGTGAGAAATCAGGAGATACGCTGGCTAAAGACCGAGCTGGCAAATAAAGACACCATTTTCTCCAGCTTCAAGGCTGATCGCATCACATACCAGGGTATGCCTTTTACAAAATGCTTTCAAGGATTTTTGCATCCGGCTTTTTTATACTGCTGACAATTTGTCTTTATGTCGCAGACGTCATCAACAAAGCCAAAGAGTTTGCCGACAATGTGGGCAACATTGACCGGCTCTGCAACGAGAACATTGAGCTTAATAAGCTAAATCAATCAATGTCGGCGGAGCTCAAGACGGCCAAGGAGAGCCTACTGAAAGCCGAGCGGGCCTTGGAGACGGAGAAGCAGAACAATATTGATGCTCTGTGTGAAGTCCAAGACCAGCTTGATAAACGGCTTGACGAGTCGGTGGCAATTGACTCCCAGCTTCTGAGTAAGTCTTATTTAAAAGACCATGTACTCATTATTTTTGCCAAAAGCAATGTAATTGTCTTAACTTTTATTCTTCATTTTGCCAGCTCCAGCGGGTTACGGCCATGAGCTGACAGCGGATAACCGGCTTGACTGGATTCTGGAGGTGGTAGAGCTGCTCCCAAGGATCCTCTCTTCGGGCAGGGCCTTTATCGAGAAGTACTTCTCCGGCAACCCTGACCCTTTAGCCGACCTCGGAAGCCTGCCAGATGAGCTGGATGAAGCAACGTCGACTTTTGAAGAACGGCTTCGATCCAGCATTCGGGGAGGTGCGAAGACAGATCTGGGCCTTATGATGGCGCATTACCCGGAGGAAGAGGCTTGGCACGCTGCAGCCGGCTTTCCTCTTGAGAAAGAGAATGGCACTCCACAGGAAGAGAAGGACCGGAAGGCGATTCTTCACTCCATCTCTGGGTATGCCAGCATCGTTGTGAAGATGGTCTCCCTCACCACCGTCTTCAAGGAAGTGCCATGCCCGCCGACTCCCATCCAGTCTGATGACGGACGAAGAGGCGGATAAGACTCCTTGAGCCGAATTTTCTTTTTGAGCCGTCCTTCCTGTAGAAAAAATTTAATTATGATGTTAAGCCGTCCAAACAGGTGTATTATATGTTTGTGAAAACAGCTAAGTCTTTTCCTGATCTTTCAATATTTAAGTCAGCTTTAAGATGCAATTTGCAATTTTTTATGCCATCAGTTTTCTGGCTTTGACACCTTAGCTTTTAAACACCGGCAAACCTACTGCGGAATGACTTGCTGAGCAACAGGGTATTAAAAACCAAACTGTTTAGACCCAGAACAAGCACCGCTTTTCGGCGCCGAAACGCTTTGAAGCAACCCGGTGCAATAAGCTATCAGAGAATCATCTTAGGCAAAAACGTTGTTTTTCATCACTTTAAGGCGGATTAAACAGGAAATAAATGTTTTACCAACGGGCAACACAGGCAATTTCGGGTAAACACTATAAAGCAATAAGATCATTGGGAAATAAAGATGGTACAGATTCTCGAATTGGACATGAGAGGAACCAATTTTTATTTCATGATCACATTGACATGGTTACAACAGAATTTGCTAAGTGTAAAAGGGACGTAGCTGGCCGATATTCCCGGGACATTTCATCTCATCTAAGTCGTCATCTACATGCCGTTTCGTCTTGTAACCTTTCTTCCTGGGATCTTTCCTTAAGTCGCTTAAGTCGAGGAGATAGTAAGACCCGTTTTTCAGTGCTTTACTGATAACGAAAGGTCCTTCCCATGGGGGAGATAACTTGTGCTGCCGGCTTTGTGCAAGCCGAAAAACTAAGTCACCTTCTCGAAAAGATTGATTCTGCACTCTACGACTTTGATAGCGACGTAGAACTTGCTGATAGATGGCGGATCGTTGGAGAGCATGCTCACTTTCTTCTTTGAGCATATCTAAGCCGTCTTGACGTGCTTCTTCTACGTCTTCTTCGATGTAGGCTGCAACTCGAGGCGAATCATGGATCATGTCGGTTGGAAATACTGCTTCTGCTCCGTAGAAGAGGAAGAACGTGGTGAAGCCGGTTGATTTGTTGGTGGTGGTACGGATACTCCACAAGACGGCCGGCAATACTTCAACCCAAGGGCCGGCTGCTCGATGCAAAGGGGTTTCAAGCCTTGGCTTAATACCTTGCAGAATAATGCCGTTAGTGTGCTCTACCTGCCCATTGGATTGCGGATGTGCCACTGATGCCATGTCGAGCCGGATTTTCGACCGGCTGCAATACTTTGACAGCTCACCTACGGCAAAATTTGTGCCATTGTCTATGATAATACTGTGTGGTATGCCAATGTAACATCCCAAATTTTGGAATGTTTTAAAAATCATAAAAATTTAAAACTTTTATTATTAAATAAATAAAGTCTCCAAAAATTAAGAAAACCATCATAAAATATTATTTTGAGGGTTATTATTTTAAATATTCTTTTATCCTCCTATTTCAAGATTTAAAGATTTGGAAATAAAATATTTATTTGGATATTTATAAAACCCATGTTTAAAATGGGTATATGTATTCAAAAAGGATTTATCAAAAACTATTTAATAAAATATTTTGTCCCAAAATATTGGTTTGAGTCTATCATTTTAAACGATATTACTCATACCGTTTTTCTGGATTTTATTTGAGTTCAAAAAGATTTTATGAAAACCTATTTATTAAAATGACATAAAGGTGTCAATTATGCAAATATGCAATATTTTAAATTAAAATTTTCAAATGTCTTGAAAAAGTGTATTTGAATATTTCAAATGATAGATATTGATTTTACAAAAATTTAGAAACTGGTTTGAGTTGTTTTGGACACTAAAAACAAAAGGTATAAAAGAAATAAAAAAAAAATCAGAAAAAAAAAGGGGTGGCCGACCCAAACTGGGCCGACCCAGCCCAACAAGGCCGACCGGCATCCCAGCCGATGACGCAGTCGTCTTCCTCCTCATGCACGTACGTTACCCATTATTTCACCTTCCTTCTTCTCCTCCCCCAATTAAACTCCCATAACTTTTCATTAAAGAGTACAAATTCAATTCCGTTTTTTTTGGCATGCTCCCTACCCCAGGTACTACCTACCCTCCGGCCTCCATGCCTATATAAACCCCAGACCCGGCCTCACACTTGATCCAAAGTCGAAATTTCGATTTCAGCTCTAGCTTTCAATCGTCCACTCATCACGATTCGATCTTTGCTCGTATGCCGTTTCATGCTTCGCGAGAGTTGTAGATCTCGTCGATACCTTTCCATTCCGATAAAGATCACCACTTTTCATGCACCATAGCCGGAGATATCTGCATCGCAAGCTTTCAGATCCGACGGAGGAAAACGTACATTTCTTCTCAACCACCCAACCAAATCCGGTGAGATTTTTACATAAGGTAGATCTAATACATACCTACAACTTTGATGAAGAAAGTTTTTTATTTTGACGCACGGTTTTATTTCTAAAAATCAGATCTCTTTTCGGGATATAGGAAAAGCCACGCGTCTTCCACTTCGCCGCCGTTGCCACGATCCCGACAAGGTGAGACCTCACCATGCCCCACTATGATGTCCTACGTGATATATGTGTCCTCCTTCAGTCCCCCTAATTTTTCCAAATTTTCCCCGCAGCCCAACCATGGAGAACGAGCTCAACCGATCTCACCGGTGACCGACGTCGCCGTCGTTCTTCTCCTTTTCTGGCGCGTCCAGAAATCCACCAACCTCGAGATCTTGTCCTTTTGTTGTCGTCTCATTCCTGCGAACATCTACGACAACTTCATCAACTACTTCCCGGAGGCCGTGTTTGATCGTCTACATCGACCACCTCGTTTAGCCGCGTCACGTCCTCTCTTCGACACCGACGCTATTCGTTCTTGTCGGTGAGCCTCTCAAAATGTTATAATCTTACACGTATATTATTTATAATATATTAGTTGAGACCACCATGTTATGCCCAAACAAAATAATTTTGGCCATACAAATTTTCCCAAGTGTCAAAACCTTTTTATTTTCGGATTTGACTTTGGACAGATTGTTGGTCAATCTTAGAAATTCCATATCAAATCAACCGTAACTCCGTTTTCGATATTTTTGTAGTCTACAGATTCGTATTAATGTGTAGAATACAGTGGTACAATAAAAATATATATTTTAGTCGTGCACTAACTTGTTAATTGCAGAACCTTGTATTTCTTGTTTAGGCCATATCTTGAGTTTAAAATTAGATTTTTGAGTAAATCCAATTGGACTAGTTTTGTATAGTTGTCCTCTATCCAGTAAGACCTTTCCCAAAATTTTATAAAATGTTTTGCGTCCCTTTCTTATTTTAAAATGGTATTCATGCCCTTTTGGGGGTATTAAAATGTTTTTGTTATTGTTTTAATTGTTTCCTTTTGGGAAAATGTTTTAGAATTTAGTCCTCTGACCAGTAGACCCAAAAACCATTTTAGTTGAACCATTTCATCATAAACATGCTGAAATTGGTTTAAAATCTTTTAGTGACTTGTTTTGCAAACTTGACCTAGTTTGCAATTTGACCAAATTTCAAATTGCAAACCTTGGACTTTGACCTACCTCATTACAATAATTCTTTTTGTATCATCAACCTTATTGTTTTATTGTTGTCCTTGTTTGATGTTGTGTTTGTTTTATTGTTTGTTGGGTTGTTATTTATTGTTGTTTGTTTATATTGTTTAGATTGAACGGAGAGATACGACTTACGTTGAAAAGTGTGCGTGAGCAACGACAAGTTTCAAAAGGCAAGTGATACTCCAGCATAAATGACCTACTACTTTACTATATTGCATTGTAGACTATTTCCAGTAGCATGCATGATAGGCTGTTTTTTTATTAAAAGTTATATGCTATGCAAACCTGTTAGGTTAGCCACATGACTTAGTTGACTAGTGACCTATATTAATTTACTAGATTGGCTTGCTGCAAAAATGAAGCGTTTTATTGTAGTTGAGTTAAGGAAAAAATTCTACTAAATTAATGAACTACCTAGGTGGTATTGGTTTGTTGATGGAGGCGAAGTTGAGTGGCTACTCAGGCCCATTTTCATGGTGTGAACCTGAGTATGTGCACTTGTGGATGACCACCTAGGGTTTGAGATTAATGTGACACCGTGTTTGTTTGCCCGACCGTGCAACCACTAGTCATATGGGCTCTGTCTTGATGGAGTAAGTTGTGTGGACCTGGGTCAGTGAGATCTGATGATGTAGAGGGGTAGGACGGCAGTGATCTCGCTAGAGTACCATGGGAAAACACTTCTGAAAAATCTCGTCTTGATCTTCTCCTTTCCTTTTCACTAAATGAGGGTTAAGGATAGAATGGGTTGATCGAGTCTAGTGGGGAAAGTGCCACAAACTCTCGAGAGTTATTTAAAACTATGATCATAGCCGTGTCCCCGGTAATGGACAATCCCGAGTGACCAAATAAGGTTGTCGACAGAAGATCTCACTCATTCCAATTTCAGTAATAAAACTTGTTGGGTGAACTCGGGTAAACGAGACACTGGTGCGCCCAGGGACGTCTCTTAAGGATTTTGGAAAGAAAGAAATGATTTTTGAAAGTATAGGATAAAATATTGCTTTGCGCAAAAGCCTGTCAACTCCACCAGCCAAATATGCATGTAGAAGTTAGAAGTTTGCCTTTATGAGTCCACAAGTATCATTTGCCAGATCCATGCCAATGGTTCTGACCAATTTTTGGCTGCAACGCTTTTATTGTTGCAGGTTCGTTTGACGATGAGTAAGGAACGCTATAGGTTTCGAGTCTGCAACCAACATGTCTGCCTGTGGCACATGAAGATGATGAGGACTCCATGCTATTATATGATTTCCGCTGCTGAACTTTGTATTATGCTAGCCTTGTGCTATGCAATTTGTAATATTTTACTCTTCTGGATCTTCGATGTAATAGATATTTGACGCATTTGCATGATATTACATCTTGAACTGTGGTGCTAGCTATTCGATCCAGGGACTAGCACAGAACACAGGGATCTTGGCCTATTTTAAAAGGGCAGGGTCGCTACAGCCAAACCGAGTTGTTATCTCGACGATGAACTTGGTAGCTGTAGCTCCGTCGAGTTTTTTGATGGGTTTTTCCTCCACCCATTTGGTGAATTTGTCGACCGCTAAGCAGATGAGTTAAGCCTCCTCTTGCTGTCTTGAAAGGTCCCTGTCGCAATAGTGGAACACGGGGTTCCCCTGATGCGGTCAAAGTGGGTCCACCACCAGTGGGCCCACCAAGAAGGCGAACAAGGCAAGGGTTCAAGACTAGCAGATGGGCCCCCATCTGCCCCACGGCAACCAGGTAAGGACGGCATCGACAACCATGACTAAGGGCTGGGGGACCTTCCAGGGTCACCCTCAACCCGGCAGATGACGCGGAGGTCCCGGGGACCCGGACGCCCGGTAGGAGGCCAGGCTCACCTCCGGGACCTAGCCTCTGTACAAGCGGAGAGGATAAGCTTGCCAGCTCCGGCTGGAAGCTCCTAAAAGACTTGGGTGCCAAGAAGATGGAGGCGCTGATGTCGTGGTGGCTTCAACGACATATCCATCGGAGATGGAAAAGATGTGGAGCAAGGCAACGATGGTGCTCACACGGGATTGGGGAACAAGCACGGCAAACACACGCGATGTACCAAGGTTCGGGGTCCTCTTGAGGAGGTAACACCCCTACGTCCTGCTTAGCTTCTTTCTATTGCAAGATCACAAGAACTCGGGCTACAATGGTGCTCCTGGAGCTATTTTCTGGTGAAGGTCGGCTTGGCAACTCAGCCGGCTAGAGGTGGAAGAATATGGTGGTGATCTAACCTTGTGTGTCTGTGAGCCCGTCCCCCTCGTAGAGGCTCTAGCCCGCCTTATAAAGGCAGCGGGCTAGGGTTTTGGTGTACAAGGATATTACAAGATTATTCCTATGACATCATCTACAGTATGATCCGGCTTGAGCCTGATCATCATGACGTGTAGAGGTAATGCCCTAGGGTGCATACTGTTGATCACCAACGGTTGTGTGGGGCTGGCCCACTTGTACGGATTGGTCGGTTGGTATGTCCGGCTGCTCTCCAGCCGGATGGACTTGGCCGCCTTGACGTGGCCGGCTTGAATGATCTTGAAAGTAAACATCTTGAGGGTATCTGGGAGTCATCTCCCCAACACTAGCCCCCGAGCTCGTGGAGGCTTGTCTGCTTGCTGGGAAGGCTTCGCGAGCTTCCCCGCTTTTTGTAGTGTACCATTGAGGTTGAAGGATCCGGTTGGTAGTAGACGGCTTTGCAAGAAGATGTTGAAGACAGCTTGCCCAGCTGTGCGCAGCCGGAAACCTTGACGATTTTGCTAAGGCGGCTTGAGGACGCAGATCATGGCCCACGTCAGCCACGTTCCCACGTCTCGCTTTACTGGCGGTTCTCTGCCCAAGGTCAGAGGAACGTCTCCTCGGCTTTGCCATGCGGGATCTTCTGCGGCAACCGTCAACTGGCGGGATCTTTTGCGGAGAAAACGGCCAAAATCATGCGCCATGCGGTGCGGTGGGAGACGGCCGTTTCACCGTGCTCTCCTTTAAAAGGGGAAAGGAGGGGGAACAGCTCTGGAGGAGACCATGATGGGCCGACTGAAGGATCCGATGGACGCCGACTTGACATCCAGAGACCTGACTCTGGCTTGGTTGTCTCGCCGGGTGTTCCCGCTACGGGCGCGAGAACACAAGATGTGTTTCTATTCCGGGGTTAGGGATCCCACCCGCGTCAGCATGGAGGCCTTGTCACTAGAGGAGATGCGCAGCTGGGCCGCCGTGATCATCGACCGGATTGGGAGGAACTGGTAGTTCGGCTGGTATTGACGAGGAAGTGGAGATGGCGAATCGAGGCGGTACCGACATGGCGCTGGCCCTGGTGATGTCTTGGTATCCCGATGTGAAGGTGGATATGCTGACGGGAGGCTTCCGCACGGGCGCCTCCCTTGAAGGCCTGTGGCCAGGGATTCTTATGGCCTCAAGGCGCATCGCCAAGGTGGTCGACCTGATGCAGCTTGTTCCCGCTGAGCCATCTCCAGCAGTCCAGCCGACTGAAGATGCTGAAACTGAAAATGTCACTGCTGCTACCGACTCTGCGCTTCCTTAGATTGTTTGTTCCCTAGGATGCCGGGTGTATTTGTTGAACTGTTTCTTAAACCACTGTGTTGATTTGGCTTGATGCCTGCCGTGAACTACTATCTGTTGTAATGTGGATCTGTTTCCACTTTGTTGGCTGCTGCTTTAGAACCTTTGCCTTTGGAATTGTTTAGCTTTTGTGTAGTAATTTATGTATTGACTTGGTGATATTCACCATGCCTAGCCCCCGAATTTCGGGCCGGATTGAGTAGCAAGTCAGGTCGAATTTTTTTTGCTTTTTCTTCGTTTTGCGTTTCCTGATGCCGTTGTGGCAGCGTGCAGCCCCCAAGTCCTTGGCTCGGGGTGATGTTGTTTGACGTCTGGGTCTACAGAGCCGGCTTGGCGGCAGCGCAGCCACCGGGTACGGTTTTTTGCCGACTAGCGGCATGGTAGCCCCCGAGTCCCTGACTCGGGGTGATGATGTTTGTTGTCCGGGTCTGCGGAGCCGGGTTGGCGGCTGCGCAACCCCCGGGAATGATTTCGCCGTCTTGCGGCTTGCAGCCCCCGAGTCCTTGGCTCGGGGTGATGTAGATGAACGTCTGGGTCTGCGGAGTCGGCTTGGCGGCTGCGCAGCCCCCGGGAATGATTTTTGCTGGCTGACAGCGTGGCAGCCCTCGAGTCCGTGACTCGGGGTGATGTAGTTATGCGTCCGGGTCTGCGGAGCCGGCTTGCCGGCTGCGCAGCCCCCTGGAATTTTCTGCCGGCTGACGGCGTGGCAGCCCCCGAGTCCGTGACTCGGGGTGATGTAGTTATGCGTCCGGGTCTGCGGAGCCGGCTTGCCGGCTGCGCAGCCCCCGGGAATTTTCTGCCGGCTGACGGCGTGGCAGCCCCCGAGTCCGTGACTCGGGGTGATGTAGTTATGCGTCCGGGTCTGCGGAGCCGGCTTGCCGGGTGCGCAGCCCCCGGGAATGATTTTTGCCGGCTGACAGCGTGGCAGCCCCCGAGTGCGTGACTCGGGGTGATGTAGTTATGCGTCCGGGTCTGCGGAGCCGGCTTGCCGGCTGCGCAGCCCCCGAGAATGATTTTTGCCGGCTGACGACGTGGCAGCCCCCGAGTCCGTGACTCGGGGTGTTGTAGAATTGCGTCCGGGTATGCGGAGCCGGCTTGGCGGCTGCGCACCCCCCCGGGAATGATTTTTGCCGGCTGATGGCGTGGCAACCCCTGAGTCCTTGACTCGGGGTGTTGTAGAAGAACGTCCGGGTCTGCGGAGCCGGGTTGGCAGCTGCGCAGCCCCCGGGAATGATTTTTGCCAGCTGACGGCGTGGAAGCCCCCGAGTCCTTGACTCGTGGTGATGTAGATTAAACGTCCGGGTCTGCGGAGCCGGCTTGGTGGCTGCGCAGCCCCCGGGTATGATTTTTGCCGGCTGACGGCGTGGCAGCCCCCGAGTCCCTGACTCGGGGTGATGATGTTTGTCGTCCAGGTCTGCGGAGCCGGCTGCGTGGCCCCCAGGAATGATTTTGCCGTCTTGCAGTTTGCAGCCCCCGAGTCCTTGGCTCGAGGTGATGTAGATGAACATCCGGGTCTGCGGAGCCATCTTGGCGGCTGCGCAGCCCCCGGGAATGATTTTTGCCAGCTAACGGCGTGGCAGCCCCCGAGTCCCTGACTCGGGGTGATGATGTTTGTCGTCCAGGTATGCGGAGCCGGCTTGGCGGCTGCGCAGCCCCCTGGAATGATTTTGCCGTCTTGCGGTTTGCGGCCCCCGAGTCCTTCGCTCGGGGTGATGTAGATGAACATCCGGGTCAGCGGAGCCAGCTTGGCGGCTGCGCAGCCCCCGGGAATGATTTTTGCCGGCTAATGGCGTGGCAGCCCCCCGAGTCCTTGACTCAGGGTGTTGTAGATGAACTTCTGAGTCTGCGGAGCCAGCTTGGCGGCTGCGCAGGCCCCGGGAATGATTTTTGCCGGCTGACGGGGTGCAGTGGATACGTGTCGGGATTGTCCTGGTCCCGACAGCCTTGGACGAAGTACTGGACGGCTTGGGACTCTAGGATCCCTTCGCATGAGTTGCGCATGCTGGTCCATCGGGTGAGGTAGGCACGGTCTCGTCCTCCTTCTGCTTGCACATCGCGAGCAGCTGCGCGTTGCCGGGGCGCAGGTAGGTGCCGGTGAAGTTTCGGTTGAACACTTCCTCGAAGTCCAACCAGCTGTTGCCGCTTTCCGGCGGGAGGCTGTTCAGCCACGTTCGAGCCGATCCATGGAGCATGAGCGGCATATAGCATACGACCACTGGCTTGTTACCGCCTGCGATGCCATCTGCGATGAAGTAGTCGGCCATCCAGTCTTCCGGCTTGGTGGTGCCGTTGTACTTGGGCGTGTCCCTTGGGAGCGTGAACCCTTCGGGAACTGCTCGGTCCGGATGCGAGGTTCGAAGCACCGATGCGCGGCAACGTCTTCTTCCTCGATGATTCTTGACGCCTTGAGCGACTTGATGCGTTGGCGAGCATCGTTGCCGACTTCGGGTCCTAGTGCCCCCAAGCGTTGGTCGATGGTGACCTTGTTGCCAACCCGTTCATTGGCACTGTGGCCGGCTTGTGGATCGTTGTCATCACCGTCATCATGTCGTCCAGCCAGATCATGACCGTGGTCCCGAGGGTGTGAACTCGCGCTCCTCTCACGATGAGCTCGTGGCTGCTTGTTCTTCTCCCTGCCGTGGCTTGTAGATGATGCCTCATAGCCTTGCTTGGATTTGCCGGCTACGTCGTAGCCGGGAGGAGGAGCATGGAGCGCTAAGTCTCTGCTTGCAGCCGGCTCGGTTTCCCGTTGCAGCCGGTTGGCCCTCGCGACGAGCTTTTGGACTCGGTACACTTGTTGGCGTAGCTCTTTGCCTTGAAGGTGAGGGAGTTCGGCAGCCGCTATCTCTACAGCCTTCATGTTTTGGACCGGGTAGCTATGCTCCGGTTGGATGATGTCGGGGTAGTCGTTCTTGGCGCGGTCCATGGCGCCGCACAGGTTCCCTCCTCTGCGCCTGATCTCGTTCAGCGCGTCCGTGTTGCCTCTAGCCGGTTCGAAGCCGTGGACGGTGTTGTACTCGCGCATTGTGGCGTTGAGCCGGCGCTGCATTGAGGCGAGATGGAGTGCCTTGTCGTACATGTGCTGGCGCATCTTCTTGACCTCGGCTACCGTGGTAGTCGGATCTGCACCTGGTGCGATGGGGGTGCTCAGCAGCTCGAAGTCCGCCTCGAGGTCGCGCTGGAGTTGAGAAGGTTCGCGAGCTTTGGGAACAGTCTTGGCGACGCCGCCTCCCACAGCCGCGTGTTCAACCATGTTCACCTCGACATAGACGTTGAGCTTGGCGTCGTCGTAGTCCGCGTTGCCGGAGTCGAGGTAGTCGAAGGAGGCGTTGCAGTCGCGGGTGCCGGCGTCGAAGGCCGATGGAGCCAAGCACGTGAAGACCTCCGCCGGGTATTCCTTGGCGGCGACGGCGACATAGACGGGGAAGTCGCCGAAGGTGCCTCCGCTGCTAAAGCCCACGTCAGCGAAGCTCTTGGTGTTGTCGATGATGCAGCCGATGGAGCCGATAGAGAGCACGAGGCCGGAGACGATGCGCCGGTCGTTGACGGAACGGGATCCCGCGTAGAACATGACTCCGTTCGTCGCTAGCCCCACGGTGGGCGCCAAATGTCGTGCTGGCTTCAACGACATATCCATCAGAGATGGAAAAGATGTGGAGCAAGGCAACGATGGTGCTCGCTGCTGCTGTATTAAAATAAGTTGGGTGATGTCCCAAGCGAAAGCGGAATTGCAGCTAGTAGCAGTTTTCCCTCATTTAACGAACCGAGGTTTATCAAACCCGTAGGACTTTGAAATCAACAACGAGGTGAATGTTGAAGATCTCTGGCGCTTGACCTTCAACAGACATGGACCTGCACACACTCAACCAAAATACTTTGCCCCCAACGGCGGAAAGGTTGTCAATCTTTCCGGTGTCGCAGAAAACAAAGCGGTTAATTGTATGATAAAATATGAAAAGTGACCAGAGGAATAATGATAATTAAAAGCAAGTAAATGAGGTTGTAAACAATGTAAAAAGATGGACCGGGGGCCATGGGTTCACTAGTGGAGTCTCTCAAGTAAATAAAATATGCATGTGATGGGTGAACGAATTACAGCTAGGCAATTGACAAGATCATGACACAAACCCAATTTAGCTATGACAAAAAGGACATGATAATATTTATGGAGGCATCACGACAAGGAACAAAGACCGTTGAGTCCAACTGCGTCTTTGTCTAAAAAGTCCACCGTGGGATCGCTATCCAGCCTGTCACCCAACGGTATTAAGTTGCAAGCAACAGACAATTGCATTAAGTAAAGTGCATTAAGTAAGCAATACTAACATCAAAAGAGACATTAACACCGCTGTTTTACCCTTAGTAGCAACAGCACACCCTCGCCCTTAGACGTTTCTGTTACTCGTGCCCAGGAACAAAAGGGGGCATGAACCCACTATCTAGCATAAATACCCTCTCTTGGAGATACACACAATCACTTGGCCAAAGTAACTACGCACATCGGAGAGCATGCAAGAACATAAATTACTCAGATAAGAATCATGCACAATCTGAAACATAACTTCATAATCCATTGGATCCCAGCAAACACATCAGATAGCATTACAATAATCGATCTTGATCATGTTAGGAAGCTCACAAGATCATAAGACATGAAGCACAAGAGAGAGAGACTACCAACTAGCTACTACCATGGACCCGTAGTCCAAGGTGAGACTACTCACAAATCATCCCGGAGGAAGGCACGGCGATGAAGAGCCCTCCGGGATTGATCTCCCCTACGGCAGAGTGTCGTGATCAGCTTCAGATTGGACCCCGAACTAGGGTTTTCGGTGACGGCACGTCCGGGTCGTTTTTCTGGAAAATAATGGCCACCTCGACGTTTTTAGGTTATTTCTGATTTTATAGACGTTGGAGGGGGCCGAGGAGGTGCCCCACGGGCAGGGGCGGGCCCCACCCGCGGGTCCCCCTAGGGCTGCGGCAGGAGGCCGTGTGCGCCCTTTTGGCCGCCTCCGAGGCTCCCCTTCGGACTCCGTCTTCGTCTTGGCGTAAAAATAATCCCCATAAATTTTGGTCCAATTCCGAGAATATTTCCAGAAGTAAATTTCTGAAACAAAAAGACAGCAGAAATAGGGAACTGGCACTTGGCATCTTGTCAATAGGTTAGTCCGACAAAATGCATAAAAATGATATAAATGACAGTAACAATATGTGACAATAACAAAAAATAGCATGGATCACTCAAAAATTATAGATACGTTTGAGACGTATCAGCATCCCCAAGCTTAACTCCTACTCGTCCTCGAGTAGGTAAGTGATAACAAATAATTTTTGATGAGACATGCAACTAACACATTCTTGATTAAGATAGTGATGCAAATCAAAGGATGTGAATGAAGAGATACAAAATAATTGTGCATAATTGATAGCAAGAAAGCGATGAATAAACAAGTTGAATCATCCAAGCAAAACCTTTCATAAATAGTATGTCAAAGACATGAAAACAATGTGATCAACATATTTGACTAATTCACAAGGATAATAATTCCATGACAAAAGTGTTAGAGAATCAACACAAAGGAAGATGTAAGCATTAGCAAAGAGCTTCAACTTCCAACGGCTTATCTTATAGATAAAGTCAATATAAAGATTCATGTTTAATCTTGATAATGTAATATGCTCAACGATACCCAGGGTCAATGCTAGATGTTTGCTTTTGTGGAGATAGAAGGAAGAAGGCAAAACTGACTCAACATTAAAAGTAAAAGAAAGGCCCTTCGCAGAGGGAAGCAGGGATTAGTCATGTGCCAGAGCTTTTTGGTTTTTAAAACAGAAGTAAAATGATTTTGAGGTATGCATACTTCGTCAACGACTTCACAACAGAGAAACTATCTAGTCCCTCATGACAAGCAGGGTTTTTAGTCTTGTGAGAGAAGCTGGTTCTTAGAAGAGCGAGTACGCTTTTCTTTCTCCTTGGTTTCACCACTGTCCAATGTTTGGGATGATTTCTCAGATTTGCATTGCGCGGAGGAGAATTGTGAGTTATATTTATATTTTTGCTTAAGCTGCTCTCGGGTTGATTCAGGTGAAGACGTAATCTATCAACACCGGGTGAAAGGGGGGAAATGACCTCGCTTGTCACAAGTTATATCTAGCTCTCTACTGCTCCCTCATGAGCTTAAAAACAGAGGCACAAAGAAGAAGTATTTTGAATTTTTAAAGGTAGCACATGACAAATTTACTTGGAATGGTAGGAAATACCATGCATAGGTAGATATGGTGGACTCAGCTGGAAAGAAAGTTTGGCTTTGGGGATTGGATGCACGAGTGAACCATACACTCTGTACGAATTTTTAGGCTTAGCAAAAAAGTGTGTTTGAAGCAAACATCTAACAATAACCAGTAACAGAACAACATAAGACATTTACCGGTCATAACCATAAAAACTCTACACCGTCTCCCTTGTTGACCAAACAATTCTTTTGATGGAAAGATTAGCACTATGAATTAACAACTGTGAAAAACCACACAATTTCAAGCTTTCAACCATATTTCTTTACTAATCAATTCTACTCAAATAACTAGCAAGTTTAAGCATTCAACTTAACATCTCAAGACATTTGAGAAGCATCAAGTATCCACACAATGATCTATAAAACTATGCAGGCTTTTCATTTTATTCTATCATCACACAAATAGAATTTTGTCGCATTGACAATTCAAGCAATTTTTCAACAAAAATTCTCCAACAAGTATAAGTGAAGAACAAGAGAGTTTAACTTAACAACTAGCAGCTCTAAACAAGATAAAAGCTAAAAGCGAGAGCTTACTAGAAAACAGACAGTAGCCAAGAATACTCAAAAAGATATAAGCGAAGCAAAGGAGTATTCGAACGAAAAAACGGAGCATGTCTCTCTCCCACACATATAAAGCTAGGATCCAACAAAGATATTACTAACAAACAAACAAACAAAAATGAAAGTAAAAAGGCGCTCCAAGCATAGCACATAATATGTAAAGTGATAAAAACGAAGTTTAACGAAGACGACCTTATGATAGTCGATGAAGATGAGGGGATGCCTTGGGCATCCCCAAGCTTTGACTCTTGATAGTTCTTGATATTCAGAGGGGGGTGCCATGGGGGCATCCCCCAGCTTGAGCTCTGATCCATCCTCGATTTCTTCATATTCCTCTCCTTTGGAACTTAAAAACTCCCTGCACACAAAACTTCTCATAATTTGATTAGAGGGTTAGTGCTCATAAATTAAAATGCACATGTGTTCAACTCATGACAAATTGCAAACCAACTTCATTAAACATTAGCTACTGTTTGCTAAGCCTCAATGTGGCACTCTACCCCTAGAGTATCACATATGGCGATGGTAAAGAGACAAATGCAAAATAAAAGCAGAATCTGTCAAAATCTGAACAGTCTGTAAAGATCGAATTTTTCGAGGCACTTCTGCAGCTTAAATCAAAAAACTTAAAACTAACAAAATATATATAAAAGCATCAGGCTTTCTGTCAAAGATTATCATAAAAATATAAAATCCTGGAGATTTTAGGATTTTCGTGCAACAGGCGCACAGAATCTGTTTTTGGACAGCAACACAATACCTCACACTTTCAATGCATTAGAGGCTAAACTTGGCACAAAAAACCAAAATAAAAAGATACAATGAAGTTGATACAGAGGTAATAACTTCATGACTCAACAAAATCAAAAAGAAAACTGAAAATAAAAGATGGGTTGCCTCCCAACAAGCGCTTTTCTTTAATGCCTTTTAGCTAGGCGCAATGCCAAATATCAAGTTTTTTCGGAGGCCTTTGCAACATCAAGAGCATAGCTTGACCTTATGATTGATTCAAAAGGAAACTTCTTTCTCTTTCTAGGGAAGTGTTCCATCCCTTTTTTTAAGGGGGAACTGAAACCTTATATTTTCCTCTTTCATATCAATAATAGCACCAACAGTTCTCAAAAACGGTCTTCCCAATATAATAGGACAAGAAGCATTGCACTCAATATCCATAACAATAAAATCAACGGGAACATAATTATCATTAACAACAATAAGGACATCATCAACTCTACCCAAAGGTTTCTTTTTAGAAAAATCAGCAAGATGAACATTTAAATAGCACTCTTCCAAAGGATTTAAATCAAACATATTATAGAAACTTTTAGGCATAACAGAAACACTTGCACCAAGATCACATAAATCATTGCAATAAAAGTAATTTATTTTCATCTTAATAGTGGGTTCCCAACCATCTTCTAACTTCCTAGGGATAGAGGTTTCAAGCTTGAGTTTTTCTTCCCTAGCCTTGATAAGAGCATCGGTAATGTGTTTGGTAAAGGCAAGATTTATTTTACTAGCATCCGGTGTCTTAGCAAGTTTTTGTAGGAACTTAATGACTTCAGTAAGATTGCAATTATCAAAATCAATTTCATCATCTTTAAATAAACTAGGTGGATCCTCTTTAGTGGTTTGGATAGTATAAACTTTAACAGTTTTCCTATTCATTTCAGCAATTCTAGCTTCTTCAGCCTCTCTAGCCCACCTAGCTTTCAAGAGAGCCATCATCCTTTCATTTTCATTAATTTGAAGAGAGATATCATTTAAAGATTCAGTATGTTTGTCTTGATTTGGAGTGGTTCTAATTTTCAAAATTTCAACATCATGAGCAAGAACGTCTACTTTAGAGACCAGACTATCCAGTTTTTCCAACTTCTCTTCAACAGTTTTGTTAAAAGCTTTTTGCGAAGTGATAAATTCCTTTAAAACAGTTTCAAGATCAGAGGACACATTCTTATTAGGATTATAAGAATTACCATAAAAGTTGCCATTATTGGGAGGATAAGGCTTATAGTTGTTACTACCAAAATTATTTCGATAGGCATTATTGTTGAAGTTGTTTCTATTAAGAAAATTAACATCAACTTGATCCTTTTCTTGGGCAATTAATGAAGCAAGTGGAACATTATTAGGATCAATATTAGACTGATTGGTGGCATGCATAGACATAATCATATCAACCTTATCACTCAAAGAGGAGATTTCCTCGACAGAATTTACCTTCTTACCACTTGGAGCTCGTTCGGTGTGCCATTGTGAATAATTTGTCATCATCTCATCCAAGAGTTTAGTTTCTACACCTAATGTTGTGGACATGAAGGTGCCTCCCGCGGCCGAGTCCAAAAGGTTCCTTGAAGAAAAATTCAAACCTGCATAAAAAGTTTGGATAACCATCCACATAGTTAATCCATGCGTGGGACAATTCTTAACCATAGATTTCATTCTCTCCCAAGCTTGAGCAACATGTTCATTATAAAATTGTCTAAAGTTCATAATGTTACTCCTTAGTTGTATGATTTTAGCAGGTGGATAATATTTTCCAATAAAAGCATCTTTGCATTTAATCCAAGAATCAATGCTATTTTTAGGCAAAGACAATAACCATTCTTTTGCTCTCCCTCTCAAAGAGAAAGAGAAAAGCTTCAGTTTTATGATGTCACTTTCTACCTCTTTATACTTCTGCATATCACATAACTCAACAATGTTATTTAAATGAGAGGCGACATCATCAGCACTAGCACCAGAAAATTGCTCTTTCATAACAAGATTTAGCAAGGCAGGTTTAATTTCATAAGATTCCGCTTTAGTATCGGGTGGAGCAATTGGAGAGCATATGAAATCATTGTTATTAGTGCTAGTAAAGTCACACAACTTGGTGTTTTCAGTAGAAGACATAACGATAAGATAAAATAACAAGACAGGAATAAAGACTACACTAATTTTTTTGGGTTTTAAAATTTTGAAACAGGAAAATAAACTAAACGAGATATAAAGCAAGCAAGAAAAAAACAAAGTAAAGAGATTGATAGTATGAGACTCTCGTTGCTGTAGCTCCAAAGTCCCCGGCAACAGCGCCAGAAAAGAGCTTGCTGCTATATTAAAATAAGTTGGGTGATGCCCCAAGCGAAGTCGGAATTGCAGCTAGTAGCAGTTTTCCCACGTTTAACGAACCGAGGTTTATCGAACCAGTAGGACTTTGAAATCAACAACGAGGTGAATGTTGAAGATCTCTGGCGCTTGACCTTCAATAGACGTGGACCTGCACACACTCAACCAAAATACTTTGCCCCCAACGGCGGAAAGGTTGTCAATCTTTCCGGTCTCGCAGAAAACAAAGCGGTTAATTATATGATGAAATAGATGAAATATGAAAAGTGACCAGAGGAATAATGATAATTAAAAGCAAGTAAATGAGGTTGTAAACAATGTAAAAAGATGGACCGGGGGCCATGGGTTCACTAGTGGAGTCTCTCAAGTAAATAAAATATGCATGTGATGGGTGAACGAATTACAGCTAGGCAATTGACAAGATCATGATACAAACCCAATTTAGCTATGAAAAAAAGGACATGATAATACTTATTGAGGCATCACGACAAGGATTAAAGACCGTCGATTCCAACTGCGTCTTTGTCTAAAAAGTCCACCGTGGGATCGCTATCCAGCCTGTCACCCAACGGTATTAAGTTGCAAGCAACAGACAATTGCATTAAGTAAAGTGCATGAAGTAAGCAATACTAACATCAAAAGAGACATTAACACCGCTGTTTTACCCTTAGTAGCAAAAGCACACCCTCGCCCTTAGATGTTTCTGTCACTCGTGCCCAGGAACAAAAGGGGGCATGAACCCACTATCTAGCATAAATACCCTCTCTTGGAGATACACACAATCACTTGGCCAAAGTAACTACGCACATCGGAGAGCATGCAAGAACATAAATTACTCATATAAGAATCATGCAAAATCTGAACATAACTTCATAATCCATCGGATCCTAGCAAACACATCACATAGCATTACAATAATCGATCTTGATCATGTTAGGCAGCTCACAAGATCATAAGACATGAAGCACAAGAGAGAGAGACTACCAACTAGCTACTGCCATGGACCCGTAGTCCAAGGTGAGACTACTCACAAATCATCTCCGAGGAATGCATGGCGATGAAGAGCCCTCCGGGATCGATCTCCCCTCTGGCAGAGTGCCGGGATTAGCTTCAGATTGAACCCCGAACTAGGGTTTTCGGTGACGGCGCGTCGGGGTCGAGTTTCTGGAAAATAATGGCACGTGGGAACAACTCCGTGGCCAGAGCGGCCGCGGAAGTATCCACGGCCTGGAGCGAGGCCTCGGAAGGCTTGGCGTCCACAAAGTTGGGCACGACGGCATTCGGGTTGGCCTCCCGGAACGAGGCCATCACACGCGGCTCCGTTTGGAGACTGGATCCATTTCGATCATTGAGAAGCCGGCAAGCGGTCGTGTTCTTGATGGACCTAATGGAGACGACCGTATTCACGAGGAACTATGCCACATCTGGGAGGCTTTGGCAGGTCGGCGCCAGCCCAGACAGTTCAGCAGCTCGTTCCAGCTTCCGCACCCGTGTCACGACGTCTGCGCTGGCGGCAGCAACGCCCTTGAACTCCTCCTCTGTCTGGCAGTGAAATTCCGCGAGTTCGGAGGACACACGGGAGTGATCCTTCTCCAGCTCGAGGTGCCTAGTCTTCAGCGACGATAGCACCTCCCCCTGCAGCTTCAAGGACTCCTTCAACCCGGCCACCTTCTGGCTGTCCAGCTTGGCTTGTGTAACAGCCCCAGTTTGGTACTGTAAAATTTGAACCAAATTTCACTTTTGCATTGCACTTGCATCATGGCATACATATTTAAATTGCTAAGTTTAATAAAGCAACAATTGGAAAACATTTAAAAGGGAAACAAACACCTTCCCAAATTCCCAAACAAATTGCAATTGCTCAAGTTAGCAAAACCAAAATAATATTGAGCTTCCAAATTGTCCAGGAAGTTCCAAGAGTGCTTTTATAACTATTTGTCAAAATCCAATTCTTGCCAAGTGGTTTTATAAAATGAGGAAAATCAAAATTGGTGCAAATTAATTCCTATTTTGAGACCATGTTAAACTTTTCAAAAATTAAAAATAAAAATATGGGGAGCTTCTTATCTCATTGTGAGCCTCCCTAAAATTTTTCATAATTTTTGAAAAGGTTTAAGTACCCCAATTTAATGGATTTGGTTGCTGCCTTTAAAAGAAAAAAATCAGAAATGGGACAAGCAGTGCAGGGGGGTTATTGCAAAATGCCATCGTCTTCTTCACTGTCACCACAGTGGCGGCACTGGCGCCATGCCGCCGTGCTCGCCCCGCGCCGTGTTGCGTGCTCCCTAGGTGGATAAGGAGGCCACCGAGACGCTTTGTCTCTCTCCCCTCACTCGTTCCCTCCCTATTTTTCTGTTTCCCGAAACCCTAGCGCTAGCTCAATGGACTGCCGTCGACCCGCCGCCGTCCCTCGCGCATCGCCGCTGCTAGGAGCACCGCAGAGCAGATTGAAGCAGGGCAAAAGCTCCGCCTCGTCGTCGTCTACCTCCCCGCCGAAGGAATCGAGCCGGGAAGCCCTCTGCTGCGAGTTCGCTGCCGTCTTCTTCCATGACTCCGGCCGCCGCTCCGCCGAACGATTGCCGCCGTCTCGTCCCTCTCTGACCTCACCGTCTGCACCACCGCACTCAGGGTGAGCAGCACATACTCCTGGACCTCTTTGTCCTCCTGCTCCTTCCCTAGTTTGTAGTGTCGCTGTAGCTCGCCGCTGGCCGCCGCCGGTCGCCATTGTTTACGTCGCTCCGGCGACCATTAGGTAGCGGCGCTGCCGTAGTTAGTTGCCCGTAGTCCAACACGTCGAATGAACGCAGTAGCATGTCCTCGCGCACCCTGCACCGTCGAGCGCATGCTCGACATGGCGCGCGGTCACTGCGCACGTGCGCGCCGGTCGTGGCCTCGGCCCAGTCAAAACGCTTCGTCGGTACTACCGGGCTGTTAGCCAGAAGTACGGACCATAGGTTGATTCGGTACTGGATACTTCTGTTAATTTCCGAAAGTAGTTCGGAAGTTGCCCCGGAAGTACCGACTTGACCGGTTCTACTGGGCAGTTCACCGGAAGTACCGACCGTAGGGTGATTCGGTACTGGATACTTCTGTTAATTTCCGGAAGTAGCTCGGAAGTTGCCCCGAAAGTACCGACTTGACCGGTACTACCAGGCAGTTCACCGGAAGTACCGACCATATGGTGATTCGGTACTGGATACTTCTGTTAATTTCCGGAAGTAGCTCGGATGTTGCCCCGGAAGTACTGACTTGACCGGTACTACCGGGCAGTTCACCGGAAGTACCGACCGTAGGTCTTTTCGGTACTGGATACCTCCTGTCTTATTCCGGGAGTGGCTCGGAAGTAGCCCCGGAAGTACCGACTTGTCCGGTACTACCGAGCCGTTTTCCAGTAGTACCGACTCAACTAATTAAAATTTGGGAAAATCATAACTTAATAAATATTGATTCAAATTTTGCAAATGATATATCAAAATGATCAGCAAATCAAAGGCTATCTAGTTATGTTATTTTCACAGCATGACAACAACTTTTGCTTTGATGTCATTCTCGAAATGGTTGAAAGAATTAAATTTAAATAAACGTTTAATTCACCATTTATTCATCGTTATTCGGAAAATTGCAAACAAGGTACCAAAATTATCAGGAGAACAATACCTATCTATTCATGTCATTTTCATGCATATTTAAACCACATTTATGTACTATAATAGTTCATAAGCAATGTGGTCATTAAATTAAACATGGGGTCGTTTCCAAATAATTGCACCAATTATTTGGCACTCCATTTAAATTGTTAGCTAAATTAAATGATGATATCCGTGCATAAACTTGAGATGTCATCATGATTGTGCATTGCACCTTTTGTATTCCTGTTATTTATTTGTTCTCCTGTTATTGTTTATGTATCGGTAGGTTCAGGAGTCGAGGTTCCACCTCAATATCTCGACGATCCGTGCTATCAGCCCCATCAGTAAGGCAAGAGATAACCTAACCTTCTGTGCATATCTCATCCTATTGTTTTATACAAGTATTTTCTCCACCATAATAATGCATTCGATTCCAATGTCAACTTTTGGTCAATGTATAGAGTATCCTATTAATAGCATGTTCCCTACAACATTACATGTTTTCCCTCCTATTATCCATAGGTTTGATGTGTTGGCCTGAGTTAATTTATATCTGTAGAATATATGCTTAGCTATGCTTAGCCATGCTTAGTCGAATGCTTAGTCATCTGGTGATTATTTCCATGCTTGTGAAGTTGATGGAATATTCGGACGAGGTGGAAACTTGTGGTACTTAATTAAAATGATTAAAGGCTTGGATGAGTTGCCATCAGGGTGGTGGTGTTTTTCCTCATTCTTGTCGCCTAGGCTAAGAGTGCTTTTAGCTAGAACCAAGAACCGAGCGTGCTTCCATCGGTGGGACATATGGAATCCTTACTAACCGAGTAAATTGTGCGGGCGTATCCAAGGGTCCTCTAGTTTGCGCTTTCCATTTGCGAGTGAGTTGCAGGTTGGATGAAGGCGCGATGAGGACGGTGGTGTTTAGGATGTGGCGATGGGGGCAGGGTGTTGAAATAGGCATTGAACTTGTCCTGTCGTCACAATGACCCTTGGATAGTCTCATGCAAGGTAAAGGTTTAACCGCGCCCGCCCTGCCGGCTTTCCCAGGAAGAGAGCTAATTGATTAGGCAAGGGGTCGGACGGTACCGGTGGTAAAAACAGTACACCCCTATAGGGTTTAATCTTTTCGAAAAGCCGTGTCCACGGTTATGGACAAATCTTGGGAGAGGCAGATTAGCTCATAGAAAACCTGAACTTATTCATTTCCTCGAGGGTGATTCGAGGGAGTGCCTTGGTGGAGATGAGTGGTGGATTCTGGATACTGTTGGTTCAATGTGAACTAACGAATGAAAGTTTACTATCTTATCCCCTTGTGAAAACCTTCTGAGTAGTCGATGCCATAAGTCATTGTCTTTAAAAAGGAAAACTAGCTTTATGCAAAACAACTACTATACAGCTTTGAAGCCAATCATCATTGGGCCTATATCATCCTAGTAACCTTGCGAGTACGTCGTACTCAGCCTTGCTTTGTTGATTATTATTTGTTTCAGAGGAGGACGTCACCGAACAGGAAGGTGGGTTCTTTGTTGACATCGACGAGTAGTCTGGGGTTCCCAGGTGGCAGCTTGGGACGTCATGGAACAAGCTGGCTGGGTTATGTTATTCTAGGCCTCTTAGGGCATAATTTGGATCTTGTTGTTAGACAACTAAATTTGCTTCCGCATGATGTAATGTTGGGTCTGTGACCTCTAATGTGTATTTTGCTATCTTTCTCTTTATATGAGTTGAATTATGATCTCTTGGGTCGTAGAGTCTGTGATGTGCCAGATGTTTCGCAGTCTTGATCTTTCTATTATGCATTGATAACTATGCCAGTGTTTATGGCATGATCGAGGTGTTGTGTTGCCGATGATCCATTCTGAGCACGCCTGCCAAAGGTTTTGGCCTGGGAGTGGTAACCCCAGTAACCTTCGATTGTGTAGCATATCCTGTGGGTTACATAGCATCTCTGTATAATTCCGGGGTCGGGGCGCTACAAATTGGTATCAGAGTAGGACTGCCTATAGGAAACCCTTCTATTGGTCGATGTCGTGTCTAGTGTTTGTGAAAATTATTTATAACCTAACAATGAGTTGTGAAAACCATCTTAGGATTCTTTTTACTCCTTACCCAATTCGATCCATCTCTGAGTTATCTTACCTCTATTTGTTTTAACCGTTGTGTCAAAGTTTAAGGTTCTCCAGGTTGGGTTCTTACCGTCCAGTGTATGTATCGAGTCCTTTGCTTCTGTTTGCTTCCGCCGCGTTGACGTAATGTCACATGTGGTTGTCTTGTTCTATTTACTTGAGTTAGTGCCATCTCAAGTCTTTGTACTAGGAAGGACGCTAATGCTCGATCCTAAATATTCGGAGATGGATACTAACTGTGTCCTTGTTCAAATATCCAGAATGGCTCCTACCCGTCGTGGTAACCAAAGCGATGCTGAGCCACCGCCGCCACCCTCTATGGCGGAGGTTCTGATGGCCATTGAAGAGAACCGCCTGCGCAACAAGCGTCTGCTCGAGCAGTTGGTGTAGCAGGGTGCACGAAGGAATAATGACTGCAACACTCCCACTGAGTTCTTGCGCTCCCAGCCACCGACTTTATCTGATGCTAGAGAGCCGCTCGATGCGGACGACTGGCTGCGTGCTCTCGAGCGCAAGTTTGCTGCCCTACATGTTCCTGCTGCTGAACAAGTGAACTTTGCGACCTACCTTTTAAATGGAGCCGCTGGTTCTTGGTGGGAGAGTCATGTGTCGATGTTTGCTGCGGGCCATGTCTTCACCTGGGCTGAATTCTGCACTGCCTTTCGTGCTGCTTGCATTCCTAAGCCCATCATGGACATATAGAGGAGGGAGTTCTTGGATCTGAACCAGGGACGTATGGACGTCCAAGCTTATGGGCGTGAGTTCAACCACCTATCTCGCTACGCCCCGCGGGATATGACCAATGATGAGGACAACAAGGGAGTTGTTCCGCAAGGGGCTTGCAACGCGGCTCCGATATGAGCTGTTGCCCTTTAAGTTCCAGTCTTACCAGGACCTGTACAACCAGGCTCTCACTCTGGAGCAAGGTCGGAAGGAGTTGGAAGCTTCCAAGAGGCTAGCGCAGGGGGACCATCAGAGTTCCTCGAGTTCTGAGGTGAAGTAGTGCAGGGTCTTTGTGCCTTTCAGCGCGGTGCCACGTGCTCCATACCTGCCCAGGCCCTCAGGATACAGACCACCTCCGCCTCGCCCAGCTACTTCGACCTTGGGTGCGGCTGGAAGTGGGTTTCGTCCTCAGCTGCCTGCACCACCGAGGCCCACTTGGTACTGCTGTGGCCCGCCGGGTCACTTCTCAAGGGAGTGTCCTCAGAAGGCACCTGCTACTGCAACACCTGCACCAGCTCCCTCTACACAAGCAGCCAAGGCTATGACTGTCAGCCGTGGTCGTCTGAACCACGTCTCTACTTAAGGAGTTGAAGAGGACCCCGGTGTTCTCATGGGTATGCTTCGAATTAATGAATATCCAGCTTCAGTCTTGTTCGATTCTGGAGCATCGCATTCATTCATATCCATAGCTTTCGCACATAGCCACCAAATACCGTTTGTGGTCTTGGACTCCCCTCTAGTGGTTAAAACACTAGGCTCTAGTTGGCACACTAACTGGATTGCTCCAGAGGTCCAGATTACCATAGGCTATTGGTCCTTTCCGTTCCCGTTGATAGCGCTCAAGTCAGATGGTCTAGATGTCATTCTGGGCATGGACTGGCTAGTCAAATATTAGGCTAACTTGAACTGTGCTGCCAAGTCTGTCACAGTGATCCACCCAACCGTCGGGCTAGTGAGTTACTGGTCCCCTTCATCTACAACTCCATCCGCTGCCGCTCCTCTCTCTCCGGAGATCAGTCTATACTTTATGGAAGGAATCACCCCAACTGAAATGCATGAGGTAGGGGTGGTGTGTGATTTCCCCGATGTCTTTCCTGAAGAATTGCCTGGCATGCCACCTGATCGAAGTGTGGAGTTTGTCATCGAATTGGTTCCGGGAACTACTCCGATTTCCAAAAGGCCTTACCGCATGCCGGCGGAAGAGTTGACTGAGGTGAAGAAACAAAATGATGAGCTGATGGAGAAAGAATTCATTCGGCCTAGTAGCTCACCCTGGGGTTGCCCTGTCATCTTTGTCAAAAAGAGGGATTCTAATGTTCCTCGTTTGGTTGTTGATTATCGGACACTGAATTCGGTAACCATAAAAAACAAGTATCCTATTCCCCGGATAAATAACCTCTTCGATCAGCTAGCTGGTGCAACTGTATTCTCCAAGATGGATCTGAGGTCAGGCTACCATCAGATCCAAATCAGGAAGGAGGATATCCGAAGACGGCTTTCACTACCCGTTATGGTTTATACGAGTATACCGTCATGTCCTTTGGTCACACCAATGCCCCAGCTACCTTCATGAGGCTTATGAACTCCATCTTCCATGAGTATCTCAAAAAATTCGTCATCATATACATTGATGACATTCTCGTTTACTCCAAAACCGAAGAAGACCATGTTGAGCATCTTCGGTTAGTTCTGACGAAGCTTCGTGATCATCGTCTCTATGCTAAGTTCTCCAAGTGTGAGTTCTGGTTAAAGGAACTCATCTTCCTAGGACATGTGGTGTCAGCTGCTGGAGTAGTTGTAATACCTGACAAGATTCAGTCAATTCTGGATTGGGCGACTCCAAAGTCGGTCAAGGACATCCGTAGCTTCCTTGGGTTAGCGGGTTATTACCACCGATTCATCGAAGGCTTCTCCAAGATAGTCAAAGCTTTGACAGACCTTCTCAAGAAGGATAAGAAGTTCGTATGGACAGACAAAGCTGAAGAGAGCTTCCAAACCCTAAAAGTAAAACTAACGACTACTCTTGTGCTTGTCCTTCCGGACACCAACAAGGACTTTGTCGTCTTCTGTGACGCCTCTCTACAAGGCTTAGGCTGTGTGCTGATGCAAGAAGGCCATGTGGTAGCGTATGCTTCTCGCCAACTTAAACAGCATGAGCACAACTACCCAACTCATGATCTAGAGCTTGCTGCCATGGTTTATGCGTTGAAACAATGGAGGCCCTACTTTTTGGGCAACCGTTGCGAGATCTTCTCGGATCACCAGAGTCTGAAGTATCTCTTCACCCAGCCAGATCTGAATCTCTGATAGAGAAGATGGTTGGAGTTAATCAAGGACTATGATGTGACCCTCAGCTATCAGCCCGGCAAGGCCAATGTCGTGGCAGATGCGCTGAGTCGCAAGTCTTATTGCAACACCCTGATGGTTGAGAAGGCTCAACCTGCTCTTCATGAGGAATTCGCCTGTTTGAATCTAGAAATTGTTCCTTCTGGATATCTAGCAAACTTAGAGATCAAATCCACTCTTGAGGATGAGATCAAGGCAGCCCAACTGCAAGATGCTGGCATCCGAAAGATCAAGAAGAATATCGCAAGTGGGAAAGCTAAATGTTTCTCCATTGATGACTATGGTGTTGTCCATTTCGGGGACCGTCTTGTGGTGCCCAAGAGTGGGAGTGTGAAAGGGGTGATACTCCAAGAAGCACATGAGTCTCCCATATCCATCCACCCTGGTAGCACCAAGATGTATCAAGATCTCCGCAGCAAATTGTGGTGGACTCGCATGAAGTGAGAAATTGCTAAGTACGTTGCTGAATGCGACGTCTATCGCCTTGTGAAGGCTAAACATCAAAGGCCAACTGGTACTCTTCGCCCCATAGCTATTTCCTCAGTGGAAATGGGATGAAGTGGGTATGGACTTCATTACCAGTTTCCCGGGGTCACCAAAGGGTAATAATGCCATTTGGGTAGTCATTGATCGTCTATCCAAGGTCGCCCATTTCCTCCTTGTTTGCGAGGATATCAACTCTAGTAAACTGGTTGATCTGTATATGGCCCAGATTGTTCCTTTGCATGGGGTTCCACTGAGGATCATCTCAGACCGTGGAAGTCTATTCGTGTCCCGATTCTGGCAGAACTTCCAAACTGCTATGGGAACCCGTCTCAACTTTAGTACGGCTTATCATCCTCAAACTGATGGTCAGACTGAAAGGGTAAACCAAGTTCTGGAGGACATACTTTGGGCATGTGTTATCTCCTTCGGTAAAGGTTGGGAAAAGTATCTCCCCCTCGCCTAGTTCTCCTACAACAATAGCTATCAAGCTAGTCTGCAGATGGCTCCATTTGAGGTTCTCTATGGACGAAAATGTCGAACTCCGCTAAATTGGTCTGAAACCGGAGAAAGGCCACTCTTCGGTCCTGATGTGATCAACGAGGCCGAAGAGAAAGTTCAAATCATTCGGGAGAATCTGAAGATTGCCTAGTCCAGGCAGAAGAGCTACTATGATAAGCATCATCAGGAGGTTCACTATGCTATTGGTGACAAAGCCTATCTTCGAGTCTCTCCCCTCCGAGGCGTTCGTCGTTTCGGGATCAAGGGAAAACTGGCACCTCGCTTTGTTGGTCCTTTCACTATCTTGGCTAAGAGAGGTGATCTCTCCTACCAGTTGGAGCTCCCAGAGAAATTCCCAGATGTGCATGATGTGTTCCATGTCTCTCAACTCCGTCGTTGCTTCAAAGATCCTATTCGTGGTGTTGATCACGAAGTGTTGGACATCCAGGAGGATCTAACTTACCGTGAGCATCCTGTCTGCATCTTGGATGAAGTGGAAAGAAACACCAGACCATCAAGTTCCTCAAGATCCAGTGGTCTAACAATTCTGAAGAAGAAGTAACCTGGGAACGTGAAACCAGTCTTCGTCAGGAATATCCCGCCTTCTTCACTCAAGCCTAGAATCTCGGGACGAGATTCCTGTAAGGGGGGTAGATTTGTAACAGCCCCAGTTTGGTACTCTAAAATTTGAACTAAATTTTCACTTTTGCATTGCACTTGCATCATGGCATACATATTTAAATTGCTAAGTTTAATAAAGCAACAATTGGAAAACATTTAAAAGGGAAACAAACACCTTCCCAAATTCCCAAACCAATTGCAATTGCTCAAGTTGGCAAAACCAAAATAATATTGAGCTTCCAAATTGTCCAGGAAGTTCCAAGAGTGCTTTTATAACTATTTGTCAAAATCCAATTCTTGCCAAGTGGTTTTATAAAATGAGGAATATCAAAATTGGTGCAAATCAATTCATATTTTTAAAACCATGTTAAACTGTTCAAAATTCAAAATAAAAATATGTGGAGGTTTCTTATCTTATTGTGAGCCTCCCTGAAAATTTTCATAATTTTTGAAAAGGTTTAAGTACCCCAATTAAATGGATTTGGTTGCTGCCTTTAAAAGAAAAAAATCAGAAAAGGGAAAAGCAGTGTAGGGGGGTTATTGCAAAATGCCATTGTCTTCTTCACTGTCGCCACAGTGGCGGCACTGGCGCCATGCCGCCGTGCTCGCCCTGCGCCGCGCTGCGTGCTCCCTAGGTGGATAAGGAGGCCACCGAGACGCTCTATCTCTCTCCCCTCACTCGTTCCCTCCCCGTTTTTCTGTTTCCCGAAACCCTAGCGCTAGCTCAATGGACGCTGTCGACCCGCCGCCGTCCCTCGCGCGTCGACGCCGCTAGGAGCACCGTAGAGCACATCGAAGCGGGGCAAAAGCTCCGCCTCGTCGTCGTCTACCTCCCCGCTGAAGGAATCGAGCCGGGAAGCCCTCTGCTGCGAGTTCACCGCCGTCTTCTTCCACGACTCCGGCCGCCGCTCTGCCGAACGATTGCCGCCATCTCGTCCCTCTCTGACCTCGCCGTCTGCACCAGCGCACTCAGTGTGAGCAGCATGTACTCCTGGACCTCTTTGTCCTCCTGCTCCTTCCCTAGTTTGTAGTGTCGCTCTAGCTCGCCGCTGGCCGCCGCCGGTCGCCGTTGTTCACGTCGCTCCGGCGACCATTAGGTAGCGGCGCCACCGTAGTTAGTTGCCCGTAGTCCAGCACGTCGAATGAGCGCAGTAGCACGTCCTCGTGCGCCCTGCACCGTCGAGCGCGTGCTCGACATGGCGCGCGGTCACCGCGCACACCCGCGCCGGTCGTGGCCTCGGCCCAGTCAAAACGCTGATTCGGTACTGGATACTTCTGTTAATTTCCGGAAGTAGCTCGAAAGTTGCCGCGGAAGTACCGACTTGACCGGTACTATCGGGCAGTTCACCGGAAGTACCGACCGTAGGGTGATTCGGTACTGGATACTTCTTTTAATTTCCGGAAGTTGCCCCGAAAGTACCAACTTGACCGGTACTACCGGGGAGTTCACCGGAAGTACCGACCGTAGGGTGATTCGGTACTGGATACTTCTGTTAATTTCTGGAAGTAGGTCGGATGTTGCCCGGAAGTACCGACTTGACCGGTACTACCGGGCAGTTCACCGGAAGTACCGACTATAGGTATTTTCAGTACTGGATACCTCCTGTCTTATTCCGGAAATGGCTCGGAAGTAGCCCGGGAAGTACCGACTTTTCCGGTACTACCGGGCTGTTTTCCGGTAGTACCGACTCAACTAATTAAAATTTGGGAAAATCATAACTTAATAAATATTGATTCAAATTTTGTAAATGATATATCAAAATGATCAGCAAATCAAAGGCTATCTAGTTATGTTATTTTCACAGCATGACAACAACTTTTCCTTTGATGTCATTCTTGAAATGGTTGAAAGAATTAAATTTAAATAACCGCTTAATTCACCATTTATTCATCGTTATTCAGAAAATTGCAAACAAGGTACCAAAATTATCAGGAGAACAATACCTATCTATTCATGTCATTTTCATGCATATTTAAACCACATTTCTGTACTATAATAGTTCATAAGCAATGTGGTCATTAAATTAAACATGGGGTTGTTTGCAAATAATTGCACCAATTATTTGGCACTCCATTTAAATTGTTAGCTAAATTAAATAATGATATCAGTGCATAAACTTGACATGTCATCATGATTGTGCATTGCACCTTTTGTATTTCTGTTATTTATTTGTTCTCCTGTTATTGTTTGTGTATCGGTAGATTCAGGAGTCGAGGTTCCACCTCAATATCTCGACGATCCGTGCTATCAACCCCATCAGCAAGATAAGAGATAACCTAACCTTTTGTGCATATCTCATCCTATTGTTTTATACAAGTTTTTTCTCTACCATAATAATGCATTCGATTCCAATGTCAACTTTTGGTCAATGTATAGAGTATCCTATTAATTGCATGTTCCCTACAACAGTACATGTTTTCCCTCCTATTATCCATAGATTTGATGTGTTGGCCTGAGTTAATTTATATCTGTAGAATATATGCTTAGCTATGCTTAGCCATGCTTAGTGAAATGCTTAGTCGTCCGGTGATTATTTCCATGCTTGTGAAGTTGATGGAATGTTCGGGCGAGGTGGAAACTTGTGGTACTTAATTAAAATGATTAAAGGCTTGGATGAGTTTCCATCGGGGTGGTGGTGTTTTGCCTCATTCTTGTCACCTAGGCTGAGTGTGCTTTTAGCTAGAACCAAGAACTGAGCGTGCTTCCACCGGTGGGACATATGGAATCCATACTAACCGAATAAATTGTGCGGGCGTATCCAAGGGTCCTCTAGTTTGCGCTTTCCATTTGCGTGTGAGTTGCAGGTTGGATGAAGGCGCGATGAGGACGGTGGTGTTTAGGATGTGGCGATGGGGGCAGGGTGTTGAAATAGGCACTGAACTTTTCCTGTCGTCATGATGACCCTTGGATAGTCTCATGTAAGGTAAAGGTTTAACCGTGCCAGCCCTGCCGGCTTTCCCAGGAAGAGAGCTAATTGATCAGGCTAGGGGTCGGACGGTACCAGTGTTAAAAACAGTACACCCCTACAGGGTTTAATCTTTTCGAAAAGTCGTGTCCATGGTTATGACATATCTTGGGAAAGGCGGATTAGCTCATAGAAAACCTGAACTTAATTAAAATTTGGCAACATTTGTTTAAAAGGTTCATTTCCTCGAGGGTGATTCGAGGGAGTGCCTTGGTGGAGATGAGTGGTGGTTTCTGGATACTGTTGGTTCAATGTGAATGAACAAATGAAAGTTTACTATCTTATCCCCTTGTGAAAACCTTCTGAGTAGTCGATGCCATGAGTCATTGTCTTTAAAAAGGAAAACTAGCTTTATGCAAAACAACTACTATACAGCTTTGAAGCCAATCATCATTTGGCCTATATCGCACTAGTAACCTGCTGAGTACGTCGTACTCAGCCTTGCTTTGTTGATTATTATTTGTTTCAGAGGAGGACGTCACCGAACAGGAAGGTGGGTTCTTTGCTGACATCGACGAGTAGTCTGGGGTTCCCAGGTGGCAGCTTGGGACGTCACAGAACAGGCTAGCTGGGTTATGTTATTGTAGGCCTCTTAGGCTACAATTTGGATCTTGTTGTTAGACAACTAAATTCGCATCCGCATGATGTAATGTTGGGTCTGTGACCTCTGATGTGTATTTTGCTATCTTTCTCTTTGTATGAGTTGAACTATGATCTCTTGTGTCGTAGAGTCTGTGATGTGCCAGATGTTACGTAGTCTTGTTCTCTCTATTATGCATTCATAGCTATGCCAGTGTTTATGGCATGATCGAGGTGTTGCGTTGCCGATGATCCATTCCGAGCACGCCTACCAAAGGTTTTGGCCTGGGAGTGGTAACCCTAGTAACTTTCGATTGTGTAGCATAGCCTGTGGGTTACATAGCATCTCTATATAATTCCGGGGTCGAGGCGCTACAGCTTGCTCCCGCAGGGCGTAGGCGGACACCTTCTCTGTGAGAAGTTCCTTCCTGGCGTCCTCGATGGCCTTCTAGGCTTCCGCCTCCTTCAGCTGCAAGTGCTTGATGTCTTTGACCTTCTCGTCGGGCACCTCCGGATGGTTTTTCTCCACCTCTGCGAGGCGTTTCCTGACCTCTCTTTCCAGCTCTTGTTTCCGGAGGTCCAAGGCCTCGGCCTTTCTTGTCAGTTCGGCCTCCTGGGTAACCAGCTGCTATTCCCTCTTTTAGACATCATGCTCGCAGCGCTCGCGCTCGATCTTCCAGAGTTTGTTCTTCCGCTCGAGGCCTTTCCACAGGGCCATGAGCAGATTCCACTAGCGGTCCAGCTCCGCCAACCCTTTTTGGATCACATCCGTAGCATGGGAGCTGGCGCGCGCCAATGCGTCCTCCTTGGCTTCGATCTCCTGGACCAGTTAGCCCACTCCCAGAGGACGGCTTCCTTGGTGCTCGACCCACTGATCATGATCTCGGGGGCTACTCCTTGCTGGTCCCTGGAAGCACCAGTTCTCTAGCCGCCCTTCACGGAAAGATCCTCCTTGATCTCCGCCAGCGCGGCGATCTCGGCACTCGCCTCGGAGCACGTCGAGAACTCGCCAAAGGCCTTTAGCTCCTCCCCGGTCATGAACGAGCAGGTATCCGCGCAATTCGATGTTTCAGCCCTGGCCGGACCACCGGAAGGTGCTGGTGCATGCCCATCTCCCGGGCGCGTGGTCGTCGTCGCCTTAGGCACGGCCTTGGACACCTCCTAGTCCAGAGTCACCGCAGCCGGGTCGCCCATTGAGGACCCGCGAACAACCGAAGTATCTGGATCAACTAGAGACGATGTCAGACCAGCAAGGCGGAGGAAAATAAAGCTTTCCCGGTGGGATAAGATTTACCTGCTGTCTCCGGCGTCCCCGCAGTTCACGTCTTCGCGGGGGCCAGGGGCGCCCCGGGTGCATTCTCCGCGTCGCCCCCACGTCTTTTCTCCGCTCCCTGCAAGTTGGACGGGGCGTCATCCCTCCGCGGGCTCCGGCGCTGGTGGCCGTGTCGTCCTCGGCTGTGTCTCGCCGCCTCTTGTTGGCCTACGGGGAAGCTTGACCCCTCCAATTACATTCGGTCATCTTCTTTGGGGCGCAACCCGCAAGCACGAAGACAACATTCATGACAAAAAGAAGCAAGAAGCAGACTTACCCGCGGGCGCGCTTGCAGCTCAGCGACACTGGCATGTCTGCGGACCCGGCGGAAGAGCCATGGGGGCTCAAGGGCATCATGCTGGCAGCGATGGAGGGCTCCTGAAGCGGCGGCTGGCACTAGGGTGACTCCTCGCGTCGCGGCGCCAGGACAAAGGCATCGACGTCGACCTCCATGTCCACGGGGCCGCCCTCTTCACCGACCACACATGCGGGTGGCGCCCGGGGGCTCGCCTCCGGGATTGAGACCGCAGCGGTTCCCATGGCAGGATGCAGGGAAAGAGCCTCTCTCGCCGCCTCCTCCTTTGTCGTCGTCTTCCTCATCGCTGACGTCCCCGCCGGTGTCATCGTCACCCTCGGATCCCTCGTCGTCTCTGTTGCCATCGTCGTCCTCTTTGGAGCGGGAGGACTCCTCTTCAGAACTCTCCGCGCTCTCCTCTTCGGACTCAGAGGTCTGTTCGTCCTCACCGGAGCTGGAGGGAGCCTTGGCTTTGTGGGTCTTGGCTTTGGTTGCCTGGGGCTCGGAGTCGGTCCGACCCTCGATCCCAAGGGCATTACACGCCGGCATTGCTGCCAGGACCTCTTTCTTCTGCGGATCCTCGCACAAGGACCGGACTCCCTCTGGTAGCTGATACTTCATGGAGGGAGGGAAGATCGTCTTCATGACCGCAAGAAGGGTGGAGTCGTCCTTGTTGTTGTTCTGCAAGCGGGAAGGGTCTTTGGGACCCTTGAAGCTCCAGGCTGGGTGAGGCCTTTTCTGCAAAGGAGCCAGGCGGCTGCGCAGGGCGTGCGCAATGATGGTGGCTCCAGAAACTCTTTGCTCCCGCAGAAGCTTCAAGCGGGACACCGCCGCCGAGAGATACACGTCCTGCAGGCTCGGACTCCTCCACAGCTCTTGGCTCACCGGGTGCTCCTTCGGCTCCTGAAGATGCTGGAGAGCCTCCGGTACACTGACGAGGAACCAGCCGTCCATCCACTCGTCCCACTTGGACTTCACCACCGTTTCGAGGTCGGCCTGCTTGACGTTTGGACGGAAGCAGAACGTGACTCCGCCTCCCAGCCAGCCCTCTTTTCCTATGCAGGGATAGAAGAAATGACGGAACAGCGCCACATAGGGCATCACCCCGACGAACGCCTCGCAGGTGTAGGCAAAGACGGACATATCCAGGATGGCACCGGGGATTAGGTGCAGAAGCTTCAGCTCGTACGCACGAATGATCTCTAGGAAGAAATCCGAGAATGGGGGAACGAGCCCCATCCGCATGAAGGTATCGAAAATGGGGATCTGCGTGGCTGTCCTGGTCTCTGATGGCGGCAGGACTTCTATCGCCGCACGATCCGGAGCGTCAGCCTTCGCCCTGGACGCAACTGCCCCGAAGTGTGCAGCCTGCAGCTTCTCCGCCTGCGCATGTCCGCCGTCGCAGCAATGTGCTGCGATCTCTTCCGCACCTTCTCGGATCTGGGGGGAGGCTGCCTCCTGATGAGCGAGCCGTCGGAGGGCTTCTACTAAGCAGATTGCTTGAGCTTGGCCATCGGGACTGAGAGACCGGATGCTCTGTGTTGCGGCGGCTAAGCTGAAAAGCGCATGGCGCACAGCGAGAAGAAAGAAGCCGAAGAGCAATTGGGCGGCGATTTGGGGATTTCTACGATTTGGGAGAAGTAACGGCTAAAGTTCCCATGAGCCGTGGCTTATAAGACATCCCATGCATTGCGTCGTGGCCCCACCACTCCAGTCGGCGCGGGGATCGAGGAGACGTTCCGTTCGGGGCGCTTCCTCCCATTGGATTCGAGACGGACGTTGGCGGTGCGTGCGGATTGCAACATTCACCAAAGCAAAGAAGACCCGTGGGCTCGCGCTGCTCCCCTGCGAGCACGGCCCTGACGGATGGGACAAGACAGTCAAGACTGGACGCCGGGGATCCACTTTGAATTTTTTGGTCATAGCCCCGTGCCAGTACTATGCCCGGGGGCTACTGTCGCAAAAGTGGAACACGGGGTTCCCCTGATGCGGTCAAAGTGGGTACACCATTAGTGGGCCCACCAAGAAGGCGAACAAGGCAAGGGTTCAAGACTGGCAGATGTCCCCCCCATCTGCCCATGGCAACTAGGCAAGGACGACATCGACAACCACGGCTAAGGGCTAGGGGAGCTTACAGGGTCACCCTCAACCTGGCAGATGAAGCGGAGGTCCCGGGGACCCAGATGCCCGGCAGGAGGCTAGGCTCACCTCCGGGATCCAGCCTCCGTACAAGCGGAGAGGATAAGCTTGCCAGCTCCGACTGGAAGCTCCTACAAGACTTGGGCACCAAGAAGATGGAGGCGCTGCGGGGGGACACAGTCGGTAAAGGTGTTAGCCTTTCCCCGCCCGCCCTACAAAAGGTGGGCAACCGCACCTAACCCCCCTTAGAAGAATACTTGGACGAGAAGAGGCCACGTCGCCCCATAAGTAGAAACTGGAGGGGTTTTCCCGCCTAAAACCCCTCCGCCCCCAAAGGTGCCCTTGTGGGATCCCCTTAACCCGAGGGAAGGGACGGAATTCCAGAGAGTCGGAGGCTAGGCTAGGTAGCGCACTAGACGAGAGTAGCATAAGCAAGAGGTGATCTCCTCCGGGACAAGATCTGCTCGTCTTCAACCTCTAGCCACCACCTCCCAGGTTCTCACCCGCAACCACCTCTGTAATCTACACCATGATAAACCACTCAATCCAGACATGCAGGAGTAGGACTTTTAGCCTCCGGGCGGCCTGAACCTGGGTAAACTCCCTGTGTCCTTGTGTTGCTTGCTAGTACGTAGATCGGACGTCTCGACAAGGTTCTCCCGGAAGTAGGCGTCTCCCAGCCTCCTTCGCGCCCCATGCCGAACCTAAAAAGGGGGTATCCATTACTCCTGGTGTCCGTGATCCAAGACACGACAGTCCCACCATGTTCAGCCCCCAGACCGCAAACGGCCAGGTTATAGGGATCATTCGGAGCTTCTGTGCCGGCAAATGAGCCTACTTGGCGTAGCGTTGACAACCTTCACAAGTCTTGATGATGTTGGCAGCATCTTCCTTAGCCGCCAGCCAGAAAAAACTGTGTCGAAACGCCTTGGCGACCAGTGCTTTAGCCGCCAGCCATCAAAGTGCATTATCCAGTATTGAGAATCCGGTAAAGGTGTGCTTTCCATCGCATATGACCAGTCTGCGAAATAGTCAGCTAAGACTTGAGATTTGATGGCGGTTCTCGGCTTGTACTAGATGTCAAAGGCTGCTAACTCGATGCCCCATTTGGCGACTCGGCCCATGGCGTCGGCATTGTTTATGATATCCTTCAATGGAGCTTTGCTGACCACCGTGATTGTGTGATCGTGAAAATAATGCCGCAGCTTCCTAGCGGCAAAGAACACACCGTAAGCTAACTTCTGGTAGTGAGGGGTAGCGTTGCTTTGAATCTGAAAAGACCTCGCTAATGAAATAGATGGGGTGTTGATTCGGCCATTGCTTTCCTTCCTCCAGATGCTCAACTACAATGACGGCGCTTATTACCAAATTGGTGGCCGACATGTAAAGCAAGAGCGGTTCCTTCTCCTTTGGAGCCGCCAGGATTGGAGCATGTGTCAATGTATACTTGAGCTGTGCCAAGGCTGCCTCCGCCTCCTCTGTCCAGAAAAAATTATCCGACTTTTTGAGCAGGTTATATAGAAGTAGCGCTTTGTCACCGAGTCGGCTGATGAATCGGCTAACAGCCGCGACGGAACCCGTAAGCCGTTGTATGTCTTTGAGAAAGGTCAGCCTCTCGATGTTCTGAATCGCCTTTATCTTTTTCGGGTTAACTTCAATTCCTCTTTAGGAAACAATGAAGCCTGGAAGCTTGCCTGCGGGAACTCTGAAGACGCATTTTGCCGGATTAAGCTTCATCTGGTACTCCCTTAGGTTTGCAAAGGTTTCCGACAGATCAGCGATGAGATCGCCTCGCTTCTTCGACATGACTGCAATTTCATCGACATAGACATGAACATTGCGGCCAATCTGCTTGTCTAAACAATGCTGCATACACCTTTGGTAAGTAGCACCGGCATTTTTCAAGCCGAAAGGCATTGTGTCATAACAGTAGTTGCCATATGGCGTGGTGAAGGACGTCTTGATTTGATCTAATTCCTTCATATTTATCTGATGGTAACTCGAATGAGCATCCATAAAACACAGTAACTCGGAGCCGGCAGTCGAATCAATGACCTGATTGATACGCGATAAGGCGAATGGATCTTTAGGACAGGCTTTGTTTAAGCCTGTGAAATCAATGCACATACGTAGCTCGGAGGTGTTTTTGTTTGGGACGAGGAAGGGATTTGCCAACCAATCAGTGTGGACGACTTCTCGGATGAACTTCGCGGCAGTGAGTCTTAGAATCTCCTTTCCTACCGCCTTGCGCTTCTCTGTTCCGAGTCGTCCGAGGCCTTTTTAACCAGCTTAGCATCTTTGATGACCTTCATAGAGTGCTCGGCAAGTTTCCTCGGAACACCTGGCATGTCGGAAGGCGACCAGGCGAACATATGCCGATTCTCACGGAGAAACTTGACGAGCTCGCTTTCCTATTTTTTGTCAAGGCCGACACCAATGATAGCTTCCTTTGTTGGGTCGTATTTTGTGAGCTTTACTTTCTTGGTTTCATCCTTTGGCTTGAAACTCGAGTCGACTTTAGAGGATGGCTTTTCTGTCACCGGCATCTCATTAGGACCCATTGTTTTCTTGAGGTCTTCCAGTTCTTCTCTGGAGATTTCTTCTTCAGCATGGATGGCATTAGCAACTTCGCATTCCTTTGCCTTTTTGAAATTCCCCTCAACTGTGATGATCCCATTGGCCCCGGCATTTTAAGCTTGTTGTAGATGTAGCACGGCCGAGCCATAAATTTGGCGAAAGCCGGACGTCCGAAGATTGCATGGTCCGCGCTTTTGAAAGGAACCACCTATAAAGAGACGTCCTCCGTTCGGAAATTATCTGTGCCCCCAAAGGTAACCTTTAGGGTGATCCTTCCCATCGAAGAAGCTTGTCGTCCCGGCACAATCCCATGGAACTTCACATTGCTGTGGCTGAGTTGTGACTCGGAGAGGTGCATCCTTCTCAATGTCACGACGTAGAGTATATTGATGCTACTTCCTCCGTCCATGAGCACCTTTGTCAACTTGTATTTGTCCCAGGTGATGGGAGTGTCGGACCAATCCAAGAATTGCGGTACTGCAGGTACCGTGGCGTTAAGTTCTCGCCAAGCTGCCTTTTACTTGTGAGACGAGTCAGTAGCTAGGTTGACAATGAGACTTTCAGTGTGCTTGGGGAACTTGCTGCCTTTTCCTTCTTTTGAGGTCGCATCATCAGATTCTGAGGCAGCGTCATCCTTCTCTTTGCCGTCCTTCCGATACTTGCGCTTGTTCCTTGACTTGCCGGCTTTGGGGTCCTTTGCGATGTCCCGATTGATGTGACATTGCTGGATCGTGTGGGAAATCGTCCCGTCTGGCCTCAGATGATGCACACAAGGATTATTTTTGATGTCCTCGTAGTTGACCTTTGCCGGTCGAGGAGGTCGGTTGTTCGCCGGTTTTTTGTCTGCCACTTTCTGCTGCTTGAGCCGCCTTTTCCAAAGGTGGAAGCAACTTCGTGTGAGGGGCCGGCTTGGTCTTCAACCTTTTTCTTCCCAGATTCGCATCGCCGGGACTCGTCATCTTCCCTATTGTCATCATCAGCGGCGGCATATTTGTTCGCACAGGCTAGGAAGCCGCCCAAAGTTTCCGATTCGTCATTGTAGATCATGAAGCGGAAAGTCGTGCCCTTCCTCAAAGATTGCTTGAAGGCATGATTTGCGTGTGTTTCTGAGACGCCCTCGCAGGCGTTTTTGATTTCACTCCAGCGTGAAATGAATTCTCGGCTGGACTCGTTCTCCTGCTGTACACACCGTTGTAAGTCGAATATCGACTTAGGGCGTTTATACGTACCCTGGAAGTGCTGGATAAATACGCGCTTCGTGTAACTCCAGGTATGAACAGTCCTTTCCGGCAAGCTTTCGATCCACATGCGTGCCGTCCCGGTTAACATCAGGGGAAAAAGCGTACTGCGGAGTCGGCACTGCCTTCATAGATATCGCAAGCACTCACATAATTTGAAAGCCATGTCTCAGGATTTGCTGTGCCGCTATACTTATCCACCATCTTTGTGACGTTAGACAAAGTCGGCGGTAGGATTTGTTCTCTGATTGCTCTGCCAAAAGACTTGGGACCGAGGTACTGGGCAACTCTGGCCGACTTCCTGTCCTCAATTAGGCTTCAAACATCATGAACTGTAGGAGGCTTGTCGTTCATTGACTTACTTCGCCTTGGATCATCCCCATGACGGCTTTGGCTCACCCAACTCGCGTTACACGGTGGGCTTGGAGACCTTTGGCGTCGTGGAGGGGGTACATATCTAGAGGGGTTATCTCCCTCTTTGCGCGGTGGAGGCGGCGGTGGAGGTGGTAGATTTTCTCTGTTGCCCCCACTTCGAGGCTGATTCTCTCCTTCTCTGCGTCGTTCTTGACGAGTTGGTGCCGCCTTTTCCTTGCGAGGGTTCTCCTTTTGTTCCCGGATTTGATGTCCGTCGTAATTGTTGCCGGCTTCGCGGTGACGAGATGAACCTGTCCGAGACTCGGCACCATTATTACGTGGTTGCTTGTCCTTTGGGTCCTTATCGCCGCCTTTGTTGTGGCTGCTTTAGCCGGCTGGATCATCGTCTGGGTCCGGGGGCGCAACAGCCATTGCCTTCTTCGTCGTCGAGTTGCAATGGCGGGAGTCGTCAAATAGCTTTCCCGACTTAACTTGTGAGTCATTTTGCTGCTATTGCGCTACCTCCAACAGATAAGCCGAGTATTTGATGCGAGCGTCGCGGTCCAACGTTTTGTCGCACATGACCTCCTGGGCTGCCTCAATTTTCTTGGATGGGGTGTTAAAGTAACACAACTTGGTCACCGGGTCACGTCAGTGGTGGTACCTTCTCCAGACTGAATTATCATGGTCGGCTTCCCACTTGCTACGGAAGTCCAGCTTTTTGTGCAAATTCTTATCACGAGGTGGACGGAAAACGTCGTCAACCCCTTTTTTCCTTTGCTTCCGGATGAACTCCGTTTCCTTATTAGTGAGGTCTAGTTCGCGCTCCTTGACTTTGGCCGCATGCTCTTCTAGCAAGACGTGACGTTTCTCCATTTTGGCCAGCGATGCGTCGGGCGGAAGCGGAGTTAGCAGTTCCTGCATGTTTGCCATCCTTTCTTCATGCTCCTTCTCTATCGCTGCTCCGAGTGTGGCATTAATGCCGTCACCATCAGCCGGTAAGTCATTGGTTCCCTTCTTCGGAGCAAGTGGCGGGATAAAGTCCACCTTTCGCTTTCCGGCTTCCGGAGTTGCTTCTTCGCCATTGGCGGGTTTCGAGGCGGCGGGGTCTCCTTTTGGATCGAAGACGACATCACCCATTAAGACCTCAACAGGGCGTCCCAAACAGGACGCAACTTTCCGACTAAAATCGTCAGATTCTCCTTCAGATTCAAGGTCCTGCTCCATAGGAGCGGTGTCCCCTGATCCGGCTTCTGAATCAGCCCCGGCCTGCAAGGCAGGGAGGATAGACTCAGGATCAGTCATCGACTTGGTTGAGCCGGATTCTCCTAGGACGCTGACGAAGTGGGATTCCGGTGCCGCCATAGTAGAGCTTGCGCCGTCTTCAGAGTCTTCATCATCAGCATCAAAAGCCAGATCAAGATCGGCAATCTCATCTGAGTCCAGATCCGATCCATCTTCGAAGTTGCTGGGGTGGGTGGGGGGCATGCTTGAGGTGAAGCCGAGATCGTCTAAAGCCTTGGCGGTGAAGCCGATGAAGATGTCGAAACCGCCGATGGAGACCATGGACCAGCCGGTGGGATCCTCTTTTGCCAGCGTCCAGAAGCCGTTGTTGAGAACGTGGCCAACTCCAGTCTTGTCGAAGTAGCTAACCAAGCCGACCGTGATGGTGTCTCCGATGCCGCCAGTAGATCCCGCCCGGAACAAAACCCCAGACATCTCTTGCCCCACGGTGGGCGCCAACTATTTTGGTATTGTCGAATCTAGCCTAGACAAGGGTGCCATCCAGCTAGGTAGAGGTGGGTGTAGGAGACGTAGGTAATTCCGGTGACGGGATTAGCACGAGTTTACCCAGCTTCGGATCTCGCAACGATGGCGAAACCCTACGTGCTGCTATAATTCACTATAAGGCAACAAGAGCCGATTACAATGAAAGTTAGACCATGCCCTGAGGCGTCCCTTAGGCCAGCTTATAAAGACGTCTGGACCTAGGGCTAGCAGGAAGAAACCTACCGACTAAGTTATAGAGTTCTACTCTAATCCGGCTTGGGCCTTGCCTTGGGAGCTAAGTCGACCACAATTAGGGGTGGGCATATTAACCGAGGACCGAACTACCGAGCCGAAATAACCGGGACCGAACCCAAATTGACCAAAACCGAAAATCTCGGTCACCAATTCGGTCATCACTTTTCAAAACCCGAAATAATTTGGAGGAGTTCGGTGTTGTCCACGCGTTACCCGAAGTAACCGATAAAACCGATCACATGTGTATATTCACGAAATATACGAAATCCAGCCCAAGGCCCAATAGATCTAACTCCTCGTATGTCATATGCCTGTCGAGTAGTACACATGACAGCACCTCCACGACTCCACTCCCAATTCCCCAACCTAACCATGTGCGCCGCCTCTCCTTTTCTTCAGCCCAGCAGGTGACGGTGGCGCTGGCCTACAGCCGGCACACCTTCCCCCTTACACGGTGGGCAGCGGCGGCCTTTAGCCGTAAGTTCCTTCTCACCCGGTGAGCAGCGGTGGCGGTGGTCTGCAGCCCATGCTCCTCTCTACGACTCTACCCCTAGCGAGCTGTGCTCGGCTCCTTTCCTGCCCGGCATGCGGTGGTGTCCTGCAGAAGACGCTCCTCTACATTCTACACCATGTGCTGCAATGGTGGTGGAGGGCCTGCAGCTTTGTCTTTGATTGCATATACGATTATGTGATTGGATACAATATGATATGTTGAATGGATTCACGTGATGTTCTTCCTTGCGGAGTCTGATCTTTTTACTTGTAGAATCTTAATTCTTGACTATGCATCAGTTTATTTGCAAAACAATTTCAGACCTCTATCTGCTTTTCTTACTTTCTCGGTCAGATCGGTTTGACCGAGGACGGAAACGAACTACTGATCCACCGAAGTCCTCGGTTAGGAGTCTTTTGAATAACCGATCGGTCCTTAGTTTTCAAGAACCGAATTAATTTAAAATCAGAGAAACCGAACCGATCGGTTCGGTCTAACCGAATGCCCACCCCTAACTACAATGCAGGCCGCCTTCTGGAACCGTCCCTTAGCCGGATGGGCCTCCTACGCTTCATCATACTGGGCCGCCCGGTAAGCCGGATTCGGCTTACCACCACTATGGGCCACCCTGCTATGCTGGCTTTTAGTCACCTCCGTGAAGATACCTGTTCGGCATATCCCTAACAAGTAGAGCACGAGTTTCTAGCAAACCATTAAATTCATTGAGTTGTGTCCCTAAGTGCACTCCTTTTTGAGACAAGCGGTGTTCCTTATAATATTTTTGTTGATCCTTAGTGAACCCACTTAGCAAATAAGATCTAGTTTCACAGAAATTAACCATTAATAGCAAGTAAAGGACTAGACATACTATTTTTTTGTGCTTTTGGTTTTTTAAAGAGAGAAAACAAGCAAAACAAGAAATAACTAAATCAAGACAAAATAAAAGTAAAGTGATTGAACGTATGAGACTCCTTTTGCTATAGCTCGAAAGTCCCCGACAACGGTGTCAGAAAACTCCCTGATGGCTACAATAGCTTATGTGTGTATCGTCGGTGTTCACCACAAGAGAAGGTGTAAGATGTAGCGAGCAGCATGTTTTCCTTCAGTGAAGAACCAAGGTTATCGAACCAGTAGGACTCGAAGGTCTCCAACAAGGTGCTTAGAGGCGTGGACCTGTACACAATCAACCAAAAAACTCTGCCCAACGGCAGGAAGGTTATCAGGCCACCCGGTCTGCTGAAAACAATGGATTAAATCTTTTAGGGAAAAAAGAACAATTATGAAAACGGACCAGCGAGCAAGTGATGGTGAGAAGCAAGTAAATGGTGTTGTAATCAATGGAAAAAGATGGACCAGGGGCCATAGGTTCACTAGTGGTGTCTCTCCAGAAGATAAAATACTCATATGACGGATAAACAAATTACACCTGAGCAATTGACATAATTATGACACAAACTTAATCTAGCTATGACGAAAAGTTCATGGTAATATTCATGTAGGCATCACATCAAACACAAAAAGACCGTTATCCAACTACATCTTTGTCTAAATAATCCACCTAGGGATCGCTATCCAACATGTCACCCATAGGTATTAAGTTGCAAGCAACAGATAATTGCATTAAAACCAATACATGATGTAGGCAATATTTATAATCATAAAGACATTAACACTGCTGTTTTACCCCTAGTAGCAACATCACACCCTCGTCCTTGCCCGTTTCTGTCACTCGAGCATAGCCACAAAAGGGGGCATGAACCTACCATCTAGCATAAATACTCCCTCTTGGATATACAAGCAATCACTTGTCAAAAGTAGCTACGCACACCAGAGAGCATGCATGAACATAACTCAACATATAAGAACCATGCACAATCTGATCATTAGTTCATAATTCATCGGATCCCAGCAAACACATCGTATATCATTACAATAGTTGATCTTGATCATGTTAGGCAGCTCACAAGATCGTAAGGCACAAGGGAGAGATACTACCAACTAGCTACTGCCATGGACCCATTACAATAATGGCCGCCTCGACATTTTTAGGTTTAATGTGATTTTATAGGCGTCGGTGGGGGCCGATGATAGAGGCTGAGGTGTCTGATCTTTCGGTGAGAGATAACTTCGATTTGGGGTGGAGATCGATGTTGACGATCCAACTACAAACGTGCGAGGAATCCGCGCCTTGACAATCGCTACACCAGCTTTCGGAGGTTTATGACAGCACCGTAGCACAATCGACCAAACCAACTAAGGTCTATTCCTGCAGGCAATCGAAGAACAACAAGAACTAAGAACTGGCAATCTGAATATTGCAAATATGAATGATTATAGATGAAAGTGGGGTTCTGAAGAGCGGTCTTTGTCTGGCCGATCTGGCACAAATGAAGTACGTCGAAGTTGCAGCGATGGCTAGCTAACTTTTGACTAAACAAAACCCAAACCCTAAAGTGACGACCTAGGGGGTATTTATAGGAAAACTTAGGGGAATTTCGTGCAGCCTTGGGAAAGGGGGCCGAAATCCTTCCTAAGTTATTTTCCATATCAATACGGACTCTAAAAATAGTCTACAAAAAGGTATCTTGAAAATACATGGGCCTGGCTCAAAAATATAGGTGACGCAACACCATATATGACCGTGGACGAAAATATGAAGTGTGATCTTGTAATATTTCGTCCAAGTCTTCATGTATCATTACGGTGGCTTAAATGTCCCGAATTCTCCACATGTAGCATCATCTCCAATCCTCGCATGTTGCTGCCATCTCCATGCACGATCATATTCCAATACTTGTCCATCTCCTCTTCGCTAGGTCCATTGTTCCTAAGTGCAACAAACACATCTATTTTAGGCAGTAGCATATTGTCATGTATGTTTGGGAGAGTTCCAAGAAACGAAAGTACCTTAGTTGACGTGCACGAGCTCGAGCAATAGGTCCTTGTATTCGTGTAGTAGTAGTAGGACTAGTGGTTGTAACTATAGGTGATATGTCCCCATTGTCCTCCCCTTCTTGAATTGAAGTCGTCCTCAACACAATCTCATCTTCTTCATCGAAGTAGGGCTTCAAATCTGCAATGTTAAAGGTGGGACTAACCCCATAGTCTACAGGAAGCTCGAGGTTATATGCATTATCATTTATCTTCTCTAACACCTTAAAAGGACCAGCACCTCGTGGCATCAATTTGGACTTGCGCAAATCAGGAAAACGATCTTTGCGCAAATGCAACCAAACAAGATCTCCAACATCAAACACAATATGCTTTCTTCCTTTATCTCCATAAGTTTTATATTTAGAATTCATGCGTGTAATGTTTTCTTTAGTTGTCTCATGCAATTTTAGTATCAATTTAGCACGTTGTGTAGCATCAAAATTATTTTGCACCGTAGATGGAAGAAGCAATAAATCAATACGTGCACGAGGTACAAAACCATACACAATCTCAAAAGGGCACATCTTAGTGGTAGAATGCAACGAATGATTATAAGAAAATTCAACATGAGGCAAACATTCTTCCCACAATTTCAAATTCTGTTTTTTAACAACCCTAAGCATAGTAGACAAAGTTCTATTAACAACTTCAGTTTGTCCATCAGTTTGGGGGTGACATGTAGTACTAAGAAGCAGTTTAGTCCCAAACTTAGCCCATAAACATCTCCAAAAGTGGCCAAGAAATTTACTACTACGATCTGCAACAATTGTATTTTGCACACCATGCAAGCGAGTGATTTTAGGAAAGAACAAATTAGTAATATCAGCAACATCATCGGTTTTATGACATGGTATAGTGTGCCATTTTAGAAAATCTGTCCACAACAACAAATATGCTATCCCTCCCCTTCTCTGTTCTAGGTAAACAAAAACAAAGTCCATGGATATATATATCCTCCCATGGAACGCTAGGTACAGGTAAAGGCATATATAAACCATGAGGATTAAGTCGTGACTTAGCTTTTTGGCAAGTAGTGCATCGAGCAGCAAAATGCTCAACATCCCGTCTCATCTTTGGACAAAATAAATGCGCAGTTAGTACGTCCTCGGTCTTCTTTACGCCAAAGTGTCCCATTAGTCCTCCTCCATGTGCCTCCTGTAACAACAAAAGACGAACGGAGCTAGCTGGAATGCATAGCTTATTAGCACGAAACACAAATCCATCACTAAGGACGAATTTGTTCCATGTTCTACCATCCTTACAATTCTGCACCACTTCTTTAAAATCAGCATCTTGCATATACAAATCTTTGATGTTCTCTAGCCCAAATATTTTGAAGTCAAGTTGTGAAAGCATAGCGTAACGTCGAGACAAAGCATCAGCAATAACATTATGTTTACCCTTCTTGTGTTTGATAACATAAGGAAAAGACTCAATAAATTCAACACACTTAGCATGACGACGATTCAGTTTAGCTTGATTACGAATATGTTTCAAAGATTTATGATCTGAATGTATAACAAATTCTTTGGGACATAAATAATGTTGCCAAGTTTCTAAAGTCCGAACAAGAGCATATAATTCCTTATCATAAGTAGAATAGTTCAGACTAAAATACGCAACAAGTTTACCCTCTTGTGATAAGACACCTCCCAACCAAACTCCACTAGCATCACATTCAAGCTCGAAAGTCTTATCAAAATTAGGAAGTTGTAGTAGGGGAGCATGGGTTAACTTACCTTTCAACATCATGAACGCATCCTGTTGTGCATCGCCCTAAACAAAGGGCACATCCTTCTTTGTAAGCTCATTTAGCGGCGCTGCAATATGTAGCGCCTAGACCCCGGAATTATACAGAGATACTATGTAACGCACATGCCATGCTACACAATCGAAGGTTACTGGGGCTACCACTCCCAGGCCAAAACCTTTGGCAAGCGTGCTCGGAATGGATCATCGGCAACGCAACACCTCGATCATGCCATGAACACTGGCATAGCTATCAATGCATAATAGAGAGATCAAGACTGCGGAACATCTGGCACATCACAGACTCTACGACACAAAGAGATCATAGTTCAACTCATATAACGAGAAAGATAGCAAATTACATATCAGAGGTCACAGACCCAACATTACAACAAGCGGAAGCAAATTTAGTTGTCTAAACAACAAGATCCAAATTATGGCCTAAGAGGCCTATAATAACAATCCCAGCCAGCCTGTTCCGTGACGTCCCAAGCTGCCACCTGGGAACCCCAGACTACTCGGCGATGTCAACAAAGAACCCACCTTTCTGTTCGGTGACGTCCTCCTCTGAAACAAATAATAAGCAACAAAGCAGGGCTGAGTACGACATACTCGCAAGGTTACTAGGGCAATATAGGCCCAATGGTGATTGGCTTCAAAGCTGTAAAGTAGTTGTTTTGCATAAAGCTAGTTTTCCTTTTTAAAGACATGACTCTTGGCATCGACAGTTCACAGTGAACCAATAGTATCCAGAAACCACCACTCATCTCCAGCAAGGCACCCCCGCAAATCACCCTCGAGGAAATGAACCTTTAACACACATTGGCAAATTTTAATTAAGTTCATGTTGTTTATGGTCTTATCGTTCGTTCCCAAGTCGTCCATAACCATAGACATGGCTTTTCGAAAAGATTAAACCCTGCAGGGGTGTACTGTTTTTACCACCAGTACCGTCTGGCTCGCCTGATTAGCTCTCTTCCAGGGAAAGCCGGCGAGTGGGCGCGGTTAAACTTTTACCTTGCATGAGGCTAACTCAAGGATCATCAGTGTGCAGAAGGACAGGTTTAGTGCCTCCAACACGCTGCCCCGTGGCCACATCCTAAACACCACTATCCTCATCTAGCCTTTTTCCACCATCCCACTCACACCCAAATGAAAATATCAAACTAGAGGACCCTTGGCTAGCCCCTCACAAGTTATTCAGTTACTAAGGATTCCATATGTCCCGCCGAATGGAAGCAAGCTCAGTCTTGGTTCAAGAGGTAAAGAACTCGCACCTAGGCGGCAAGAATGAGGCAAAACACCATCAACCCTGATGGCAACTCATCCAAGCCTTTAAACATTTTAATTAAGTACCACAAGTTTCCACCTTGTCCAAACATTCCATCAACTTCACAATTATGGAAATATTCACCGGACGACTAAGCATTCGACTAAGCATGGCTAAGCATAGCTAAGCATATGTTCAACAGATATAAATTAACTCAGGCCAACACATCAAACCTATGGATCATAGGAGGGAAAACATGTAATGGTGTAGGGAACATGCAATTAATAGGATACTCTATACATTGACCAAAAGTTGACATTGGAATCGAATGCAATATTATGGTGGAGAAAATACTTGTGTAAAATAATAGGATGAGATATGCACAGAAGGTTAGGTTATATCTTGCCTTGCTGACGGGGCTGATAGCACGGATCGTCGAGGTATGGTGGGCGAACCTCGACTCCTGAATCTACCGATACACAAACAATAATAGTAGAACAAATAAATAACAGGAGTACAAAGGTGCAATACACAATCATGATGAGATGTCAAGTTTATGCAATGATAACATCATTTAAATGTAGCTAACAATTTAAAGGGAGTGCCAAAATAATTTGTGCTATTATTTGGAAACAACCCCATGTTTAACTTAATGACCACATTGCTTATGAACTATTACAGTACTAAAAAGTGGTTTAAATATGCATGAAGATGACATTATTAGATAGGTATTGTTCTCCTGATAATTTTGGTAACTTGTTTGCAATTTTCCGAGTAACGATGAATAAATGGTGAATTAAACGGTTATTCAAATTTAATTCTTTTATCCATTTCGAGAATGACATCAAAGGAAAATTTGTTGTCATGCTGTGAAATTATCATAACTAGATAGCTTTTGATTTGCTGATCATTTTGGTATACCATTTGGAAAATTTGAGTCAATATTTATTAAGTTATGATTTTCTCAAATTTTAATTAGCTGAGTCGGTACTACCGAAAAACGGCCCGGTAGTACCGGACAGGTCGGTACTTCCGGCGCTACTTCCGAGCCACTTCCGGAATATGACATGGGTATCCAGTACCAAAACAACCTACGGTCGGTACTTCCGGCTAACTACCCGGTAGTACCGGTCAAGTCGGCACTTCCAGGGCAACTTCCGAGCTACTTCCGAAAATTAACAGAAGTATCCAGTACCGAATCAACCTACGGTCGGTACTTCCGGTGAACTGCCCGGTAGTACCGGTCAAGTCGGTACTTCCGGGGCAACTTCTGAGCTACTTCCGGAAATTAATAGAAGTATCCAGTACCGAAACAACTCACAATCGGTACTTCCGGCTAACAGCCCGGTAGTACCGGTCAAGTCGGTACTTCCGGGGAAACTTCCGAGCTACTTCCGGAAATTAACAGAAGTATCCAGTACCGAATCAGCCTACGGTCGGTACTTCCGGCTAACAGCCCGGTAGTACCGACGAAGCATTTTGACTGGGCTGAGGCCAGGACCGGCGCGCGCGTGCGGTGACCACCGGCGGCGTCGCGCACGGATCCTTCGACCTAGCGCATTTGGGAGTGTCCTAACGGGTGCGTTCGACGCACCTAGTTACGGGAAGTAAAAAGTGGGCGGCGCCGCTAGCTATTGGTCGCCGGAACGACGATAGCGACGGTGACCGGCGGCGGGTCTAAGACGAGCTACGGCGGCACGGCGAACTAGAGAAAGAGCAGGAGGACGAGGACATCCAGGAGAAGCACAAGCTTACCCTCGACGCGTAGCTGCTCTCGGTGGTGAAGGGGAGGACAGAATCAGCGGCAATGGAGCTCGACGCGCGGCGGCCAGCGTTGAAGAAGACGAGCTCATGCGCGACGATGACGGCGAACGGGATCAATTCCTTGGACGAGGATGATGAGGGTGACGAGGCGGAGCTTTTGCCCCGCTTCGATTTGCTCGGCGAGGTCCCTAGCGGTGGCAACGCGCGAAGGACGGCAGCGGGGCGACGTCGGCCATGGAGCTAGGGTTAGGTTTCGGGAACGGGAAAAACGGGGAGGGAAATGAGTGAGGGGGAGTAGGTGGGCGTCGGGATGGCGAGGAGCGGCGGCATGGCGCCAGGGCGAGCACTGTGGCGACAGGGATGATGACCATTTTGCACATAACCCCCTACCCTGCTTTTCCCTTTTTCTGATTTTCTTCTTTTAAATGCAGCAACTAAAACCATTTAATTGGGGTACTTAAACCCTTTCAAAATTTATGAAATTTTTTAGGGAGGCTCACAATAAGGTAAGGAATCTCCCCATATTTTTATTTTGAATTTTTGTACAGTTTAACATGGTTTCAAAAATAGAATTTTATTTGAACCACTTTTGAATTCTCAACTTTAATTCTTTGCTTGGCAAGAATTGCCTTTGACAAATATTTGTAAAGTGTACTCTTGGAACTTCCTGGATAAATTGGAAGTTCAAAATAATTTGTTTGCCAAGTTGAGCAATTGTAGTTGGTTTGGAAATTTGGGAAGGTGTTTGTTTCCCTTTTAAATGTTTTCCATTTGTTGCTTTATTAAACTTTGCAAATTCAAATATGTATGCCATGATATAAGTGCAATGCAAAAGTGAAAATCTGGTTCAAATTTTACAGTACCAAACTAGGGCTATTACACAATAGACCCAAAGTCTTTGACAAACGACGGTAGAACCCAATGAGGCCAAGGAAATTCCTCACTTGGGTGACCGTTTGTGGAGTCGGCCAAGTCAAAATCACGTTAATCTTGGTGGGATCCACTTCAATGCCCTGAGCTGTAACAACATAGCCAAGAAACGAAACTCGATTGGTGCAAAAGGTGCACTTCTCAAGATTACCAAATAAACGCGCAGCACGCAAAGCATAAAAAACATCACGCAAATGATTCAAATGGTCCTCCAAAGATCTACTGTATATGAGTATATACTCAAAATAAACCACCACAAAATGTCCAATGAAAGCACGTAAAACTTCGTTCATTAATCTTATGAAAGAACTAGGAGCGTTAGTTAAACCAAAAGGCATGACTAACTACTCACACAAACCAATCCTCAGGATTGGTACGGTAAGCCGCACGGTTTGGTAATGATGCACCGGGAATTAAATCAATTTAATGCTCTATTCCTCAAATGGGTGGTAATCCCGGTGGTACAACACTTGGAAAAACATCCACAAACTCATGCAAAATGTTAGCAACAACAGGGGGCAAAAAGGGAGGCATAACCTCAAAAGAAAACAATACCACTTTGCAAACAATAGCATAGAAAACTGATGCATTAACATCCAAATTAGTAATATCAGATTTGCTTGCTAAGAAACATGGATTGGTCAATTTAATTTCAGTAGCAAATTATTGGGTGACTGTAACATCCAAATTTTAGATTTGGATGTTTTGCATTTAGAGCATATGCATGTCATCATGTCATCATTCAAAACCTTGCATTTGTTTTTAAAAACAAAAAGGTCTTTTCCAAAATCATATCTTAAATTATCCCAATACCATCTATAAGGCATTATATGTGCTTGCGGTTTTTATATAATTAATCGGGACCAAAAGTAGTCCTTGTTAGTCATCTATGAAGGGGAAAATTTTACGAATTTTTCAAAAGTTGTTTGACTCAATTCTGAGTTCAAAATCAAAAGTTATAAAGAAAACAGTTTTCAGAAAAATGAATATAGAAAAAGAAAAAAACGAATGGGTGAGCTAGTTGGGCCGCAACCCAACTAACTCACCGCGCACGCGCATCCGAGGCCGGCCCACTTTTTTTTCCGCACCGGCCGGCCCACCCTTCTTTTTCTCTTCTTTTCCTTTTTCCTGCCTGCAACCTGTTCGACAGAATGACTCCAAACCGGGCACGACTCCATTCCGAGAAAATCTCGACAAACTCTTGACTCCTCCGCCAAGCAAGCCACCGATATAAACTCCCACACCCTGTGACGCACTCCACCAAAATCCCTAAAACCCTAAGCTCGAGTACGAGCTCGAGAACGCGATCGATGTCCGTCGCCGCCACCTAGTCCGGACCTATATCTTCACCGCCACCGTACACCCCAGCCCCTCTAACCTTGTCTTTCCAGTAACCCTCTCAATTTCGCATCTCCCCCACTTTTTATTTTTGCAAACGGAGGTGCAGAGAGCCCGCAGTCTTCACCGGAGCGTCGCCGGAGTACGAGCTCGGAAACTCACGTTGCCGCCGCTCGGATCCACGGGAGCCGCCACCAAGGACATCCTCGACACCTTTGTGAGCTCCTCCACCTGTGGGACATCATCAACAAATAGGGGAGCCGCCAGATCGCCGTACGCCTCGACGTCTGAGCCGCTGTCCACGTCGCAAGGTGAGCAGACCGCGTTCCAATATGTTTTTGTCCTCGTCCGTCAGATCTCGATCGGACATACCAGATTAGATCACTTACGCGAAGGGGTACCGGCCTACCAGATCACCCAGCATGGCGGTCCAGTCAGCGCCCAGTCAGCGTCGGCGTCAGCGAATCTTTAAATCGTTTTAAAACTCCTGAAAATTGCTAAATCTTGTAAAATTCATAGTAATTCAACGATAAGTCAGAAAATTGAGTTTAATATACCAAATTGTTAAGAAAATTCAGATCTACCCGGATCTAAAATAAAATTTGACTTTTACCGAAGCTTTATTTTCTTTATTTTAAAATATTTCTTAACCCGATTTTAGGGATTTTAAAATTATATTTAAACCTTTAAAATTGCATTAATTTTTCATGAGCATCATATTAATCCAGAGAACTAAAGTTTACTATATTGTGCTATATTAACTTGCCATGCATATGTTTGCATTATTGTTTTGTGCTTGTCTTGTTGTTTATTGTGTTACACGATACATGTAGATTGTGACTGCGGTTGCTGTGCGTGTGAGGACTGCGTGAACGGAACCAACAATCAAGGCATGTGGTGCTCACAAATGTCCTATTATTTTCCTATGCATTGTAGTCTTTATTTTTACTAGACTTGCATGTGTAGGAGTTGAGTGATTATGCTATGCTAGATTATTCCATTAACACCCAAGTGGAATAATCCTATGTTACCTTTAGTAGATGAGATATGCTAGACAACCATCGTAGATTAGATTGCTTCGTTGTGCTAATAGACGTGGATGGGATAATCATGATATGTCTATATTGAGCATTGTATATTTTTAATGCTTAATAAAACGACTTAAAATTTAACCTACCACTGGGGGGATTTTCTATCTTGTCATCTGAGTAAAACTTTATGGTGGGGACCGCCGCCCAGTATCATGAGAATATTTTGGTTTCTTGCGTAGTAGCTTTTTGTGCAACCATATGTCGTATAAGTATGGGCTTGACTAATCTTAGTAGGTTGTGATCTATTGAACCCATCGTAGCCAGAGATGTAGTATAGTATAGGTTGGTACGGTGCGTGGGGGTTTAAGGGATTGATTCCCAACGGTTCCAGCTTGGTTCTCTCCCGACCAATATACTAAATGAGTGTGCTGGTACATGGGGTTAACCGGGTCATACGGGTAAAGTGCACCACCTCTCGAGAGTTAAATCTAAGATCTTAGCCATGTCCCTTGTAACGGAAAATTTGAGAAGCTAGGCATTTGAGCTATGACATATTCTCACTCATCCAAACTTTCTAAATTAAAATTTGATGGGATAAAAAAAATTGTTCTACAAGTGGCTGGTGGTATACCAGGGGTCTCATAGCCAATTGGGTAGGAGCACCTGTTGGAATAACAGAGTGTCCAATTAATGTGCAAAAACTAATTTTTATCAAATGATAGGAGAAAATTGTTGTTTTGCACAAAATCAGCCATTGAAACTCCACCTAGCCAGATATGCATGTAGAAGCTAGGTAGAGTTAATTATTAGACTTTCCAGAACATTTGCCAGTACAAATCCCATTGTACTGACCGTATTCGTTGCGGCTGCAATTTCACTTGTTGCAGGTTATTCGGACTCTGAGTGATTGAAAGTGCATGGTTGCCCCCATGTGTGGTTTTGATAGTTTTGGTAATTAATGACAATCTCTATAGCCTAATGTTTGTATTGAGATATCTTTATAGATCTTGTCCATGGGAAAAGATTGGAGTTCATGTGTTGGACTCTAGAAGAGTATATGATGACCAAGCCATCATATACATCAAGAGAAGAAGATGAAGTGCAAGTGGATACATGGAGACGGAGCTTAGCAAGGCAGCCCCATAATGATGTATGGGGGAGAATTTGAAGAAGTCTTCAGCAAGCATGTGCTAGCATGCACAATCAAGGAAGGTGGTCCAACTTGTGGGAGTCAAGATCGTCATCATCTAGCTCAGGTGGATTATGCGCAAGGTAGAGGTATGGTCTATATAGGTTTTCTATTTTACTGGTCTCATTATGTTAGTTGAGAGACCGGGTTATAGGATAGATAACCGTACTATCAAGAGGGGCTCTCAAGTGAGTAACTTGATCGCATCTTGGTGGAGAGCTCAAACCTTTGCATACTTGGCATATCATCATTCTTGGTTGTTATTTGGATTTTATCCATGTGAGAATTTAGAGCTTGTGTTCATATTCATACCAATCTCTAGTTCATCAAAAACGGATCTCATGAATATCTTATTGCGTTTTTGATATTGGAGGTTTTACCGATTTTCTCTTCTAAGAGAGGTCAAACTCTCTTCTTGTGGTTTCCTCTTCACATGATGGACTATGATTTGTATATGCATGATATTTTAGGGCTTGTGATTATCTTTGAAACAAGCCTAAGGTCATAGAAAACGGTGTCCGGATAAAAAACTTGTTGGTGGAGGATTTACTCGTTGTCTTTTAATAGAAAGGTTTTATCTTTCATCATTTGGTTTTATCCTCCATTGTTGGACAATGATGTGTATCTGTATATTCTTGTAGATATTTTTGTTGCGATTCCAATGAGCCCAAGAACATCAAAAAGGGAGTTCGGATGATAAAGATATCTTCGTTTTCGTGTTGGTGTTTCTGCAGTTTTTCTGTAGGCCGGAATCTCCAGTCTGAACCTGAAGTTTCCGGACCAAAGTCTCTGGTCTGTATATTTTGGACACCATGTGGAGAGCCACTGGACTTAGACCGGAAACTTTGAAAAGACTCCGGTCCGACCAAAGTTTCCGGTCCGAAACAAAGTCTCCGGTCTAAGTTTTTCTGAACCAGTTTTTCAACGGGAAGATTTCGTGGGGACCTATAAAAGGCCCCACCTTCCCCAAAGTGATCAGAGCTTCCTAGCACGTCTTTGCCCCCCATTGTTGACCTCTTGAAGCTTGGTTTTCTCTCTATTCCTCCATGATTCTTGCCTCAAATTAGAGGGAAAAGAGAGAGGAGATCTAGATCTACATTTCCACCAATCCATATCTCCTCTAAGTGAGGGAAACCCTTTGGATCTAGATCTTGGAGATTCATTTGTTGAGTTCTTCCTTGTTCTTCCTCTTTTATTCCCCCATAAGCATTTGTTGTTTTGTTGGAATTTGAGAGTGAAGGATTTGAGCACTTGTGCTCTTGCCATTGCATTAGTTGCATGGGTTTGTGCTCTCCACGAAGATTCGTGGAAGTGAAGTTTGAGAGCTTGTTACTCTTGGGCCTTTGGACCCTAGAAGGTGGTGTGGTGACTTGGGAGCCCCCGATTGAGTTGTGGATGTGTGTCTCAAGAAACTTTGTAAAGGCTCTGGATTCCGACTTGAAGGATTCAGATAGTGGAAGGTGAACCGAGCCTTTGTGGCGAGGTTCATCGGAGAATATGGGTGAGGCCTTTGTGGCGTTGAGTATGCCTGTTGTGGCGAGCTCACACCCCTACAACGAGATCTACTCCACTAACAAGGAGGAACTCGGGAATACATCTTCGTCTCTGTGTGCCCCGGTTATTTCTATACCCGAGCTCTTTAGTTATGCAATTTACATTGTGATAGCCTTCGTGTTTGAAGTAATATATCTTGCTATCCCCTTGTTATCTTGCTTAGCATAAGTTGTTGGTGCACATAGGTAAACCTAGTATATTAGGTTTTGGGTGCTTGATAAATTAAATGCTAGTTTTATTCCGCATTTATCAAGCCTAATCGTAAATGTTTTAAATCGCCTATTCACCCCCCTCTAGGCGACATCCTTGTCCTTTCAATTGGTATCAGAGCCTGGGCACTGTTTTTAGGCTTTACCGCCTAGAGAGTAAATATATCTTTTAGAGAATTAGTGCACGATCCCACTTTCATATTCGATGGCACAAATTATGATGTTTGGAAAATTCACATGCTCAATCTTTTTAGGGCCATGGGTCCAAATTATATAAAGAGTATTGTAGATATGGGTTTTTCTCCTCCAATGGATTCCCAAGAATTATCTATAGAGGACGAGGAAAACTCTTATCTCAATACTCAAGTATTTAATGGTCTTATTTGTGTTTTGAGCGATGTAGTTCTTGCTTCAATCATGCCTTTTCGGAATGCACATGAGTTGTGGGCCAAGCTTCAAGATAAATATGAAGCGTCCAACTTTATTGAGGATGATTGTTCTCTCTCCACCTCCGGCCATGATGAGTTCTCATCTTTGGCTACTTCACCAATATGTGGTAAGCCACAAACTAATGTAATGGTGAGTAGTGATGGGTTTTGCAATTTGGATAGTTAGCTCATTGTTGATGATTCTTCATCTCTATCTCATTGTAATGCCTCATCTTTGGACTTAAACACATATAGCACTATAAATGATTTTCATGCTAGTGTCGATAGTTCTTGCATATCATCGAAAAATTGCTTGTATGAATCTCATGCTGATATGCTTCCCGTTTCTTGTTGCCATGATAAAAATGCTTGTGTTCCCTCTAACTCTTGTATTAATAATAATGTAGAGGAAACCCAATTAGCTATGAAACAAGATGTGAACTTGAGTAGTTCAATAATTAATTGTTCTTCTTCATCAACCATCTGTTGCCTTATGGCTAAATCCACAATTAGTGATGATAATGATAGTAATGATGAAGAAGATGATGATGCTTCCTTTCATAAGAAAGGTCTAATGGTTCTTAATGCCCTTCCTAAAAATAAAAATGCTCATGCTAACTTCTTTGAAATTATGGAAACTCTAATTGAGCGCGGGCTTACTATTAAGGCCTTGAAAACAAGCCTTGAAGAAAAAGGAACGATTGAAAGAGAGGATGCTATCGAAAAAGCATCTTTAGAGAATGCCCTTGAGGAAGAGCAAGAGACTCAGGTTTCTCTTGAGGAGAAACTTGAATCTATTGAGGAGTCTCACAATGAAATAATTGCTAATCTCATTAAAGAACGTGACCTTGCAATTGCCAAATATAAAGTCACGAAAAAGGAAAATGCTAGCTTTAAGGAAGATCTTGCCAAGTTTTCTGCTTCCATTCCTAATGTTAATGATGCTTGTTCTACTAACTCTACTTCTTGTGAAGCATCTATTTTGAAGGAGAATGTTGAGCTAAGGGCTCAACTTGATGTGTTAACTAGCAAGTATGGGAAATTGGAAGAAATTCACGAAAAGCTTTCTAGCTCTAATGAGGACCTTCTATCTTCCGATACTAAGCTAAGGTTAGCTCTTGAGGCCATCACTACGAAGGTAACATCTAGTGAGCCTCATGTGGACAATGGCACAACCTGTACTAAAAATGCTATATTGCCTTGTGCCAATCCTCGTAATTCATCCACTCACAATGTTGGTACATCTTGTGATGAATTACTTTCTATGCCTTGTTGCTCTAACAATGATGCATCTACATGCTCTAGTACTTATGTTGTCACTAATCATGTAGAGAAAAGAGGCGAGCTCAAGGCCCAAGCCACTTCTTTGAAGAAAGGTTTGGAAAAGCGTCATGAAGGGAAGATGTTGCGATGTAAACGCGTCACACGAACACGTCCTCGTGTACCCGCGGTGCCGGGGGAGATACTCCGCAACTCGCCCCGCGGGAGGCCGGGTCTCAGCGCGATACGCAAGACAGAGACTCGGCACGTTTGAAACCAGACGCCCCAGCCCCTCGGGAGGGACCCCTTCGGAGGGAGCCGGCGACGATTGGCTGAACTTGGCCGGTTTGACCGCTCCAAGCTCGGTTGTCGATATTCGTCGAAATCTAGTTGAAGTCGCCGAACAACGGAAGCATAAACAAGGGTTTGAGGGTAAAAAGTAGAAGTTGTATTGATTTGTCGATTGTTTGCTTAATTTCAATCGGCCGTCACCTCCTACATATATAGTGAGGCGGCTGGACTTCCCGTACAAGTTTTGGACTTCTACAAGGATTACAACTCATGAATTAAGTCGGTTTCTACCTCTAAACTAGGTAATAGTCTCGGTCGGCTTCGTACTGGACCTGAACTCCAAGCGTCCGCTTTCGGCTTCTTTTTAGAAAGTCACCTTTTGCCCTTCCGTGTTGATCTTGAATTCATCCTGGCTCCACCGACTCCTTTTTTGGGCCGGGCAAGCATTAAATTCTCCTCGCGTCTGGCTTCTCCGATGCAGTCCTCTAGAATCTTCAAGAATCCTCAAGTCTAGCCTGCGCCGGGTCCTTTAAACCAGGTTCCATCAAAAACCAGGTTCTGTTACAACCGGGTTCTGTCAAGCCGGGTTCTGGACATACCAGGCCCTTTTTGAGTTATTCCGAGTAACACTCGAACCTTGGATCCGGGTTATCACAGAAATGACTCCTGGTATGTCGGGCTGGCTTCCCGCCGAGTCATCAACGAGCCGCCATTCCTCCTGAGAGCTCCTGAACCTGGTACCTGCCAAAAACGAGTGCTAACACATGCCCCCCTGTTTTCTAGTAGAGCTTGCGTACTAGAAAATATACAATGTAGAAGATTTGATCTAAGGGCGATGCTTAAGCTCATCGGCCATATGTGTAGCTTTACGCAGTTTGCCACACACTTGGATGGAATTTCTTCAGGTATTTCCCATTGATAGCTCGAGGCAACATGCTGCCCTCCAATGTTTCCACCAAATATGAGTTGCCGGGTACAATCCTTATGATCCGCAACGGCCCTTCCCAACTCGGCGACCACTTGCCGAACTTCCGGCTCCTAGAACCAATTGGCAATATAACTTTCCAGACCAAGTCGCCGATTTGAAAATTCTTAATCCGGACCCTCTTGTTGTAAGCTTTTGCTACCCGCAGCTTTTCCTTCTCTATGTCCTTTAATGCCTTGATACGTTTGTCGGCTACTTCATCAATGTTGTCCATCATCAAATTGTGATAATCCTCAGCCGACAAATCATTCTGCTTAGCGAACCTCAAAGCAGCCAGATTTACTTCTACTGGTAAAACGGCTTCTTGTCCATACACTAACTCAAAAGGAGTTACCTTGGTTGCACCATGCCTTGAGATCCTGTGAGCCCACAAAGCCTCGGATAGTACCTCATGCCACCTCCTTGGGTAGTCCTGTACCTTCTTCTTGATCAACCTAACCAGAATCTTGTTGCTTGATTCGGCTTGTCCATTGGCTTGAGCATAATATGGAGATGAACTGAGCATCTTGATCCCAAGTGATTCGGCAAACTGTTTCACCTCTTTAGCCATGAAGGAGGTGCCTTGATCTGTAGTGAGAGTCTGCGGAATACCGAATCGATGAATAATATGCTCAGTAATAAATTGAATTACCTCTTTGTGGGTCATATTTCGGAGGGGTACTGCTTCAGACCACTTGGTGAAATAATCAGTAGCAACCAGCACGAACCGATGCCCTTTGGATGAAGCCGGGTTAATCATACCAATGAAATCCAATGCCCATCCTCTAAAAGGCCACGGCTTTATTACTGGGTTAAGAAGTGAAGCCGGCGCTAACTGAATATCTCCAAATTTCTGGCACGCTTCGCATCCCTTGTAGTATCGAAAGCAGTCATTGATCATCGTCGGCCAATAGAACCCGGCTCGTCTGAGCATCCACTTCATTTTGTGGGCCGACTGATGTGTACCGCACAATCCCTCATGCACTTCTCCCATGGCGATCCGAGATTGATCTTCATCTAGGCATTTGAGAAAAAGCCCATCAACTGTTCGGCGATATAACTCGTCATCTACCAGAGTATATTTGAAAGCAAGCCGCCGAATAGCTCTCTCGGTTCTCTGACTCGGATCCTTTAGATAATTGATAATAGGGTTTTCCAATCAGCTGACCGAGTCTCGCCAAGTTCTTCTGGAATCGAATTAGGTAACTCGGCTTTCCTTCCATCTCCCGAGTGTAATGACTCGCCTTTTCTTCAGCTGCCGAGTTTGACGACTCGGCTCCTCCTCCAGCTTCTGAGTTATCGACAACAGCTAGCATCGGCTTCTCTGCCATGAAAAATACTCCTCTGCTAACATGATAGCCTGATGCTTGCTGTGCCAAATCATTGGCGAGCCAATTGTCCTGCCTGGAAACATGAGATATGGAGAAATAATCCAAAGTTGATATAATATCCAGGCACCTGTCGAGATATGTGTTGAGTGATCCATTGTTACATTGGAAGACCTTAGCCACTTGCTGGACTATAAGTAGTGAATCACCATATGCCTCGACATGAGTCACTCCTGCATCCTTCAAGATCTCTAAACCGAATAGAAGAGCTTCGTATTCGGCTTCATTGTTAGTACAAAAATAATCAAGACGACAGGAGGCTTCAAAGACAGTACCGTGGGGTGATATGCACACAATGCCGACTCCTTGTCCACCACTACAAACTGAGCCGTCAAAATAGAGTTTCCACGGTACAGCCGACACAATATTTAAGTCGGCTTCTTGTTCTAGGTCAACCCGATGCTCGACGATGAAGTCGGCTACAATCTGGCCTTTTATAGACTTGAGAGGTTCATAAGCCAAATCATATTCAATCAATCCATATGCCCACTTGCCGATTCGTCCACTGAGAATCGGCCTATGTATCATGTGCTTAATGACATCGGTTTGACTAAAAACTTTGCACTCACCAGATAAAAGATAATGGCGCAACTTGGTGCAAGCAAAATAAAGAGATAGGCACAACCTTTCTACAAAGCTGTACCTGGACTCGGCATCTAGCAGTCGTCGACTCAGATATGTAATGACATACTCCTGTCCTTCGGCTTCTTGAGTTAAGGCGGCTCCAATCACCCTTTCCTCAGCTGCAATGTAAAGCCGAAACGGTAGACCACGAGTCGGCTTCCTCAAAACTGGAGGTTTAGACAAACAGGCTTTTATTCTATTGAATGCCTCTTGCTGTCTTGCCCCCAGGTGAACTCGTCATCATTCTTGAGCCGAAGGATCTGTGTGAATGCATCAACTTTCCCTGACAAGTTAGTAATAAATCTTCTCAAATAATTTACCTTGCCTAGGAACTTCTGCATGTCCTTTTTACAAGTCGGCGCCTGCACTTTCTGGATAGCTTCAATCTTGGCCGGGTCAATTTCTATGCCGGCTTCATGTATGACGAAACCGAGGAACTTTCCAGCCGACACGCCAAAGGCACACTTCAAAGGGTTCATCTTGAGCCCGTACTTCCTCATCCTCTCAAACGCAAGACGCAAGTCGGCCAAATGATTTAACTCGCCGTCCGACTTGACAACTACGTCATCAATGTACACCTCCAGCACGACTCCAAGAAGATCATGAAATATTAAGTTCATTGCCCTTTGATATGTAGCACCAGCATTCTTCAACCCAAAGGTCATCACTGTCCATTCGAATAAACCAACGAACCCGGGGCAGCGAAATGCTGTTTTAGCCGAGTCCTCTTCGGCCATGAATATTTGATTGTACCCCGCATTCCCGTCTAGAAAGCTGATGACTTTGTGTCCAGAGGCATCATTGATAAGCATATCGGCTATTGGCATAGGATATTCATCCTTGGGCGTAGCTCGATTTAAATCTCTGAAATCTATGCATGCTCTGATCTTACCAGATCCCTTCTTCTCGACCGGTACAATGTTGGAGATCCACTCAGCATACTTGCAAGGCCGGATAAAGTTAGCTTTCAGGAGCCGGCCAATCTCTTCCTTGATCCGATCATATATTGCCGGGTTGAATTTACGAGTCGGCTGCTTATATGGCCTGAAGCCGGCTTTTATCGGTAACCGATGCTCGACGAGCTCTCGGCTTAACCCGGGCATCTCGTGATACTCCCAAGCAAAGCAGTCCACATACTCCTTGACTAGCGCGATTAACTTGGATTTATAATCGGCTTCTAGCTTTTGGCTTACAAATGTCGGCCTAGGAATAGTGCCATCTCCAATATCCACCTCTTCGAGTGGGTCGGCCGATGTAAAACCTTGCCCCAACTTGTCCATGTCGTCTGGTTCTTCAATTGCTTCACACATATCGTTCCTTTCAGCCCGATACTTGTCCAGACGCTTCTGCAGCCACTCATTATTGTTGGGATCCATTTACTTGAGACTGTAGCCGATTGCTTCCAACCGGCTTTAAAGATACTGGCACGAATCCGTCCCTGGTAGCACTCAGGAAATCGAACCCAGATAGATCACGTCCCGAAAGACATGTGGCATTTGAGTGCTGCCAATCAGCAATGGACTCGGCTAAGGCAATACATGCCGAGTTATCAGCATGAACGACTTCAATCTCGTCATCGATCCATTGTACGAGTTGTTGGTGCATGGTAGGATGGCACACATTGATTTGCATGGAGCCAATCTCGTCCAAGTAGCACATTGTAATTTCCCTGCACCTCAGCAACAAAGAACACGGTGGCCAAAGTCTTACTTCCCACGGTCAGCTCCAGACTTATGACTCCTTTGGCCTCAATTCCTTCTCCTCCTTCGAACCCGTTAAGCACCATGTTCGTCTTCATAAGATCTGCATCCTCTAGTTGCAATTTCTTGAAGACAGAATACGGCATTAAATTCACCACAGCGCCTCCATCCACCATCATCCTGGTAACCGGTTTTCCATTGATGTGTCCTCTGACGTACAAAGGTTTCAGGTGCTTCACCGGTTCCTCAGGTTTTGTGAAGATGGCATTCTTGGGTCCAAAGTTGATTTGCGCTACCTCGGCTTCTTCTTCTACAGCACGGAACTCGGCAGGCAAATAATATACCATGTTAATATCCATACTTACCCGAGTTGGCGTACTTTCGTAGTCGAGTAATTCTTCATCTGCCGGGTCTTCCAGATCGTCCGCTGCCGAGTCATCTGCCGGGTCTTCATCTGTCGAATTATCTGCCGACTCCTCGTTCGCCGATTCATCCGACTCGCCCTTTGCCGACTCCTCCCCTGCTTCCAAGTCTGCTGCTTCGACTTCATCTGCCCATGATGCATAGGTAGTGGCCGGTACAGGAGTCGATTCTATTTCCTTGCTCACAACAGGACTCGGCGCAATCGCCAAAGGAGTCGTTACAGGAGTCGGCTTTGGTACCCATAGATGAGCCGACACCATTGGTTTTTCAGCGTTGAACTTAGCATCTCTGGCTTGCTCAGCATCCTTCTCTGTCATCTCCCGGTTCCTTGCCCTCTGCAGTTTCCGCTTCTGTGTTTTCGTTATACCCTGCGGACACCACTTTGGCTGAGTATATTTCGGGTCCCGGGGTCTGACTACCGCATTTTGGCTAGACCCGGCTTCATGATTACCAGACACTGTTTTAGTCACGATAGCAAGTATCGGCTTATCATTTGTAGGTTCTGCAACCGGGTCCTTCAACTTCAGCACATGTGTCCCAATGACCAATGACTTCTCTGGAACCAACCTCTTCTCCTTGTAGGTGGCCTTGGCTCCTTGGTCCTTGACTCGCCAGTAGGAAGATTCACCAGGATACACAAGTCGGCTCTGTACCATTTGCCGGGTTACTTGACGCTTGTACTCCCCGGCCGACTCCTGGTATTGGTGACTTCTCTCAATAGATGGTGACCTCGGTCGCTTCCCATATTGCCGAGTCACCTTAGACCCGGCTTGGCGCACGTACTTGTTCAGTAACATATCGAAAGTCGGCTTAACCCTCCTTGGCTTATACTCAACTTGATTTGTCTTCCATTTGCCGACTTCCGGGTTCTTGGGCTTCACGAACCGAGGTTGCCCCCCGAGTTCTGGATTCCGGTTCCGGATTCTTTCGCTTGTGGTTGTTGCCCCCCGAGTGTGGAGTTCTTGACAGTAATCTTGATAACCTCCTTTCCGTCGGGTTGCCGGATCAACATGACTTCTCTCCTTGCTTCCTTGACGCCGGCTTCTTTCCTGGGCTCACCAATAACCACATTAGATTTGTTAGCGGCTTCGGCCGCTTCTGGCCGAAGAAGTACTTTCTTTCCCTCGAGATCAAGCACGTTCATTGGGAACGGCTGTGTATCAATGGCCATGCCAGCAAAACTTAATCGTCCATCATTGAGGGCCGATTGAATCTGTCGACGAAAGACATTGCAATCATTAGTAGCATGAGAGAAAGAATTGTGATACTTGCAATATGCACGCCTCCTTAATTCATCAGGCGACGGCATGACATGATTAATCCGGATTACTTTGTCTTTTAACAAGGCATCAAATATCCTGTCACATTTGCCTACGTCAAAAGTACATTTAACTTCATCATCCCGATTCTTACGAATCGGCTTTAAGTCATCACACATATAGGGTTTGGCCTTGCTCGGCCAAACAAACTCGGCTACGTAAACATCGGCTTCATCACCGGAGTCGGCATCATATTCGATAGCGTTAAGCCGACTCCTGCTCATCCGATGCGAGTCTTTGGACTCGTTGACTCGGCTTTCATGAGCCAAAGCTTTCTCCTGAACCTGACCGACAGAAGAAAACTCGTGACCTTCTAGCTTCTCTCTTAGATACGTTCTCAACCCGTTAAAAACTAAGTCGGCCATATCTCTCTCAGGTTATCGCCAAGCTATAACATCGGTTTCTAGTATTTCTAAATCTTTTGATATAATCGGATACCGATTCATCATGTTTCTGCTTAACCGATGTAAGATGGGATAGTTTTAACTCAACCTCTACCAGCATAGAAGTGCTCATGAAATTTTCGCTCCAGGTGAAACCAAGTAGTGTATAGAGTTAGGAGCTAAAGCTGAATACCAAGAAAAAGCAACCCCAGTCAATGATAACGAGAACAAGCGAACTTTGATGTGATCATGATTAGCTTCGCCTAATTGAGCCAAGTATTGACTAATGTGTTCCCATGTTGATTTGTTGTCCACCCCATTGAATTTAGAGAACTCGGGAACTCTATAGCCAGGTGGGTAAGGTTGCAGATCGAAATACTCGGGATAGGGTTTAACGTAGGTTCTATGTTTTGGCATAATCCCGAGTCTATCATAAGCTATCTGATCTAACCTTTTCTGGAACTCGACCAGCAAATCAGTCCCTACTGGCCGATTGACTTGGCACAAGAGCAGAATTGGTCACAGGGCCGGGTTGTATCCAAGGAGCCGAATTTGAATTCGGCATTGACTCGCGTCCAGGAAATTGCACCGCTGGTCCCGTCTGGCCTGGCGGGTAGGGTAAACTTCGGATCGGAGTCGGACAGGGTAATGTATTGACAACCCGACTTTCCCTGTTTGGGCTCATCGGTTGTGCGTCCGATGTTTGGCCTTGGATGGTGTTTTTCTTAGCAGCATCAAGTTCCATGACAGCATTATAAACAGTAGTTTGTACCTTGTGAAACATGGAACTGAATTTCAGCTAATTGCTCAGAAGTAAAGACACTATTACTTACAGCGGGTGTGTCGGTGTCGATGTTCAGAGGTACATATTCCGGCTCCTTGATCGGCGCGGTTACACCTTGCCGATCTAACTTGAAGCTGGCCAAGTACAACTCCTCGTCTTCCTGTTCCCGCTTGAGTCGCAGCGCCTCGAACTCCTCGTTCCTCTTCTTCTTCCACTCATCCAGACCTTGGCGTTGTGCCTCCGACAAGTCCTTGAGAGTAGGCTTGATGATGTTGTCGGTGGTGATGTTGGACATATCTGTAGCCTTGGAACCGGACATTGCTATCCGATTTTAGGTTTAGAGATTATGTCCCCAGCGGAGTCGCCAAAAAGTGTGTTGCGATGTAAACGCGTCACACGAACACGTCCTCGTGTACCCGCGGTGCCGGGGGAGATACTCCGCAACTCGCCCCGCGGGAGGCCGGGTCTCAGCGCGATACGCAAGACAGAGACTCGGCACGTTTGAAACCAGATGCCCCAGCCCCTCGGGAGGGACCCCGTCGGAGGGAGCCGGCGACGATTGGCTGAACTTGGCCGGTTTGACCGCTCCAAGCTCGGTTGTCGATATTCGTCGAAATCTAGTTGAAGTCGCCGAACAACGGAAGCATAAACAAGGGTTTGAGGGTAAAAAGTAGAAGTTGTATTGATTTGTCGATTGTTTGCTTAATTTCAATCGGCCGTCACCTCCTACATATATAGTGAGGCGGCTGGACTTCCCGTACAAGTTTTGGACTTCTACAAGGATTACAACTCATGAATTAAGTCGGTTTCTACCTCTAAATTAGGTAATAGTCTCGGTCGGCTTCGTACTGGACTTGAACTCCAAGCGTCCGCTTTCGGCTTCTTTTAGAAAGTCACCTTTTGCCCTTCCGTGTTGACCTTGAACTCATCCTGGCTCCACCGACTCCTTTTTTGGGCTGGGCAAGCATTAAATTCTCCTCGCGTCTGGCTTCTCCGATGCAGTCCTCTAGAATCTTCAAGAATCCTCAAGTCTAGCCTGCGCCGGGTCCTTTAAACCGGGTTCCATCAAAACCGGGTTCTGTTACAACCGGGTTCTGTCAAGCCGGGTTCTGGACATACCGGGTCCTCTTTGAGTTATTCCGAGTAACACTCGAACCTTGGATCCGGGTTATCACAGAAATGACTCCTGGTATGTCGGGCTGGCTTCCCGCCGAGTCATCAACGAGCCGCCATTCCTCCTGAGAGCTCCTGAACCTGGTACCTGCCAAAAACGAGTGCTAACAGAAGACCACACTTGACACCATGTTAAGTGTGCAACAACCCCCCAATGACAAGAGTGGACTTGGATTCAACTCTAATAACAAAAACAAGTCCAAGAGTTATGTAACAGCCCAGGTTTGTACCGAAAAATACGAAGAATTTTTCCACTTTTTGCATTCTTGTTAGCATCATGGCATGCATTGGAATTTTGCTACTTCCAACAACCAACATATGGAAACAATTAACATGGGGAAGCGAACTTCCCAAACATCCAAACCAATGCAATTGCTTAACTTGGCAAACAAATCATTCTTGGACTTCCAAATTGTTTAGGAAGTTCCAAGTTTACATTTTATAACCAATTCTCAAAATCTAAATATTGCCAAATAAGAAATGAATTTGAGAATCCAAAATTGGTTCAATTCAAATCCTATTTTGAAACCAAGCTAAACCTTTCCAAAAATTCAAACTAAAATTATGGGGAGTTTCATTTTCATAGGAGCCTCCCTGAATAATTTCATTATTTTTGGAAATAGTTAAGTGCTTCAAATAAATACATTTTGGAAATTAGTAAAATTTGCATTACTTAAATCCTGTGAACAAATGTTGTCCAAAACTTTTTATTTTGCCACCCAAATTTTTTTGGACCCTCTACCTATCAAGGGGAGGTTATGTTAATTTTTGCAGAATTTTATAAAATGCGTAAGCACCTCTTTTTAAATCGCCAAAGTTGCTGTTGGACCTTTTGCAAATTAAGAGAATAGAGCCAAGGGGGCTTTCGCGAAACTCTTTCTTCTCCACACTATCGCCACAGGACCATCGCCCATGCCGCCATGTCGCTCCGCCCTGTGCCGCACGACGCCGTGGCCCTGGAGGATACCCATGCCGCCCCCGATGATGCCACCTGCTCCACGCACTCTCCTCTCTCCGTTCCTCCCCTAAAATTCCGGATTGAGGTAGTCCCTCTCTCTCCCGAGCTTCGCCTTCTGCCGCCGTCGTCGATCACCCATAAGCAACGGGGGTGAGTTCAGTGTCCTTTTTAGGCTCTTTCCGCGCCCCCTTTTCCTCTCGTCATCGCCCTCCGCCGTTGGTCGTGTGCCCAGCCTGGGCACCAGCCTGTCCGGCCCGGAGGCCGGCTAGCTCGGGCAGGTGCCCGGCCTAGCTTCGGTCTGGGCCGGCATGAGGCCAGCAGCCGCGGCCACCCTCCCGGCCTGCACGCCCAGCCTAGGCCGGCCAAAGGCCGGAGGCTTCGGGCCTCTGCCCGGCCTGCGGCCCGGCCTGGCTGGCACAAGGCCGGCCTGCCTGTGAATTTGATTTTCCTTTTTTGGAAAATAAAAGCAATTTAAAATATTGGATAACTATTTAATTAATGCTCCAAATTTAGCAAATCAAATATCAAATTGTTCAGAAAAACAAACTCTACAAGATAGAATCATTGTAATAGTCTTTTGAATTTATATTTTTTGCCTTTATTTAAGAATTCCTAAAATGGCATAAATAATATCAAATTGGGAAAAAATCATTAACTTGTTAAATATTTAACCAAAAAATTTGAATAAAATATCATTGTGATCAGCACTTCAAATGCTATCAAACCATGCTAATATCACATCATGATCACAAATATTTATTTGATGTTATTCTTTAAATGATTAAACGAATTAAATTCAAATACTCATTTAATTCACTATTTATTCATCGATAATTGGAAACTCACAAATGAGGTACCAAAATGATCGGAAGAATAATACCTACCCAATCATGTCATGTTCATGCATATTTAAACCACTTTGAGTAATTTAATAATTTATAAACCATGTGGCCATTAAGTTAAATATGGGGTTGTTTCCAAATAATTGAACTAATTATTCGGAACTCCATTTAACTTGTTAGATATATTAAATGATGATATCTTTGCATAAACTTGTCATGTCATCATGTGATTGTGCATTGCACCTTGTCTTCGTGTTATTTATTTGTTCCTTTGTTATTATTTTGGGTATCGATAGATTCCGGAGTGGAGGTTAACCCTACCTACCCCGACGAGCATTACCACACACCCCGGCTGCAAGGCAAGAGATAACCTAACCCTCTTGGCATCTAGCATCCTACTGTTTTATAAACTTATTTTATCCACATAATATTGCATTCGATTCTATATCAATTTTGGTCAATACTAGAGTATCCTATGAATGCATGTTTTCCCCGAACTAATACATGTATCACTACCTATAAACTCTAGGTTTGATGTGTTGGCCTGAGACCAAGATATAATTGTTTTCTAGATGCTTAGCTATGCTTAGCCATTCTTAGTTTGATGCTTAGCTGTCCGTTAATTATTTCCATGATTTATGAAATTGATGGAATGTTCGGACAAGGTGGAGGATGCTTGTGGTACTTAATTAAATTGTTTAAAGGCTTGGATGAGTTGCCATCTGTGTTGGGAATATGCCCTAGAGGCAATAATAAAATGGTTTATTAGCATATTCATGTTTATGATAATATTTTATTATCCGTGCTATAATTGTATTAACCGGAAACATAATACATGTGTGGAATATAAACAACCAGGTGTCCCTAGTAAGCCTCTACCGGACTGGTTCATTAGTCAAGAGATGGTTAGAGTTTCCTAACCATGGACTTGTTACAGTTACTTGATAACGGAGTCATATCATTAGGAGTAATGATGTGATGGACAAGACCCGATAATAAAGAGTTGCAATTGATCGTGTCACACAAGTTTCATTGCCAACACTTTTAGTATGCCAAGTATAGTTTCCTTAGACCAGGAGATTATTTCACTCCCGTTTACCGGAGGAATGCTTTGTGGACATCAAATGTCACTTCGTAACTGGGTGATTATAAAGGTGGCTTTCAGGTATCTCCGATGGTATTTGTTGGGTGACATGAATCAAGAGTGGGATTTGTCCTTCCTTGTGACGAAGAAGATATCTCTGGGCCCTCTCGGTAATATAGCATCAAAAAGGTTGCAACCATGTGGTTAAGTGTTAATCATAGAGATCCTATATTATGGACGAGTAAAGAGAATTTGCCAGGTAACGAGATGAAACTAGATATGGGGATATCGACGATCGAATCTCGGGCAAATTAAATATCGGTGAGACAAAGGGTATCGTATACGAGATTAAGAATCTCCGGCATCGTGGTTCAATCGATAAGGAACTTCGTTGAATATGTAGGAGTCAATATGGGCATCCCGGTCCCGCTATTGATTATTGATATGATCATGTTTGCATGTTCTCGAACCCGTAGGGTCACACACTTAACGCTCCGATGTAGCTAGGGTTAGTGATGAAATAATTGATGGAATGAACAAATGGTGATTCGGAGTCTCGGATAGGATTCCGGACATCACGAGGAGTTCCGGAGGAGTCCGGAGAATAAGATTCATATAAGGAAAGTGGTTTCCGGAGGTATCGGAAAAGTTCCGGAATATTTCAGCGGGGTACCGGAAGGTTCCGGAAGGTTCTAGAAGAGTCTAGACGTGGAGCCCATATCGTATGGACACACATGGGCCAAAGGGGGTGCAGCAACCACTTGGGCTGCGCACCACCCAAAGGCCCACATGGGCCTAGCTGGCCAACCAAAGGCCAAGGGGCCCAAAGGGGGGCGCCCCAACTTGGGGGCCAAGGCAAGGGGGGCCGGACAGCCCTTGCCCTAACCCTAGCCACCCCATATAAAAGGAGGGGAGGGGAGGGGTGCACCCCAGCCTAAGGCTGCCCTAGACGCATCCTCCCTTGGCGCCCTAGCTGCCGCCCCTTCTACTCCATAGCCGGCGCCACCTCTCTCCCCGGAGGGCTACCGCCACCACCAGCTCCATGGCCTAGCCGCACCACCCCTAGTGTAGGGCTGCTGCTGCACCTCCTCCTCTCCCTCTCCTCTTGCTTGGCTTGGCGAAGCCATGCTCGTGGAGATCATCATCATCAATGCCACCACAACCGTCGTGGTGCCGAGATCCATCTAGCCATCTCCACCTTGCTTGCGGGATCAAGAAGGCGGAGATCTACATCGAGCCGTACATGTGGATACCGCGGAGGTGCTACCCCTTGTGGCACTTCATCGGATTGGACTTCGAGGAAATACATCTCCTCGCGACTAGATGAGTCTAGTTGCAGGGATCGACTAGCCAACCCCTGCATCGACAAAACGCTTTGAACGTTCTTCGAGGGTAAGAGATTAGATCTCATCTTCGCTACCACCGTCTAATAGATCTAGATCCTTGGGGTTTCTTCCGCTTGTTTTGTAGGAAATTTTTTTTTTCTATGCAACGACCCCATCAATCTGGGGATGGTGTTTTGCCTCATTCCTACCGCCTAGGCTGAGAGTGCTTTTAGCTAGAACCAAGAACCGAGCGTGCTTCCAACGGTGGGGACATATGGAATCCCCTTTAACCGAATAATTTGTGCGGGCGTATCCAAGGGTCCTCTAGTTTGCTATTTCCATTTGCGTGTGAGTGTGTGGGTGGAAAAAGAAATGATGAGGATGGTGGTGTTTAGGATGTGTCGATGGGGGCAGGGGCTGAAATAGGCTGGGTAAACTTGTCATGTCGCCACGATGACACTTGGATAGTCTCATACATTGTAAAGGTTTAACCGCGCCCGCCCTGCCGGCTTTCCAAGGAAGAGAGCTAAATGATCAGGTAAGGGGTCGGACGGTACCGGTGGGTAAATTTGTTCACCCTGCAAGGGTAAATCTTTTCGAAAAGCCGTGTCCACGGTTATGGACAAATATTGGGAAAGGCAGATTAGCTCATAGAAAAGTATAACCTAATTATTTAAAATTTGGCAGCTAAAGGTTGCAACTCAATGTGTGATTAAAAGGTTCATTTCCTCGAGGGTGATTCGAGGGAGTGCCTTGGTGGAGATGAGATGCTTCTGGTTACAAATGGTTCGATGAGAACCAAAGATGAAAGTTTACTCTCTTATCCCTTTTCGGAAAACATTCTGAGTAGACGATGCCATGGGTCTTTATGTCTTTCAAAAAGGAAAACTAGCTTTATGCAAATTAGCTACATTATACAGCATTAGAGCCGCCGTCAGCATTGGGCCTATATCACCCTACTAAACTTGTGAGTACGTTGTACTCAGTCTCTCTTTGCTGCCTTTATATTTTGTTTCAGAGGAGTATGACACCGAGCACACAGGTGATTTCTTCCTTGACATCGACGAGTAGTTCAGGGTTCCTAGGTGGCAGCTTGGGACGTTGGAACAAGCTGGCTGGGGTATTGTCTATGTGTAGGCCTCTTAGGCCATATATTTGGATCTTGTTGTACAAGCTGGCTTCCGCATGATGTACTGATGGGTCCGTGACCCCTTTTGTGTAATTTGTATCTTTCTCATATATGAGTTGCTATATGATCTCTTTGTGTCGTAGAGTCTGTGATGTGCTAGTTGTTCCGCAGTCTTGATCTCTTTATTATGCATGATAGCTATGTCTGAGCTTATGGCATGATCGAAGTGTTGCGTGCCGATGATCCATTCCGAGCACACCTGCCAAAGGTTTTGGCCTGGGATTGGTAAACCCAGTAACCTTCGATTGTGTAGCATGACCGGTTGCACAAAGCTTCATTGCATAGTTCTGGGGTCGGGGCGCTACAAGTTGGTATCACGGCAGGACTGCCTGTAGAAAACCCTTTCTATTGGTCGATGTCGAGTCTCGTTTGAAAATTATTTATACCCTAAAAATGAGTTGTGAAAACCTTCTTAGGATTCTTTTTGCTCCTCATCCAACTCGCTCTACTCTGATCTCTTATCTCTATTTGTTTTAAGCTCGGCGTTGAAGTTTAGGTTCTCGGGGTTGGGCTCTACTGTCCGGTGTTTGTCTCGAGTTAGTTATTTCCGTTTGATATCGCCGCGATGACGTGATGTCACCCGTGGTTGACTAAATCTGTTTTGTGCTAGTGCCATCTTATAACTCTTTATTTGGAAGGATTCTAATGATCTATCCTAACTATTCGCAGATGTTTACTAACTGTGTCCTTGTTCCAAATCTTCAGAATGGCTCCTGCCGGTCGTGGTAACCCCGGTGATCCTGATGCACCGCCGCCACCCTCAATGGCGGAGGTCCTGATGGCCATCGAGAACAACCGCCTGCGCAACGAGCGTCTACTCGAGCAGTTGGTTCAACAAGGGGCTAGGAGGAACAACGACTGCAACACTGTCACCGAGTTCTTGCGGTCCCAACCTCCCACATTCTCTGAAGCTAAAAAGCCGCTTGATGCGGATGATTATCTGAGAGCCCTCGAGCGCAAGTTCGTGGCCTTGCACGTTCCGATGGCGGAACAAGTCAACTTCACCACCTATCTGCTGAATGGAGCCGCTGGCTCCTGGTGGGAGAGCCATGCATCGATGTTCGACGCTGGCCATGTCTTCACCTGGGCGGAGTTCCGCACCGCCTTCCGTGCGGCGTATATCCCCAAGCCTGTCATGGACCTCAAGAGGAGGGAGTTCCTGGACCTGACCCAGGGACGCATGGACGTCCAATCTTATGGGCGTGAGTTCAACCACCTCTCCCATTACGCCCCTCGGGACGTGACCAACGATGAGGACAAGAAGTACCTCTTCCGCAAGGGGCTCGCCCCTCGTCTCCGATATGAGTTCCTGCCTTTCAAGTTCCATTCCTACCAGGAGCTCTACAACCAGGCTCTAACTATGGAGCAGGGTAGGAAGGAGCTGGAGGCTTCCAAGAGGCCAGCTCCTGTGGACAACCAGAGCTCCTCTTCCTCTGAGGGCAAGAAGCACAGGGTCTTTGTGCCCTTCAGCGTTGTACCTCGTGCATGCTTCGTGCCAAGGCCTTCAGGGTTCAGGCCACCTCCGCCTCGCCCAGCTACTTCGACCTTGGGTGCAGCTGGGAGTGGCTTCCGCCCTTAGCTGCCTCCACCACCACCGAGGCCCACTTGCTTCAGCTGTGGCCAGCCGGGGCACTACTCCAGGGAGTGTCCCCAGAAGGCACCGGCTACCGCAGCACCTGCACCGGCTCCCTCTACCCCAGCCGCCAAGGCCATGACCGTCAGCCGTGGCCGCCTGAACCACGTCTCGGTTGAAGAAGTCGAAGAGGACCCCGGTGTTCTCATGGGTACGCTTTGAATCAATGATTACCCAACTTCAGTCTTGTTTGATTTTGGAGCATCGCATTCATTCATATCCATAGCTTTTGCACACAACCATCAAATACCGTTTGTGAACATGGATTCCCCTCTAGTGGTCAAAACACCAGGCTCTAGTTGGCACACTAAATGGATTGCTCTGGAGGTCTAAATTACCATAGGCTACTGGTCCTTTCCATTTCCGTTGATAGCACTGAATTCAGAGGGCCTAGATGTCAATCTGGGCATGGATTGGCTAGTCAAATATCAGGCCAACCTGAACTGTGCTTCCAAGTCTGTCACAGTGATCCACCCAACCGTCGGGCTGGTGAGCTATTGGTCACCTTCGTCCACAAATCCATCTGCTACCACTCCTCTCTCGTCGGAGATCAGCCTATGTTTCCTGGAAGGAACTACACCACTTGAAATGCATGAAGTAGCCGTGGTGTGTGACTTCCCCGATGTCTTCTCGGAGGAATTGCCTGGCATGCCACCTGATCGCAGCGTGGAGTTTCTGATTGAGTTGGTTCCGGGAACTGCCCCAATTTCTAAGAGGCCCTACCGCATGCCAGCGGAAGAGCTAACTGAACTGAAGAAGCAACTTGATGAGCTGCTGGAAAAAGAATTCATCCGGCCGAGTAGCTCACCTTGGGACTGCCCGGTCATATTTGTCAAGAAGAGGGATTCAAATGTTCCTCGCCTGGTTGTTGATTACCGCCCTCTGAATGCGGTAACCATCAAGTACAAATATCCTATTCCTAGAATAACTGACCTGTTCGATCAGCTAGTTGGTGCAATGGTATTCTCCAAGATGGATCTGAGGTCAGGCTACCATCAGATCAAAATCAGAAAGGAGGATATTCCGAAGACGGCTTTCACTACCCGTTATGGGTTATATGAGTACACCGTCATGTCCTTCGGCCTCACAAATGCTCCGGCTACATTTATGAGGCTAATGAACTCCATCTTCCATGAGTACCTCGACAAGTTTGTCATTATTTACATCGACGACATCCTTGTCTACTCCAAAACCGAAGAAGAACATGCTGAGCATCTTCGGCTAGTTCTGACAAAGCTTCGAGATCACCGCCTCTATGCCAAGTTCTCCAAGCGTGAATTTTGGTTAAAGGAGCTCATATTCCTAGGTCATGTGGTGTCAGCTGCTGGAGTGGCTGTGATACCAGACAAGATTCATGCAATCCTGGATTGGCCTACCCCAAAGTCCGTCCAAGATATTCGCAGCTTCCTTGGGTTGGCGGGTTATTACCGCCGATTCATCGAGGGCTTTTCCAAGATAGCCAAGGCACTGACTGACCTCCTCAAGAAAAACAAACAGTTTGTGTGGTCAGATAAAGCTGAAGAGAGTTTCCAAACTCTCAAGGTCAAGCTCACTACCACCCCGGTGCTTGTCCTTCCTGACACCGGCAAAGACTTTGTCATCTATTGTGATGCATCACTCCAAGGCTTGGGCTGTGTTTTGATGCAAGAAGGCCACGTGGTAGACTATGCCTCTCGTCAACTCAAGCCGCATTAACAAAACTATCCAACTCATGATCTAGAGCTTGCTGCTGTGGTTCATGCTCTGAAGCAATGGAGGCCCTACCTGTTGGGCAACCGTTGCGAGATCTACTCTGACCATCAAAGTCTGAAATATTTCCTCACCCAACCGGATCTGAATCTGAGACAGAGAAGATGGTTGGAATTAATCAAAGACTATGATGTGACCCTCAACTATCAACCAGGCAAGGCCAATGTCGTGGCAGATGCTTTGAGCCGCAAGGCCTATTGCAACACTCTGATGGTTGAAAAGGCTCAACCTGCTCTCCACAAGGAATTTGCTCGGTTAAATCTGGAGATTATTCCCTCCGGATATCTAGCTAACCTCGAGATCAAATCCACTCTTGAGGATGAAATCAAGGCCGCCCAGCAACATGATGCTGGCATCCGCAAGATCAAAAAGAATATTGCAAGTGGGAAGGCCAAGTGTTTCTCCATTGATGATTCCGGTGTTGTCTATTTTGGGGACCGTCTTGTGGTGCCCAAAAGGGGAAATACCAAGGAGTTGATACTCCAAGAAGCCCATGAATCTCCCATATCCATCCATCCTGGTAGCACCAAAATGTACCAAGACCTCCGCCCCAAATTCTGGTGGACTCGCATGAAGCGGGAAATTGCCAAATATGTTGCTGAATGCGACGTCTGTTGCCGAGTGAAAGCTGAACATCAAAGGCCAGCGGGTACCCTTCGCCCCATAGCCATTCCCGAGTGGAAATGGGATGAAGTTGGTGTGGATTTCATCACCGGTTTTCCAAGATCACCAAAGGGTAACAATGCCATTTGGGTAGTCATTGACCGTCTATCCAAGGTCGCCCACTTCCTCCCTGTTCGCGAGGATATCAACTCCGTTAAGCTGGCAGAGCTGTATATGGCCCGGATTGTTCCTTTGCATGGGGTTCCTTTGAGGATCATCTCAGACCGTGGTAGTATGCTTGTGTCCAAATTCTGGCAAAGTTTCCAAAAGGCTCTTGGAACCCGCCTCAACTTCAGCACAGCCTATCATCCACAAACCGACGGTCAAACTGAAAGGGTGAACCAAGTTCTTGAGGACATGCTTCGGGCGTGTGTCATCTCCTTCGGTAAGGGTTGGGAAAGTATCTCCCCCTCGCCGAGTTCTCCTACAACAACAGCTACCAAGCTAGTTTGCAAATGGCTCCCTTTGAGGTTCTTTATGGACGGAAATGTAGGACTCCTCTGAATTGGTCTGAAACCGGAGAGAGGCCACTCTTCAGTCCTAATGTGATCAATGAGGCCGAGGATAAAGTCCGTATAATTAGGGAAAACCTCAAGATCGCTCAATCCCGGCAAAAGAGCCATTATGATAAGCATCATCAGGAGGTTCACTATGAAATTGGTGACAAGGCCTATCTTCGAGTCTCTCCCCTCCGAGTCGTTCGTCGCTTCAGGATAAAGGGCAAATTGGCACCTCGCTATGTTGGCCCTTTCACCGTCCTAGCCAAGCGAGGAGATCTCTCCTATCAACTCAAGCTACCCTCAAACTTCCCGGATGTGCACGATGTGTTCCATGTCTCTCAACTCCGTCGTTGCTTCAAAGATCCCATCCGTGGGGTTGATCATGAGGTGTTAGACATCTAAGAGGATTTGACTTACCGCGAGCATCCTATCCACATCTTGGATGAAGCGGAAAGGAAAACCCGCAACAAGAGTATCAAGTTCCTAAAAATTCAATGGTCTAACCGTTCCGAAGAAGAAGCAACTTGGGAGTGAGACACTAGTCTTCGACAGGAATATCCCACCTTCTTCACTCAAGCCTAGAATCTCAGGACGAGATTCCTGTAAGGGGGGTAGAATTGTAACAGCCCAGCTTTGTACCAAAAAATACGAAGAATTTTTCCACTTTTTGCATTCTTGTTAGCATCATGGCATGCATTGGAATTCTGCTACTTCCAACAACCAACATATGGAAACAATTAACATGGGGAAGCAAACTTCCCAAACATCCAAACCAATGCAATTGCTTAACTTGGCAAACAAATCATTCTTGGACTTCCAAATTGTTTAGGAAGTTCCAAGTTTACATTTTATAACCAATTCTCAAAATCTAAATATTGCCAAATAAGAAATGAATTTGAGAATCCAAAATTGGTTCAATTCAAATCCTGTTTCGAAACCAAGCTAAACCTTTCCAAAAATTCAAACTAAAATTATGGGGAGTTTCATTTTCATAGTAGGAGCCTCCCTGAATAATTTCATTATTTTTGGAAATAGTTAAGTGCTTCAAATAAATACATTTTGGAAATGAGTAAAATTTGCATTACTTAAATCCTATGAACAAATGTTGTGGAATTTTTTTATTTTGCCACCCAAATTTTCGTGGACCCTCTACGTGTCAAGGGGAGGTTATGTTAATTTTTGCAGAATTTTATAAAATTCTTAAGCACCTCTTTTTAAATCGCCAAAGTTGCTGTTGGACCTTTTTGCAAATTAAGAGAATAGAGCCAGGGGGTTTTCGCGAAACTCTTTCTTCTCCACACTGTCGCCACAGGACCATCGCCCATGCCGCCATGTCGCTCCGCCCTGTGCCGCACGACGTCGTGGCCCTGGAGGATACCCATGCCCCCCCGATGATGCCACCTGCTCCACGCACTCTCCTCTCTCCGTTCCTCCCCTAAAATTCCGGATCGAGGTAGTCCCTCTCTCTCCCGAGCTTCCCCTTCTGCCGCCATTCGCCTCCGCTCATCGCCGTCGTCTGGAGCTGCCCCGCTCGAATCAAAGACCACGGTGAGGTCCGCCGCGTCCTCCTCTCCCTCCTCACCGGCAAAATCGAGCCGGGGTAGCCCGGTTTCGAAGAAATCGTCCTCGGCTACCTCAACCCCGACCGACGCTCGCCGGGCTCGATTCCGGCGTCTCTGACCACCCCGCCGTCGTCGATCACCCACAAGCAACGGGGGTGAGTTCAGTGTCCTTTTTAGGCTCTTTCCGCGCCCCCTTTTCCTCTCAACGTCGCCCTCCGCCGTCGGTCATCGCCGTCGGTGCCGTTCCCCGTGTGCCCGGCGTAGGCACCGGTCTGTCCGGCTCGGATGCCGGCTGGCTCGAGTAGGTGCCCGAACTGGCTTCGGTCTGGGCCGGCATGAGGCCGGCAGCCTCGGCCACCCTCCCGGCTTGCACGCGCAGCCTGGGCCGGCCAAAGGCCGGAGGCTTCGGGCCTCTGCCCGGCCTGGCCGGCACAAGGCTGGCCTGCCTGTGAATTTGATTTTCCTTTTTGGAAAAGAAAAGCAATTTAAAATATTGGATAACTATTTAATTAATGCTCCAAATTTAGCAAATCAAATATCAAATTGTTCAGAAAAACAAACTCTACAAGATAGAATCATTGTAATAGTCTTTTGAATTTATATTCTTTGCCTTTATTTAAGAATTCCTAAAATTGCATAAATAATATCAAATTGGGAAAAATCATTAACTTGTTAAATATTTAACCAAATTTTTTGAATAAAATATCAATGTGATCAGCACTTCAAATGCTATCAAACCATGCTAATATCACATCATGATCAAAAATATTTATTTGATGTTATTCTTTAAATGATTAAACGAATTAAATTCAAATACTCATTTAATTCACTATTTATTCATCGATAATTGGAAACTCACAAATGAGGTACCAAAATGATCGGAAGAATAATACCTACCCAATCATGTCATGGTCATGCATATTTAAACCACTTTGAGTAATTTAATAATTTATAAACCATGTGGCCATTAAGTTAAATATGGGGTTGTTTCCAAATAATTGAACTAATTATTCGGAACTCCATTTAACTTGTTAGATATATTAAATGATGATATCCTTGCATAAACTTGTCATGTAATCATGTGATTGTGCATTGCACCTTGTCTTCGTGTTATTTGTTTGTTCCTTTGTTATTATTTTGGGTATCGATAGATTCTGGAGTGGAGGTTAACCCTACCTACCCCGACGAGCAGTACCACACGCCCCGGCAGCAAGGCAAGAGATAACCTAATCCTCTTGGCATCTAGCATCCTACTGTTTTATAAACTTATTTTATCCACATAATATTGCATTCGATTCTATATCAATTTTGGTCAATACTAGAGTATCCTATGAATGCATGTTTTCCCCGAACCAATACATGTATCACTACCTATGAACCCTAGGTTTGATGTGTTGGCCTGAGACCAAGATATAATTGTTGTCTAGATGCTTAGCTATACTTAGCCATGCTTAGTTTGATGCCTAGCTGTCCGTTAATTATTTCCATGATTTATGAAATTGATGGAATGTTTGGACAAGGTGGAGGATGCTTGTGGTACCTAATTAAATTGTTTAAAGGTGTTTTGCCTCATTCCTGCTGCCTAGGCTGAAAGTGCTTTTAGCTAGAACCAAGAACCGAGCATGCTTCCAACGGTGGGGACATATGGAATCCCCTTTAACCGAATAATTTGTGCGGGCGTATCCAAGGGTCCTCTAGTTTGCTATTTCCATTTGCGTGTGAGTGTGTGGGTGGAAAAAGAAACGATGAGGATGGTGGTGTTTAGGATGTGGCGATGGGGGCAGGGGCTGAAATAGGCTGGGTAAACTTGTCCTGTCGCCACGATGACCCTTGGATAGTCTCATACATTGTAAAGGTTTAACCGCGCCCGCCCTGCCGGCTTTCCATGGAAGAGAGCTAAATGATCAGGTAAGGGGTCGGACGGTACCTGTGGGTAAATTAGTTACCCCTGCAGGGTAAATATTTTCGAAAAGCCGTGTCCACGGTTATGGACAAATCTTGGGAAAGGCAGATTAGCTCATAGAAAAGTATAACCTAATTATTTAAAATTTGGCAGTTAAAGGTTGCAACTCAACATGTGATTAAAAGGTTCATTTCCTCGAGGGTGATTCAAGGGAGTGCCTTGGTGGAGATGAGATGCTTCTGGTTACAAATGGTTCGATGAGAACCAAAGATGAAAGTTTACTCTCTTATCCCTTTTTGGAAAACATTCTGAGTAGACGATGCCATGGGTCTTTATGTCTTTCAAAAAGGAAAACTAGCTTTATGCAAATTAGCTACATTATATAGCATTAGAGCCTCCATCAGTATTGGGCCTATATCGCCCTACTAAACTTGCGAGTACGTCGTACTCAGTCTCTCTTTGCTGCCTTTATATTTTGTTTTAGAGTAGGATGACACCGAGCACACAGGTGATTTCTTCCTGGACATCGACGAGTAGTTCGTGGTTCCCAGGTGGCAGCTTGGGACGTTGGAACAATCTGGCTGGGGTATTGTTTATGTGTAGGCCTCTTAGGCCATATATTTGGATATTGTTGTACTAGACAACTACTTCGCTTCCGCATGATGTACTGATGGGTCCGTGACCCCTTTTGTGTAATTTGTATCTTTCTCATATATGAGTTGCTATATGATCTCTTTGTGTCATAGAGTCTGTGATGTGCCAGTTGTTCCGCAGTCTTGATCTCTTTATTATCCATGATAGCTATGCCTGAGCTTATGGCATGATCGAATTATTGCGTGCCGATGATCCATTCCGAGCACGCCTGCCAAAGGTTTTGGCCTGGGATTGGTAAACCCAGTAACCTTCGATTGTGTAGCATGACCGGTTGCACAAAACTTCATTGCATAGTTCTGGGGTCGGGGCGCTACAAGTTACAAGAAGAAGGGCCAAGAACAAGTCAATCATATGGCTAAGATTGTTTGCTTCAAGTGCAAAGTTGAGGGGCACCATGTTAGATCTTGCCCAATGAAGAAGAAGCCTCTAAGTGAAAAGCAACTAGGGAAGCGGCCTCTTGTTCAGTCTCATGCTCAACCACGTTTTGAACAAAGGCCACCTCCTAAGAAGACTCAAGCCAATGCTCCTCATGTTGAGGAGCCTATTAAGAAGAAAGAAAAGAGTCGATGTTGCTACCTTTGTCGTGGCAAGGATCACTTTGCTTCTTCATGCACTATCGGTAACCTATCCAACCCCTCTTAATTGATGATGCTTATTCACTTAGAAAGGATAGAGTTGGCAATGTGTTTGCCAAATATGTGGGAACTCAAAGTGGTGTCAAGAAAAGAACCATTTGGGTTGCCAAACCTATTGTGACTAACCACTTAGGACCCAACTTTGTTGGGGACCAACAAGCTCAAACTAGATCAATAGGTTGTCTTGGAGGACATTGGAGACTTGGCTATCTTTGAAGAATTAAGGGATCTTTATGATTATTATTTCCTCAAGACAAGTCATTTGGATTATTTTGTCGTATCTCATATCCTATGTCCTCCTTGCGTTAACTTGTAGTTAAATTATATATACATTGAAAGTTGCTTGCTCCCTTTCATGTGTTAGTTTTGATCCTAACATGTGCTTGTATAGGTTGTGCCTATTACTTACCTTGAGCAATCAAGTTGTGTTTGTTAATTTGCGCACCATATATGTGTAAACTTTGTGTTGAGTCTTTATTGAAATCTTGTTTAGATTTTAGTTGACTCTTTTGGGATATTAATGGACTACCCCATTTTGGGGGAGTGATATGCTTCGTGCAATTCACAATCCTAAAATGTGTATACATGAGGAATACCACTTACTGTTGATATTTCAATATTATCTAGTCTCTATGTGGTATCTCATGCTCATGAGAAATTCAAATTCTTTAATGTCCATTAATTATCTCTAGTTGATTTCATTTTCCTCTTGCTTAGCTAAAATGGATTATCACATTATGGGGGAGTAATAAGCTTTGTGCATATTACAATCCTAGAGAATGTGAACATATGAGGTGTTGCCACCTAGTATTGATATTTTAAATTATCTTGTTTCTATGTGGCAAGTTGCTCAAACAAGTTCCATCTTTCTTCTATATGCTTTTGTTGTGAAGTAGGTCTTAAACATCATTCCTATATATCACCGAGAAATGTCTCTCTATACTCCTTGTCCATGACAAGTGATACTCATAATTGTGGTGGATTTTGTAGACCATCTTCACATTGGCTCTTGCGTTGAATTGCCTTATTTATTGCCAAGTGTTTATTTTGACTTCCGTTGTCTTCCTTGCCTCTTGCATGGATCCTATTTTTCAATTGGTATAGTTTAGTGTTTTAAATAACATATGGAGAGTAATGATCCCTTGTGTGTGCATTTTGTATTCAAATGCAAATATCAAGATAATGCATGAATCTTGGGGGAGCTTTCATTTATTATTTAGAACCCTATTGTACCAATCAATATTTGATCCTTTCAATTGGCACTTGATTTTTATCTTATGTATTTATAGAATACAAACCTTTTCTTTTGATGATTTGTGCCATCATAAAAGTGTAGTGAGTGTTTGGTTCATTTGTTGTAACCTTGCTCTATCTAGGGAGTTGCTTTCTCATTCCTTGTTTTGTGTTTTATCTTCATGAATGAGAAATGCTTTTTTAGCTTTATCATATTTTATCTTCTATGCTCTTTGGCTTTGTTTCGATACCTTCAATTGGTATTAATTGGAATTTGATATCTCATCCATAGATATTTGTTTCAACTAGTATCTCATATGGGAGCTTTGATACCTCGCTTCTTGACTTCTCTTTTACTTGATATCTTTCAAGTAATATCCTTTTTGGTATCCTCGCTTCTAGTTGGTATCTTTTTCAATTGGTGTCTTGTCTCTCATGTGTTATTTTATTTGATTCCTATTGATATCTCACTTCATGTGTTGATGTGTTATGGAATCAATCATGTGTTGATTTTGATTTTGAGATAATTTGGAAAACCTTTGTGTGTCACACTTTAATTGGTGTGTCCTCTCTTTGGTTTACTTGGTGTTTTTGTCCAAATTGTATCATGTTTGGTTCTTGAAAGACTTTGTATGTATATCCTTTAACATCTATATTATATGGCATGTTTGTCTTTCTTGCTCCAATATATAGGGTATACTCCACCGAATCCTAAATCGGCTAAGATGTGGACGAAATTCAATTTCATATCTATATGCACATATTTATGTGGAGTGTGTCCTATGCATGTATTGTAGTATATCTAAGTACTATGGGACCCAATGAGTTTGGGAACCATGTTGTACTTGAATTTTGTTTTAGGTACAATGGAGATGCATTGGATGCTTGCCTCATTCATAAGGAAGGTGTTCTCACCATGTGATTATTGGAGTCAAGCTTGGATGATAAACAAACTCCCATCTTCTTCATCGTCAATGTATCTCGGTAACAAGTATCTACCTCATGCATACTTTTCTAGTTTCCAACCTTGTGTAGGTTGCTTCTTGTTATGAAAGCTCCTATTTGAAATTGTTGTGGTTTTGGCTTATTTCTTTCACTTGGTATATCTTTGTGATATTTGCAACAAAATGGCAAAAACTATTCCTTCAATTGGTATTCTTTCTCTATGATACTTTTTGCCTATCTCAAAGCATCTTCACTATCTCTTGTTCCCTTAGTGATATGTGTGATTTCTTTGATGTGTTTGAAGTTCATAAATATACAATAGGATAAAATTGAGCTATGTGTTATGCTTTCAAGCAATAATTTTTTGTGTATTTATGGCTTCCCTTTGGATACCTTGATCTCGTTTTCATTTAACCCTTTTCATATGTACATGTTTCTTTGTGGATGTATATCTTCAACGATTTGTCTACTTAGAAACTTATACGTATGAGAGAGGTCATCCTTTTAATTGGTATCATAATTCTTTGGAATCACTTTAATTTTTTTATCTTTATTTCTTTGGTGACTCCAAAAGGAATTTGTCTCATGAGTGCTTGTCTCGTTTATTTTTATCTTTGCGCAATCATATTAATTTGAAGATCTTTGACCTCATGCTTACCATGGTGAGTATGTTGACATTTATTGGGTAAATGTTCTCACTAGCTTTTGGCTTTTTCAATTGGTTTAGTTTCCAATTGGTATCCTTGAGCTTGTGATTTTTTTTAAGATCTTCTTTGTATCTCGGTTGGGCCTATCTTATGTTGATTTTTAAAATTGATATCTTCTATGGCTTAACCATATCTTTGTTACAAGTGCTATGGTTTGTTTTTAAGCGTTTTTCACTCTTGCACTTGTTGTGTGTTCTAGATGATTTTGGGGGAGTGAGGATTCCATATTTGTGCACTCCTCAAGAGTGCATGAACATTGGGGAGCTTCTCCATTTTTATTTAGAACTCCCGTTTTGTATCTTTGCGATTGCTTTTCTCCTTTGTGGAGATGTTTAGAATGAGTTCATCTTATTTGCAATTTTTGGATCCTCAATATAGTTTGATTTCCTCCAAATATTCATCATTGGATATGTGCATTTGATTTCACTCATATCTTGAGAAATGCACAGCTTTTTGAGGAACTCATATTATATTAGGCTTCTAAAATTTTCCTCCCATTTCGGCAATCAATGCCAATGGGGGAGAATTTTAGAGGGTTTAAGGGAATTTGGCTTTATTCTTTTGTTAGGTTCTTAAGCATTTGCCTTTAATGCTCTTGCATCCTTGCTTGTTTGTCTTGCAAGGTTGCTTAATTCATTATATAAACCCTCTTAAAAGGGATTGTCATCATTTACCAAAATGGGGGAGATTGAAAGTGCATGGTTGCCCCCATGTGTGGTTTTGGTAGTTTTGGTCATTAATGATAATCTCTATGGCCTAATGTTTGCATTGAGATATCTTTATAGATCTTGTCCATGGTAAAAGATTGGAGTTCATATGTTGGACTGTCGTGGTATTGTCGAATCTAGCCGCGGCAGGGGTGCCATCGAGCTAGGTAGAGAGAGGGTTTTAGGAGACGTGGGGTATTCCGGCGACGGGATGACAAAGGGTTTACCCAGCAACGGTGGCGAAACCCTACGTGCTGCTATAATTCACTATAAGGAAATATACGCCGATTACAATGAAAGGTCTATAGAGCTTCTCAGAGTCTGCCCAAAGGCGTCCCATAGGCCGGCTTATAAAGGCGTCCGGACCTAGGGCTTACAGGAGGAAACCTAACCGACTAAGTCACAGAGTTCTACTCTAATCCAGCTTGGGCCCTCCTTGTGAGATAAGTCTTCCGCAATGCAGGCCGGCTTCTGGAACCTTCCCTTAGCCGGATGGGCCTCCTGCGCTTCATCGTACTGGGCCGCCCGGTAAGCCGGATTTCGACTTACGACCACTTTGGGCCACCCTGGTACGCTGGCTATTAGTCCTCTTCGTGAGGGTACCTGTTCGGCATAACCCCAACAGTAGCCCCCGGAAAGCTTCAAGTACTTCAGCGGCTGGCTTCAATCTTCCGGCAATGTGTTGTCCCAGAAATTCATCATCCGTCGTCAGTCTTGGAGCATTACCAGAAACCTGCAATCATGCCGAACAACCTTGTCGATTTCGGTGTGCCGGCTCTTCATGTCGAAAAGCACTTGAGCGAGTAATGACACGCGTCCGTCGATTTGATGGCTCTGTCAGACCCGGCAGAGTGAGTGGAGGAGCATCTTTGAATGTAGGGGCCAACTCCGTTTTTCCCGCGCGAGAATCGAGGCGTCGGAGGGAAGAAATCTTCTCACAACGGCTTGATCCGTGACGCGTGGCCAAAATTTCGGCTCCGGACCGTTGCGAGAATCTCGACGCATCCGCTATAAATACCGGACGCCTCGCCTTCGCCGCGGTCACAAGCCATTCGCAAAACCTATCTTCTTCCTCCCTCAGATCTCCCGAGCTCGAGTTCCTCCGGTTCTCCACCATGCTCCATGGCGTCTAGCGCTCCGAGCTCTCCCATCATCGACGCAATGCCTCTCGACATGGCTCCGCCGATGTGCGGCTCCGTGTCCTCGACCGCCGCCGCCGACACTGTGCCAACCGCTGCTGCATCTGCATCTTCTCCAGCCCCGGCGAGCACCTCCACTGTCGCAGGCCGCGACGAAGTGGCTTTAGCAAAAACCGCAGCCGAAGCCGCCTCCACGGTGGCCACTGCTTCTGTGGCCGCTGATGCTGCAGCCGAAGGCTTAAGTGCCGGCGAAGAAGAGGAGGAAGAGGAAGCCGGCAACAACAAAGGAGCTGCCAACAACCCAACCAACAACTGGGTCACCTCTACTGTAGAAGAAGGCGAGCTTCAAGGCATGGCCTCCGACGGTGTCCTTCCTCCGTCTTCCGCGTCTGCGCCGGCTTGGCGCTCCGCCTTAGGCGACCCGTACCCGACACTGATCAGAGATGAGCGGGTACTTCTCTCTTCCCATATCTCTAGGGGTTTTTCCTATGCCGCCGTCGGCTTTTCTGATAGAGATCTTAGATCATTATGGCCTCCAACTCCACAACATCACCCCCAACAGCTTGCTATACATCTCCAGCTTTGTAGCGCTCTTTGAAGGCTACTTAGGCTTAAAACCTAGGTTAGACTTCTTCCAATGATGCTTCTTAGTCATGAGGCAAACTGTGAACAAGGAGCTGCTGGTGGTCGGCTCTATCAGCTTCAACTGCCGCCGGGATATAGATTGGTACCCTTAGGTGTCAATCGTTGATTCCGCAAAGGGGTGGGCGTCCACCTTTTTCTACTGCAAGGACGTGGTGCCGCCAAACCGGCTGCAGGGGCTTCCCCTTTCACAGACGAGGCCGGCATGCCCCTACCCTCACGGAAAAAGAAGCCGTCAGCTAGAATGCCGGCAGACTATGCCGCCATTCAAGCAAGGATTTCGGAGTTGACCTCCGGCTCTCCTCCCCTAACTGGGGAGGACACCATAATATGCTGGGCCAAGAGGCGGATCCAGCCCCTCCAGCACCGTACTCGCCTCTTATGCCAGTACACAGATAATGCTGATCCCATGAGGACCAGCAAAGAAGACCTGGAAGAGGAGCTCTACCAAGTGCGCCTCAACCGGCTTATCAAAGCCCGGCCTAACGAAGGCCAGCAATATGAAGAGTCGCTGCCGATGTATACGGCAACCAACCCTCCCCCAAAGGTACTTTGACGAATCCAAAGGTCAATTCTTCAAGGGATTTTGACTCTATGCTTAACAATCTGACTTGTGTTTATTCTTCAGATTCCCGGTGTTGCCGCCTCCGGGTCAGCTGGCATGTCGTCCAACAAAGTGACCAAGCGGCCAGTCATCTTTTCTTTGGCTCCTGCAGAGAGCCGGAAGAGGAGAAGCCAATCTGATATGATTGGCGCCAAGTCATCAGAGGATGACGACGCTCTCATTGGACTCAATATCCCCAGCAAGAAGAAGTCGGCTGACAACATCTCCTCCTTACTCTGCAACAATGCCAGATTTGCTAAGCTTAGCCCTTTACCTTTGCATGATAAAGAAGGGTCCAGCCCTTAAACAAAAGATATGCGCCATGCGGAAGAAGACATCTCCCGCTGTTGCTCCCGCCACTCCTTCGGTCCCAAAGCCGAACCCAATTGAGGAGAGCACCCGTACCATGGCGGCAGGCCCCACTCTGGGAAGAGCCGGGGTTATCCCTCCCCCGCAATGGACGGAGATGACGGGAAAGGTGACAGCACCTCCTTCCCCACCTATGGCTGAAGCTCCGGCTAATGATGCCTCTTCCTTTCCTCCGATCAAGGCAGAGGCTTTTGACGAAGAGGGATACATCAAGCCGGAATTCATGATCCGGTTCATGCGTGCCCCTCGGCTACCCCGGAAGAAGGGAACAACCGTCCGGGATGATGAGCCGGAACAAACCAAGGCCTATGACACCTTTGATGTCATAGAGATTCTCGAAGACCAGCAGAACTACTTTGCTGACAGCTTTGAGGCCGGCATGTCCCTTCTCCGCGAGCACTATCAGGTACATATCTTCCCCAGTAGCCCCCGAGCAATATGCCGGGTTAAGTTATAAGAACTAGCCGACATAGTGATCCGAGTCAATGCGTATGCATATGCTTAACCCCCCAGCCATTAAATGCCGTCATGTAGCCACTTTGACTTGTCAATATAGATTTAGGCTTTTAGCAATTCCTTACGCAGATCCACCGAAAAATTGGTGCTAAAACCATCAATTGTTTGGGTGTGTGAAATCAGGAGATGCGCCGGTTAAAAACTGAGCTGGCGAACACGGACACCATCATCGCCGGGCTTGAGGCGGACCGGGTTCAGTACCAAGGTAAGAATGCCGAAAACTTAACTTTGTATAATGGTTATTTTTATATTGCTGACATTTTGTGTTGCAGACGCCATTATAAAAGCCAAAGAGTTTGCCGAGAGCGCCGGCATCCTCAACCGGCTCCGCGACGGAAACATTGAGCTAAAAAAGCTTAACCAATCAATGTCGACGGAGCTAGAGACGGCCAAAAAGGGCCTTGCGCAAGCCGAACAAATCTTGGAGACGGAGAGGCAGAATCACAAGGATGCCCTTCGCGAGATCCAGGACCCGCTTGACAAGCGCCTCGACGAATCGGTGGCCATCGACAATCAGCTTTTGAGTAGGTTACTTAAAACCTCAAATTCACTACTTTCTGTCTTAGCCAGTTTATAATATGAACTTCGCTTTTTACAGCTCCGGCGGGTTATGGCCATGAGCTGACAGCGGAAAACCGGCTTGACCGGATTTTGGAAGTGGGGGAGCACCTCCCGAAGATCATTTCTTCGGGAAAGAAGCTTGCCGAGAAATTCTTTCCCGGCAACCCCGAGCCCCTGGCGGACCTTGGAATCTTGGCAATCGAACTGGACGATGCAGCGTCGGCCTTTGACGATCGGCTTCGATCCAGCGCTCGTGGAGGTGCCAAGACGGCTTTGGGCCTAATGATGGCACACTACCCGGAGGCGGAGGCTTGGCGTGTAGCATCCGGCTTTCCCCTTGAAAAAGAGGATGGCCCTCCGCTGGACACCCAAGACCGGAAGAAGATTTTGCACTCCGTCTCCGGTTATGCCAGCAAAATTGCCAACATGGTTTCCCTTACGACATTGATCAAGGAGGTGCCATGCCCGCCAACTCCCACTCATTCTGACGATGAGGGCGAAGAGGCGGACAAATCTGCATGATCCGAATTTGCTCCTTAAGTCGGCCATCCCTAAAAATGTAATTTGCAAGATGTAAAGCCGTTCAAACAATATATATGTCTAGAAACAACCAAGTCTTTTGGTGTATGTTAATCAGCTTTTTTATTTGCAAACTTTGCAATTTTATGCCTCAGTTTATTCTGGCCTTGACACCTTAGCCTTTAAGCGCCGGCAAACCTATTGCGAAGCAAACTTGCTGAGTAACAGGGTACACAATGACCAATCTGTTTAGACCCAGAACAAGTGCCGCCTTTTGGTGCCGAAACGCTTTGAAGCAACCCGGCGCAAAAAGCTAGCAGACAAACACTAATTTGGCAAAACGTTGTTTTTTCATCACCTTAAGGCGGATTCAACATGAAATATAGTTTACCAACAAGCAACACAGGCAATTTCGGGTAAACAAATGATAACAATAAGATCATTGGGAAATAAAAGATGGTACAGATTCTCGAATTTCACATGAGAGAAGCCAATTTTTATTTCATGGTCACATTGACATGGTTACAATAGAATTTGCTAAGTGTAAAAAGGACGTAGCTGAGCGATATTCCACGGACGTTTCGTCTCATCTAAGTCGTCATCTACATGCCTTTTCCTCTTACGACCTTTCTTCCTAGGATCTTTCTTTGAATCCCTTAAGTAGAGGAGATAATATGACCCGTTTTTCAGAACTTTGCTGATAACGAAAGGTCCTTCCCATGGAGGGGATAATTTGTGCTGCCGGCTTTGCACAAGCCGAAGCACTAAGTCGTCTTCTCGAAATGATCGATTCCGCACTCTACGGCTTTGATAGCGACGTAGATCTTGCTGATAGATGGCGGATCATTGGAGAGCCAACTCTCTTTCTTCTTTGAGGATGTCTAAGCCGTCTTGACGTGCTTCTTCTGCGTCTTCTTCGACGTAGGCTGCGACTCGAGGCGAATCGTGGATCATGTCGGTCGGGAGTACTGCTTCCGCACGATAAACCAGAAAGAAAGGGGTGAAGCCAGTCGATCTATTTGTGGTAGTACGAATACTCCATAAGACCGCCGGCAATTCATCAACCCAAGCGCCGGCTGCTCGATGCAATGGGGTTTCAAGCCTTGGCTTAATACCTTGCAGGATAATGCCGTTAGTGCGCTCTACCTGTCCATTGGATTGCGGGTGTGCCACCGATGCCATGTCGAGCCGAATTTTTGATCGGTTGCAAAACTTCGATAGCTCACCGACTGCAAAGTTTGTGCCATTGTTAGTGATAATGCTATGCGGTATGCCGAATCGAGTAGTTATCTCGACGATGAACTTTGTAGCTGTAGCTCCATCGAGTTTCTTGATGGGTTTTGCCTCCACCCACTTTGTGAATTTGTCAACCGCCACCAGCAGGTGAGTTAAGCCTCCTCTTGCCGTTTTGAAAGGTCCCACCATGTCGAGCCCCCAGACCGCAAACGGCCAAGTAATAGGGATCGTGCGGAGCTCCTGAGCCGGCAAGTGAACCTGCTTTGCGTAGCACTAACATCCTTCACAAGTCTTGATGATGTTGATAGCATCCTCCTTAGCCGTTAGCCAGAAGAATCCGTGCCGAAACGCCTTAGCGACCAACGCCTTTGCCGCCACGTGATGCCCACATTCGCCGGAGTGGATTTCCTCAAGGATTTGCCGCCCTTCTTCTGGAGAGACGCATCTTTGGAAGATGTCGGATGTGCTCCGTTTGCAAAGCTGTCCATCAATAATCGTGTACGCCTTTGCTCGGCGCTCAATTTGACGGCTCAACACCTCGTCGTCCTTGGGAAGTTTCTTATTAATCAGGAAATCAATGTAGGGCGTGGTCTAATCTGGGGTTACCAAGCACACTTGAACTGATTCTGCCGCCAAGGGATAATCTTCATCGCTGCCTTTGATGGACGGCTTATGTAGATGGTGGAGAAATACATCTGGGGGCACTGCCTTTTGCCTGGAACCTATTCTGGCCAAGGCGTCAGCAGCTTCATTGTCATCTCGGGAGATATGTCGGACCTCTAAGTCAGCAAAGCATCTGCCGAATTCATCGACTGTTCTCCTGTATTCCGCCATTGTGGGACTTTTCATGTCCCAACACCCATCTAGTTGTTGTACAACAAGATCCGAGTCTCCATAGCAGAGGATGCGTTTTACTCCCAACTCCTTAGCCATATGAAGGCCATGGAGGAGAGCCTCATACTCTGCTACGTTGTTGGTGGCGTTGAAGTGGATTCGGAGGACATAACTGAGCTTGTCACCCTTAGGCGATTTTAGCACTACTCCAGCCCCCGAGCCCTCATTCATCTTTGAGCCATCAAAGTCCATTATCTAGTATTGAGAATCCGGCAAAGGTGTGCTCTCCATCGCCTCTGTCCAGTCTACATCAAAGTCGGCTAGAACTTGAGATTTGATGGCGGTCCTCGGCTTATACTGGATGTCAAAGGCTGCTAACTCGATGCCCCATTTGGCGACTCGGCCCGTTGCGTCGGCATTGTTGATGATGTCCTTTAATGGAGCTTTGCTGACCACCGTGATTGTGTGATCCTGGAAGTAATGCCGTAGCTTTCTGGCGGCAAAGAATACATCATAGGCTAACTTCTGGTAGTGAGGGTAGCGCTGCTTTGAATTTGAGAACACCTCACTAGTGAAATAGACAGGGCGCTGATCCGGCCATTGCTTCCCTTCCTACAGGCGCTCCACTACAATGACGGCACTTATCACGAAATTTGTGTCCGACATGTAGAGGAGAAGCGGCTCTTTTTCCCTCGGAGCTGCCAAGATTGGAGCATGCATCAATGTATACTTCAGCTGCGCCAAAGCTGCGTCTGCTTCCTCTGTCCAAACAAAATTGTCCGACTTCTTGAGGAGCTTGTATAATGGCAATGCTTTGTCACCAAGCCGGCTAATGAATCAGCTTACAGCCGCGGCGGAACCCATAAGCCGTTGTATGTCCTTCAGACAAGTCGGCCTCTCAATGTTCTGAATTGCCTTTATCTTTTATGGGTTAACTTCAATTCCTCTTTGGGAAACAATGAAGCCCAGAAGCTTGCCTGCGGGCACTCCGAAGACGCATTTTGCCGGATTAAGCTTCATCTGGTACTCCCTTAGATTTGCAAAGGTTTCCGACAGATCAGCGATAAGATCGCCACGTTTCTTCAACATGACCGTCGTCAACGTAGACGTGAACATTGCGGCCAATTTGCTTGTCCAAACACCGCTGCATACACCTTTGGTAAGTAGCACCGGCGTTATTTAAGCCGAAAGGCATTGTGACATAGTAGTAATTGCCATATGGCGTGGTGAAGGATGTCTTGATTTGATCTGACTCCTTCATCTTAATCTGATGGTAACCCGAATAAGAATCCAGAAAACATAGCATCTCTGAGCCGGCAGTTGAATCAATGACCTGATCGATACGCGGTAAGGCGAACGGATCCTTAGCACAGGCTTTGTTTAAGCCAATGAAATCAATGCATATACATAGCTCGGAGGTGATTTTCTTTGGAACAAGCACGGGATTTGCCAACCAATCAGTGTGGACAACTTCACAGATGAATTTGGCGGCAGTGAGCCTTAGGATCTCTTTTCCAACCGCCTTGCGCTTCTCAGTTGCGAGCCGTCGGAGGCCTTGCTTGACCGGCTTAGCGTCCTTGTTGACTTTTAAGGAGTGCTCGGCAAATTTCCTCGGGACACCTAGCATGTCGGATGGTGACCAAGCAAAGATATCCCGGTTCTCATGGAGAAACTTGACGAGCTCGCCTTCCTATTTGTTGTCGAGACCGGCACCGATGATGGCCTCCTTTGTCGGATCATCCTTTGAGAGCTTGATTTTCTTGGTGTCATCCTTTGGCTTGAAGCTCGAGTCAACCTTAGAGGACAGCTTTTCAGTTGTCAGCATCTCATCGGGACCCATTGTCTTCTTGAGATCCTCCAATTCTTCCTTGTAGATTTCTTCTTCAGAATGGACGGCATTGGCGGCCTCACACTCCTTGGCTTTCTTGAAGTCTCCTTTGACTGCGATGATCCCATTGGGTCCCGGCATTTTCAGCTTGCTATAGATGTAGCAGGGCCGAGCCATGAATTTGGCGAAAGCCGGACATCCAAAGATTGCATGGTATGCACTTTTAAAGGGAACCACCTCAAAAGAGACGTCCTCTGTCCGGAAATTATCCGTGCCGCCAAAGGTGACCTTCAGGGTGATCCTTCCCATTGAGGAGGCTTGTCGTCCCGGCACAATCCCATGAAACTTCACATTGATGTGGCTGAGTTGTGACTCGGAGAGACGCATTCTCTTCAATGTTGCGGCATAGAGTATGTTGATGCTACTTCCACCATCCATAAGCACCTTTGTCAACTTGTATTTGTCGACTATAGGGCTGACGACTAAAGCGTAGGTGCGCGTTGAAGGAACTCTGTCCGGGTGATCGCTACGATCCCATGTGATGGGGATGTCGGACCAATCCAAGTATTGAGGAACTGCAGGTACCGTAGCATTGAGTTCTCTCCAAGCCGCCTTTTCTTTGCGAGAGGAATCTGTTGCCAGATTGACGATGAGACTTTCGGCATGCTTAGGGAATTTGCTGCCTTTTTCTTTGGAGGCCGCGTCATCTGATTCTGAAGTAGCGTCCTCCTTCTCTTTGTCGTCCTTCCTGGACTTGCACTTGTTCCTTGACTTGCCGGCTTAGGGATCCTTGGCAACGTCCCCATTGATGTGACATTGCTGGAGTGTGTGGGAGCTCATTCCATCCGGCCTCAGATGATGAACACAGGGGTTGTGCTTGATGTCGTCATACTTCACCGCTGGCGGTCGGGATGATTGGTTGTTTGCCGTCTTCTTGCCCTGCCACTTGCTATTGCTTGAGCCGCCCTTACCAAAGGTGGCAGCAACCTCGTGAGAAGGGCTGGCTTGGTCTTCAACTTTCTTTTTCCCGGACTCGCGTCGGCGGGTTTCATCGTCTTCCCTGTTGTCATCATCAGCAGTGGCGTACTTGTTAGCACAAGCGAGCAAGCCCCCCAAAGTTTCCGACTCGTCGCTGTAGATCATGAAGTGAAAAGTTGTCCCTTTCCTAAGAGATTGCTTGAAGGCATGGATCGCCTGAGTTTCTGAGACGCCTTCGCGAGCGTTTTTGATTTCACTCCATCGTGAGACGAACTGACAGCTGGACTCGTTCTTTTGCTGCACACACCGCTGTAAGTCGAAAATCGACTTTGGGCGCTTATATGTGCCCTGGAAGTGCTGAATAAAGACGCGCTTCATGTCACTTCAGGTATGAACTATCCTTTGCGAGTAAAATCAAATGTACTCATATTGGTTTCGTCCCTGGCTATTGTCTTAGCCAGATTTTAAAGAAGAGCAGCTTGAAAAAGAGGACGAAAATGACGTCAATGCGAACTAGGGCGCTTCCCAGTCAGTTGCCTGTAGGGTTAAGGCGAATGACTTGGGCTCCCCGTTGTTTTGGGGATTTCCGCTGCAAGTACCTATTGAAGAGTATGACTTCAATCAAGTAAGTAAATTCCCTCGGTATTTATGGATGTTCCTTGATTACCAGTTTGATTGTGCTCAGCGACACACTGATCATGGGATCGCTGATGTAGGCACAAGGGTATTTCGGACGGCTAGTCCGGGGTCCCCACAGACTTGGTATCAGAGCAATCCTGACTGTAGGAGACCTTAGTTAGCATGGACGTTAGTTAGGAAAGCAAATATTTTTGTTAAAAATATATTACTACCAAAATATATTTTTATCTAGAGAAGTCCGAAAATGGCTTCGCTCTTCTCATCTCCTCAAATATTTCAACGTCTTACCCCTCTATTTTCAGATTTTCCAAGGAATCTTCTATTATCTCTTACCCGTTCAAAACCAAGAGTATACTTAACGATGAACCCAAGTGAGACCTAATTAGTTAGCACCCACAAGAAGAAGCTTCCATCACAAATACTCAACATTCAACCTCAGGATGGTTGATTTGCAAATGCCAAGATCGTCAATGTCAACAAAGCAAGAGACCTCCGAAGACCTCAGCTCAACATCAACAATTCTACTCAAGTTGCAACTTCGACAATCTCAAATTCTCCAGCTGAAGACTAAGGCGATAAAATGAAGACTTCACCAACCATGTTTAACAACGACCCATAGGAAAACTTATGATAGGAACTTTGGTTACCCCAACTACCACGAGTCTTAGGCGTCCGTTGGTACTAGACGTACCTTGTGTGCACCTTACTTGTGTGAACTCTGCTTGTGTGTTGTTTGTGAGATGGAAAAAGGAGTTTTATAAGAAGAAAAGTTTAGTTTCCTTTTTGCCACCTAACAAAAAAGAATCTTTTGCCAAGGAAAATCTTTCTAAAATAATTTTCCCTCTCATCTAAACCATCTCCCGTTAAGATCTGACAGTTTCGCAAGATACAAAAGACCCCCGATCCTTAGCCAAATGGCCAAAAAAACATTTGTAACCTAACCGGCAAGTCAGACAATGGACTTCATGCACCATCTGGAGCAAGTGCGTCAAGATCTTGAAGGAAACTGCAATTGTACACCAACCTCGTGAAGACACGAGCCCCCACTTCGCAAAAATTTACTTGTGAAATTACAAGGATACTACACTAACTTGTGAAATTACAAGGATACTACACTAACTTATCGTATCTAACTTTAGGTTAACAACTAACTCAAGTCCATGATAGTACCAACTAGTACTCTAGGACCACCAACCTTGACGTGAAACGAGGACATAAGGAGACTCATTTAGAATGGGTAACTAGAGGAACTCAAGGAGTGCATGAGAGTTGCTATGAAGATTCGAGCTCAGAGACCGACGGTAATGATGGGTTTCAAAGAGGATCATGTACCTACCCGCTTGACGAGCAGTTAGTGGCACCTTAATCCCTTCCACTAACCTTGCTAGGTTTGACCCACCCAAATTTGTCCCGTGGAATAAAACCAAAGAAAAACCTCGACTAACTCCCACCTATCCCCACAAACTTGGGAAAGATGGATGAGAACCCTAGTATGCCGCGGATTTTCTGAAGATTATATGAAGCCTCAAGCACAAGACTCATCCAAGGGAGATCGCCACCAACCAACCCGAAGGAAACCAACTTCAAAGATCGTCAACATGAAGTTACCCCAGGAAAAAGGACGCCATCGACGTCATCTGCCGAACAAAAATCTTAGTTCAACACGGCTCAACTAGTCGAAACAAGAAAGACAGAGGTACCTGTTTGGGAAACAACTGGTGTAAAGATTCTTCACTAACCTTTTTCTAAAGTCCATTAAGCCGTGACTTTTTGAACAAACTTACCAAATTCTAGATTCACATCTAACCCCAGTTTGTGACGGTGCTAACTGGCCTTATCTAGCCACAAGTTTTGACAAAAAGAGAGGTGATATAGAAAGAATCACATATAGTTGGTAGTGAGAAGATCGCCGTCATCAAGGCCGAAGTCGATCAACACTGGAGACCATCTGCGCGGAATTGAACCAGGAAGCAAGCACCGTCCACGTTACCTATCTAGCAATCATCCTTTTCAACTTGGCTCGACCAATCACACCGAAGGGGGGTTCAAGAAAGCACGAGCAGCGACTGTTGAAATGAAGCTCTTTCTCTAAACTTTTAAGGTTAACTGAGAACGCGACCCTTGCACCCTTGTCGAACAGCAGACCAAACCACTTACCTTTAGGGTTCTTGTACTGACTTTAGATTCCTCTGGAAGCTCACTAATCTAGACTGTACTTCTTAAGATTCTTACCAATGCTTCATGAAGCTCAAGATCCAAGGAAGCCAGCAATGAAGTTCCTCCTTTACTCAGCTAAAGAAGGACAAGCATGAAGACAAATAACCAATGGAATACTCAGAAGAATCAAACGACGTAAGCGCCTGCTGTGGACGACATCAACCACCAAGCCAGTCCAGATGAACTTAGACGTTTATAACTTCCTTTTTCTAATTAGAAACCGGAGAGAGTTGAGTACGTATACTCGACGCATCCTGAAAACCACGCGTCCCCATCTGCGACCCCCGTAAGGAGAAAATAGTACAAAATGATATCTGCACCGACCCCAAGCACCAAGGAGTGACAACCGAGACGAGGGTCGTCAAGAAGTACAATGCCTCCCAGTCAACTCCTGCTGCAAACTTCAGCAAGACCGATTAAAAACCCCTTTTTTAAGGGGGGAAAACCTGCAATAGGTATACAAGAACGTGGTAATAATTAGTTCCTTGCGCCCCAGCCTCATAGAAACTGGAAACAGCCAACCAAGACTATCCGTCAGCATCGATCGTCAAGTCAACCCTATCATCCAGGATCTGAACCCATCAGAGAAAATTATCGACAAGGAACGACCTCGCAACCTCAATTTGTCAAAATCTCACCTGGCGGCCTCACTGAAGAAGCAACGACCTCGGAAGTATAGCCAGCCCAAAACCCGTGCCCTCATACTCCCCTGTACCCCCGGGCAAATCTCGGGACGAGATTTATTTTAAGGGGGGAAGGATTTGTAACATCCCAAATTTATAATAAGAATTAACAAGACCCAAAATTCAGAACCAACAAAAACTTTTTGAAATTACTTCACTACTGATTGTGTTTTCCTTCATATTGTTCTGTTTGGCCTTGTGTGACTTGGTGTTTATGCCTGTTTGACTAGTAAATATTAATCCAAGAACCCAACCCAAGTAAAATACATTAAAATTGGTGCTCATGTTATGACAAGACTAGATTCCATATACCTTTTTCCAATCTTATTTTGGCCAAAGTCTATTTCAATGATGTTTGATTTCAGCAACAAATAAAATACCCTTGGTTGGGAAAGTAAAAGTATTTCCAAAATTATGTGTTCCCAAAAATACGGAGATCTATATGTTATCTCCTATCTATTGCCAACCATGATATTTTGCATGTATATGCAACTCCCATTTTCTAAACTCTGATTTCCACTCCATTTGAAAACAACACTAGTGGGAAATATATTACCCCACATATTTCCATTCTCAAACCTTTTTGAAAACAATTAAGTTATGAGTTGAGACATTTCTTTAAACATCATCTTGTCATAATTGAGTGTGATCATTTTTACAAGATAGTATTGTTAATCATGGAAATGGTGGTGTGATTAATTCATGTGGTTTGAATTGTGTGGTCATGGTTGTGATGTGAATATTGCTTGTGTTTTATTCATTGTTGTGTGTTTGCTTGATAAATAAAAATAAGAAGACAATTAAGTGTCACATGAAATAATAAGACCTGTAATAAAAAGGTCACATGAAATAATAAATATTATTTCATTCCCACAAATTCTTTTTACCTATAATGGAATCTCCATCTCCATTTTTGGTAGCAAATTTAAAGGTTAAACACCAACACCTATACTTATTTCCCACAGCATTTGCACACTTGCACCTCACCTTTTTCTTTTAGCATTAAAACCCTAATAGTGCCTAATAGTGGCAAATAGTGCAAAATGGTACCACTACCATTTTATTCAATGGCAGCCCCAAACTTGCCCTAACCTTGTCTCCCTCATGTCCAGCACACTCCCCAGCACCCCCTGCACGTTCTGGACAAGACCCTAGCCTCCCCTTACCCTAAACCCTTGCTGGAACTAGCAATGGCATGGGCATGCCACCCCCATGCCTACTTGTTCCAAACCGGCACCTAAACCCCGAGCCAGCATGTCCTGGAGCTTGCCCTTGTTCCCCAGAAGCACCCCAAGTCGACCCCCTTGCTCCTGGCCCCTCCCCCTGCCCGCATTCGCCGGTGAACTGCCGACCGACACCCTGTCGAACACCTTGCACGCGTGCCCGCGCCGGAATCACCCCGGCCGACACGCTCGAGCCCGACCCGCCCGACCGCCAGCACGCACGCCACACCACCCCTTGCACCCCCCCAGACACGGCCCCGTGCCTCCCCAGCCCGCACGACGCCGCCCCCGCACGCCCCCCTGCCGCTCGCGGCATGGCGTGGCCACCACCGTGCCCCCACTGCCCCGAGCCTTCCCCGCCTATAAAAGGCCACCCCTTGGCCACTCCACTCACCACACCACCACCACAACCTCCCCCTTCCACACAGGTGCAGCAGAGGAGCAGCCGGAGCTCGACCCAAGCCGCACGGCCACCACGTCGTGCCGCCGCGGAGGATCGTCTCTGGCGACGCCACCGCCACCCAGGAGTAGCCCATACCACCCTCCCTCGCCCCCAAGCCGCCCGGAGTCCCTCGCCGCCGGCAGGTGCCTCCCCTGGCCCCTCTCTCTCTCCCTGTTCTCTGCCCCATCGGGATGAAGAATATGGCCGTGGGCCGTCGATCGCGAGATCAACGGCCCTGGTTCGTTCCCGCTCTGTTTGAATTCTGCTGAAACTGCTAAGTCTGAAAACCTGTGTAGATTAGCCCACTTTGCATGCGAATTCTGCTAAATCTGCTCCTCCAAAATTTATAAACTTCATATGTTTGGAAAGAGCTAGCTTCATAGATTCAAATGCAAGTTTTAGTTTTCCAAAATAACTAGTTTAGCATCCTCGAATAAGTAGGCAAATTAGCCATGTTCTGTCTGTTTTCAGAAACTTCTGAAAACAGATAAATGGTTCTGTTTTGAACTGTTAATATTAATTCACCTAAATTTATTTAGGAGTTTTTCTTGGCATAATATGTTAGTATGGTTAGTGTACTGGCATGAACAAGTGTTGAGAACCCCAAAATAAAATCTATATAAAAGATCTAAATTGAGGAAGATAGCTAATCAGTTTATTCCACCACATGAAATAACAGAGACAGCCAACTTCCCATACAAGTTCCTATTTAACCAGAGGCCTAAAAATAGCAAACTAAAATGATGTAGCTAGTATAACATGCAATATTCACATAGATGCGAGCCATGTTCATTTTTGGACATGTCTCCAATTAGAAATAAAAATGACAAATGTGTTAGTTTTAACTGAAAACTCAGAAAGATTATTTTGATACCATCTTTGGGAGATGTTTCCTAAACCTTGGTTTAACCAAAAATACCCAACTAAAATGGTATCAAAAGTACATCAACTAATATACCCAATGCCACTGGTTTGATTCCATTTGGTGTTGTGGGTAAGTCAGTAGAAAATTATCAAATCAGTTAAGTTGTTAAACTTAAAAAGGGGATTTCTCTACCAGGAAATTTATCAAGACTTTGAAAATTAATATCTCGCGATCTATGAATCCAAATTAAGCAAATGAATATGTTATGGAAAGCTTATGAAATTCTCTAACTCAATAAAGTGGTTTCACACCATTTAGAGTAATAAATAAATAATGATATTCAAAATGCCACAGAAGGTACAAAACCTAAACTTGTTTGTTTCTGATACTCTATTAATCCAAATGAGGTAAAACCAATTTTGTCAGCTCCCATTTAAGCAATACCAGTTATCCCTAAGAGGATTTAACTTTTGAGTAATATTAACTTGAGTTGTAGCAAAAACAAGAAAACTAACCTTCTGGATTAAAACAATTATGTACGGAGTTTAATAACCCAAATTGAATTAAATCCAATTGGGTTAGCTTCTACACATCAGTAGCTATCTTTAGAAATTTATTTCATATTTTTGTGATCAACAGAACTTAAGTTATGCAATCAAACATGCACCACTAGTTTCTGCCATATTTAAGACCTAATTAAATAATAGTTAAATTCAATTAAATTGAAATCAAATTGTGTTGCTTTGTGAGTGCAGTAGCTATGTGTGATGCATGAGAGTTGTTGTTATGCTTGGTTGAGTAGTTTAGTAATGGTAAGTATTGCTTGTTTATTTTGATGATTAGATTATTTTGTGTGAATAATATAATTGCCTTGCTTGTTAAACTTTGTTGTCTTTAAGATGAGTACTAGCCTGAGTATCTAGTTAATGTCTCTACCTTAGCTTGGTAAAATATTTTGAATTACAGAAAAGAGTGGGTAGCTTAACTTTTGTCTGAAGTATTTCCTGTTTAAATAAAGATGCTTAATCACAACTTTAATCATACTTTATAAACATGAGTAGTGTGGTGATTGCCAAACTTGTTTGTTAAATAATAATCTTCTCCCATGATTATTGTTTGTTAGTAATTGCTTGATGTTTGTTGTTGGAGTGTCCTACTGTATGTTGAATTGCGTTCTTTCCTTTTTGCGATGCTAGATATAAACGCTACCGGAGTGATCCTTGGGAAGGATTTATTAGAGAAGAACCGGAGTTTATTTCTTTGATCAGTGAGGAGAAGTCCAGGGACATTATGCTGAAAACAGGCAAGCTACTTCTCTGAGCTTGCATTTATATACGTCTATTTGGATTTACATGTTTTACCTATAAAGAGCATAAATGACTTAAGTGATTTTTGCCACTAAAGCTATGATTTTGAAAACCCTTTTCCAAAATACAAGTATATTATTTTGACACCCTATATGGAGGTATTGGGTGGAAAATTCTTTTTCAAACTATAGGATGGGAAAAGAAAAATATTGTTACTCAAAACTCCTTTGGAAGTACTTGGATAAATGTGGAATGCCGAACTATCGGTATTGAAGTGGAGAAATGGTGAAGGGTGATGATTATGAAAAATGCACATTGTGTCCTAGTACTATGACGACCAGCCAATAACCTGTGCGACCACATCTACCCACATATGGGAAAGGGCGTAGTCATATAATTTGCTCCTTCTAGTACTGGATGCCTCAACAACGAGGATGACCTCGTTCCATGAGGGGATGGTCATGGCGACCTACCCCCTGACCTGGGTCCTAGCAATCTGAAGGATGGAGGATTGAAGATCCATATTTGGGTCGCCGGGCAGAACTACGAGTCCTCACATCTAGGTTCCTCGACGGGGGATCCTGTACTAGGTGTCGAGGGAATGGTGATTTCGTAGCGGTAGGGTCCTATACTAGCATGAGCAAAGGACAGGCTATGGTCGGTGGCTCAACTTCGCATACACCTTGTATGGCGAGACGTGGCAGACACGATGAGTTACCGGATGGGTGTGGGAAAAGCGTGCTACCTCTGCAGAGGGTAAAACTATTCGAATAGCCGAGTCCTCGGATATGGACAGTTGGGAGGCTGTCCTAGGCCTATGTGCAAGTTTTGGAAAAGATTTGAGATCTGAAATAGAAAATGAAGTGGAGGATGTTTTACGCAACTATGCCAGTGGGCTGGCATGAGGTTGTCAGTATTGAATGACCATGAAGGGTTATGGTCGAAAAAGGAGGAGTTTTGGAGAAATAAACAAAATGGTGATTTTCTGGGAAAAAAACGTTTTTAAAAGGGACTTCTTACCTTTTTCAACAAACATCTACTTTTGGGAAAAACGTTTAAAAATAGATTTCTTACAAAAACCGATTTATGGGAAAAGATCGAAAGCCTTCTTTTCTTTTAACAAAGGCTATAGATGTTTTGAAAAAATACAAGGGTTAAGAAAAGTTATAAAATTTCTCTTATTTTTTTTTCTTCAACAAAAGTTAAAGAGTTTTCAGACAGAGTTTTATTAAAAAAACGTCTATCCTTCTCTTTTCAATCAGGATAGAGTTTTCAAAGCAAACAAAGTTTTACTCAAACTATAAAAAGTATAGTGCAAGCTCATTCGGGGGGAGTAGTTTGCAAGTACAATCAAATGTACTCATATTGGTTTCGTCCCTGGCTATTGTCTTAGCCAGATTTTAAAGAAGAGTAGCTTGAAGAAGAGGACGGAAATGACGTCAATGCGAACTAGGGCGCTTCCCAGTCAGTTGCCTGTAGGGTTAAGGCGAATGACTTGGGCTCCCCGTTGTTTTGGTGATTTCCGCTGCAACTACCTATTGAAGAGTATGACTTCAATCAAGTAAGTAAATTCCCTCAGTATTTATGGATGTTCCTTGATTACCAGTTTGATTGTGCTCAGCGACACACTGATCATGGGATCGCTGATGTAGGCACAAGGGTATTTCGGACGGCTAGTCCGGGGTCCCCACAATTTTCCCCCTCATGTCGTCGCTCCTGACGGGATGGTGCCACCTTTTCCTTGCGAGGGTCCACCTTTCGCTCCCGGCTCCGATGTTCTTCCTGGCTTCTACCAGCCTCACGATGGCGTGAAGAACCTGTCCGGGATTCCGCGCCTCTAGGCTGCTTGTCCTTCGGGTACTTGTCGCCGCCTTTGTTGTGGCTGCTTGAGCCGGCTGGGTCATCGCCTGGGTCTGCAGGTGTAACTGCCTTTGGCTTCTTGGCCGTCGAGTTGCAAAGACGAGAGTCGTCAACAAGCCGTCCAGACTTTACATGCAAGTCATTTTGCTGTTGTTGTGCAACCTCCAGTAGATAAGCCGAATATTTGAGCCGAGCGTCACGGTCCAACGATTTGTCGAACATGACCTCCTGGGCCGCCTCCATGTTTTTGGCTGGGGTGTTGAAGTAACACAAATTAGTCACTGGGTCACGTCGGTGGTGGTACTTTCTCCAGACTAAATTAACATGGTCGGCTTCCCACTTGCTGCGGAAATCCAACCTCTTGTGTAGATTCTTGTCGCGAGCCAGACAGAAAACATCGTCGGCCCCCTTTTCTCTCTGCTTCGGGATGAACTCCGTTTCCTTGTTTGTGATCTCAACTTCGCGCTCCGCTATCTGGGCTGCATGCTCTTCCAGCTCGGTGCGGCGCTTTTCCATGTCAGCTAGCGATGCGTTAGGAGGAAGTGGAGTTAGCAGTTGCTTGTACTTTGCCATCCTTTCTTCGTGCTCCTTTTCTGCTGCATCGCCAGCCGTAGCGTCAATGTCATCTCCTGCAGCCGGCAATCTACCAGTTCCCTTCATTGGAGCCAGTGGTGGCACAAAATCCACCTTTTGATTTCCGGCTTCTGGAGTTCTTTCTTCGCCATTGGCGGTTTTCGAGGTGTTGGGGTCGTCCCTAGGACCAGAGACGTCACCCATCAAGACCTCGGCAGGGCGTCCTAAGCAGGATGTAACTTTCTGACTAAAATCATCGGATTCTCCTTCAGATTCGAGGTCCTGCTCCATATGGGCAGTGTCCCCTGATCGGCTTCTGAGTCAGCCCCGGCCTGCAAAGCAGGAAGGATAGACTTAGGTTCTGTCATCGACTCGTTAGAGCCGGATTCTCCTAAGATGCCAACAAAGTGGAAGTCCGGCGCCGCTATGTTGGAACTTGCGTCGTCTTGAGAATCTTCATCGTCAGCGTCGAAAGCCAGATCCAGATCGGCAATCTCCTCAGAGTCCAGATCCGATCCCTCGTCGCAGTTGCTTGGTTGGGTGGTGGGCATGCTCGAGGTGAAGCCAAGATCGTCCAAAGCCTAGGCGGTGAAGCCGACGAAGATGTCAAAGCCGCCGACAGAGACCGTGGACCAGCCGGCGGGATCCTCCTTTGCCGGCGTCCAAAAGCCGTCATTGAAGACGTGGCTAGCTCCTGTCTCGTCGAAGTAGCTCACCAAGCCGACCGCGATGGTGTCGCCGACTCCGCCCGCAGATCCTGGACGGAACGAAACCCTGGACATCTCTTGCCCCACGGTGGGTGCCAACTGTCGTGGTATTGTCGAATCTAGCCGCGGCAGGGGTGCCATCGAGCTAGGTAGAGAGAGGGTTTTAGGAGACGTGGGGTATTCCGGCGACAGGATGACAAAGGGTTTACCCAGCTTCGGATCTCACAACGTTGGCGAAACCCTACGTGCTGCTATAATTCACTATAAGGCAATATACGCCGATTACAATGAAAGGTGTCTAGAGCTTCTCAGAGTCTGCCCTAAGGCGTCCCGTCGGCCGGCTTATAAAGGCGTCCGGACCTAGGGCTTACAGGAGGAAACCTAACCGACTAAGTCACGGAGTTCTACTCTAATCCGGCTTGGGCCCTGCCTTGTGGGCTAAGTCTTTCGCAATGCAGGCCGGCTTCTGGAACCTTCCCTTAGCCGAATGGGCCTCCTGTGCTTCATCATACTGGGCCACCCCGTAAGCCGGATTTCGACTTACGACCACTTTGGGCCACCCTGGTACGCTGGCTATTAGTCCTCTTCGTGAGGGTACCTGTTCGGCATAACCCCAACATGGACTCTAGAAGAGTATATGATGACCAAGCCATCATATACATCAAGAGAAGAAGATGAAGTGCAAGTGGATACATGAAGACGGAGCTTAGCAAGGCTCTCCATAATGATGTATGGGGGAGAATTTGAAGAAGTCTTCATCAAGCATGTGCTAGCATGCACAATCAAGAAAGATGGTCCAACTTGAGGGAGTCAAGATCGTCATCATCTTGCTCAGGTGGATTCTGCGCAAGGCAAATGTATGATCTTGATAGGTTTTCTATTTTACCGGTCTCATGATGTTAGTTGAGAGACTGGGTTATAGGATAGATAACCGTACTATCAAGAGGGGCTCTCAAGTGAGTAACTTGATCGCATCTTTGTGGAGAGCTCAAACCTTTGCATACTTGGCATATCATCTTTCTTGGTTGTTATTTGGCTTTTATCCATGTGAGAATTTAGAGCTTGTTTTCATCTTCATACCAAGCTCTAGTTCATCAAACACGGATCTCATGAATATCTTCTTGCGTTTTTAATATTGGAGGTTTTACCGGTTTTCTCTTCTAAGAGAGGTCAAACTCTCTTCTTGTGGTTTCCTCCTCACATGATGGACTATGATGTGTATATGCATGATATTATAGGGCTTGTTATTATCTTTGAAACAAGCCTAAGATCATAGAAAAACAGAGTGCGGATAATAAACTTGTTAGTTTCTTGACGGTGGAGGATTTACCCGTTGTCTTTTAAAAGAAATGTTTTACCTTTCGTCATTTGGTTTTATCCTCCCTTGTAAAACAATGATGTTTCTCTGTATATTCTTGTAGAGCTTTTCGTTGTAATTCCAAGGAGCCCAAGAACATCGAAAACGGAGTTCAGATGATAAAGATATCTTCGTTTTCGTGTTGGTGTTTCTACAGTTTTTCTGTAGGCCGGAATCTCCGGTTCAAACCTGAAGTTTCCGGACCAAAGTCTCTGGTCTGTATATTTTGGACACCACGTGGAGAGCCACTGGACTCAGACCGGAAACTTTGCAAAGTCTCCGGTGCGACCAAAGTTTCCGGTCCGAAAAAAAGTCTCTGGCCAAAGTCTCCAGTCTAAGTTTTTCTGAACCAGTTTTTCAACGGGAAGATTTCGTGGGGACCTATAAAAGGCCCCTTCTTCCCCAAAGTGACCAGAGCTTCCTAGCATGTCTCTGCCCCCCTTTGTTGACCTCTTGAAGCTTGGTTTTCTCTCTATTTCTCCATGATTCTTGCCTCAAATTAGAGGGAAAAGAGAGAGGAGATCTAGATCTACATTTCCACCAATCCATCTTTCCTCTAAGTGAGGGGAACCCTTTGGATCTAGATCTTGGAGATTCATTTGTTGAGTTCTTCCTTGTTCTTCCTCTCTTATTCCCCCATAAGCATTTGTTGCTTTGTTGGAATTTAAGAGTGAAGGATTTGAGCACTAGTGCTCTTGCCATTACATTAGTTGCATCGGTTTGTGCTCTCCACGAAGATGTGTGAAAGTGAAGTTTGAGAGCTTGTTACTCTTGGGTCTTTGGACCCTGGACGGTGGTGTGGTGACTTGGGAGCCCCCGATTGAGTTGTGGGTGTGTGCCTCAAGAAACTTTGTAAAGGCTCCGGATTCCGACTTGAAGGATTCCGATAGTGGAAGGTGAACCGAGCCTTTGTGGCGAGGTTCATCGGAGAATAGTGTGAGGCCTTTGTGGTGTTGAGTAGGCCTATTGTGGCGAGCTCACATCCCTCCAACGAGACGTACTCCCTTAACAAGGAGGAACTCGGGAATACATCTTCGTCTCCGTGTGCCCCGTTTATTTTTATACCCGAGCTCTTTACTTATGCAATTTACATTGTGTTAGCCTTCGTGCTTGAAGTAATATATCTTGCTATCACCTTGTTCTTATCTTGCGTAGCATAAGTTGTTGGTGCACATAGGTGAACCTAGTATATTAGGTTTTGTGTGCTTGATAAATTAAACGCTAGTTTTATTCCGCATTTATCAAGCCTAATCATAAAAGTTTTAAATCTCCTATTCACCCCCCCCCTCTAGGCGACATCCTTGTCCTTTCAGTGATCGAGTAGGTTTCGAGACTCTACTCAACTGTTGTTCGCCTGTGGCACAAAGAAGATTGGAGCTTATTATCGCTTTACTTTATTTGTTATGAACTTGCTTTATTTGAGCTAGCCACATGCTATGCAAAGTTGCAATAAATTATACTCTCGATAATCGTTTGATTTGAAAACTTTTGCTTATATTGGTATCCATCGAGTTGTGTGTGTTGGTGAACGGTCCAGGGTCCAGCACTACACTCAACGGCACTACCTGTGTTGGGTCGTGTCATTACAGAATGGTATCAAAGCACAAGTTGACTGTAGGATCGAAACCTAGGATTGGAATAGGAAAGCCATAGGATCAAAATTTAATTTATTTACTTTTCCTTATGCCTTTTGGGTAGTTCTATTCATTTAAGGTCAAAATTGATTAGAAAGAAGGGTACAGAAGCCAAGGACAGATGGCTAGTCTGAAGACATTGACCATCTGGAGCGAAGGACAGTTGGCGAAGTTAGTGAGAGAAAGCTTGAAAGATAGGATTTTTTCGTGTGGATTAGTTGAAAAACGTAGAATAGAGATTTAAGAAGTCAAGTCCTTTGAGAGCAACTCATGTTCAGCCTTGTCGGAATAAGCGCAGCTAGCCCTCTTTCTATTGGAGGAAAAAACGCTATCTTCTTCTATTTTTAGATTCTCAGAATCAGAAGAAAAGAAAGGCTATCCTTCGTTGCACACCTAATGGAAAGCACTGGCTAGATTTCCGATGAAGGAAGCCGTCTACTAACCGGAATACTACAGCAGAGGACAAAACTAATCTTTTATCGGGAGACATGGCCTGGTGGTTTCTGATCGAGATTCCTAATCAATAGGGCGAAGAGCTCTTCGCATGATCTGGTCCTACCTTTTGTCTACGCTATTTTTTTTCCCTTCTCAGCTGCTATGCTTACTCCGGATAAATTGGAATGACTTCTAGAGGAAAGCTAACTGCTTGCTGGCTGGGAGCTGTATGAGCGGTAACGTCCATGTACGGCTCCGTGAGAAGGTGGAAGGAAATGGCCTTGTTGTACCTCACTCCCGTCTTCAATGGGGTCTACTCTTTTTTTAGGAGAGTATGCCAATATGATCTTAATGAGGTGCGGGGCTTTGCATCTGACATTCGTTGGGCTTTCCTCTGCGGGAGCCCGCGTCCCGGCCTTTTTGTGTGATAAACCCCTCCGGCCGAAGACTAGTGATAGGTGATTAGATACCCTGGTAGTCCATGCCGTAAAAGATGAGTGTTCGCCCTTGGTCATCTTTTCTTATATTCTTACCTCATCATTTCTCACTTGTTTCTAAATATAGATGGGAGAACACCAAGTTGAGAAGGATCGATTGGAGTCCGGGAAGCTTATCGTGAGGCAACTGGCACGTGTGTCTGAGGAATTTGCATCAGCATGCAAGCTCGATAAGACCCTGAGATCCGACATAGTGTCCATGGCTATTGATCTCTATGACCTGGAAGATAGAATTCTTGCTACGGATAATCAGATTGCTTTACCACGGAACAAGGTTGCAAGTTTGTGAACTCAACAAACCCCATCACCACCAATAGACAATGAAGATGCCACCAAGCAAGAGGAACATGTAGAGGAGTACAATCCCGAGAAAGTTATCCCCTATGACTATGAGGATGAAGGCACTAGTAGGAAAAGGCTTATAGACGGATGTATTAGCCGTGGCGCACCTATTTTTTGGTGCGCCACTTCTATTAGCCGTGGCACACCAAAAAGTGATGCCCCGCTAGTATATGATTACCTGTGGCGCACGTCTTAAAATGGTGCGCCACGGCTAAATTGGGATAGGGAAGACCGAGTTGTGCAGACATACTAGTGGCGCACCAGTATTGTGTGCGCCACGGCTAACCATATACTCGTGGCGCACGAAATTTAGATACGCCACTAGTAAGTTGAGATATGAATAGCTGGGGGCGTGCGTACATAGTAGTGACACATTTAAATATCATGCGCCATGGGTACCGTTGTACTGGTTGCGCACTCCAGTATGCCTACCAATTAGTCTTCGCTAAGATATTTAAATATGAGTTTATATGGATAGGAATTGATAGTATGCCTACCAATTAGCCTTCGCTAAGATATCGAAATCGTGATGGTTTGACCACACCGAACAATGTGGTGTGGCAATATTAGTTCGAGTTTTATTTTCATCTATTTTGTTTTCAAACATTATTTAGGATTTTCGCAGGAATTTGTATTCAGATTTGAAAAGTTATTTTAAAGAGTTTGGTTTGCTTATATGTTGATTGCAAAGTGTTGCTTTGATCATGCTATATATGGGTAGCTATTTTATTTAGTCCTGTCCATCTAAACTCATCTATTCCAACCCAATAGATGCCTCCACGTCGCAACCCCGACAACGGCAACACCGGAAACAAAAACGACATGCAGCAAGTGATGACCCAGCTTATGCAAGTGATGACGCAATTCATAGCCGCCAATGCTAACAACAAGAACAACCCACTGCCAACACCACCTCCACTGCCTCAGGTGGATATGCTCACTAGGTTCTTAAGGTTGAGGCCTGAGAAATTTTCCAGTGCACCTGAGCCAATGGCAGCACTTGATTGGCTGCGTCATACGTCTCAAACGTATCTATAATTTTTGAGTGATCCATGCTAGTTTTGTGATATTGTCACATGTTTTTACTGTCATATATATCATTTTTATGTATTTTGTCGGACTAACCTATTGACAAGATGCCAAGTGCCAGTTCCCTGTTTCTGCTGTCTTTTTTTTCAGAAATTTACTTCTACAAATATTCTCGGAATTGCACCAAAATTTATGGGCATTATTTTTACGCCAAGACAAAAACGGAGTCCAAAGGGGAGCCTCGAAGGCGGCCCACAGGGCGCACGCGGCCTCCTGCCACGTCCTAGGGGGGACCCATGGGTGGGGCCCGCCCCTGCCCGTGGGGCACCTCCTCGGCCCCCTCCGACACCTATAAAATCAGAAATAATCTAAAAACATCGAGGCGGCCATTATTTTTCCAGAAACTCGACCCCGATGCGCCGTCACCGAAAACCCTAGTTTGGGGTCCAATCTGAAGCTGATCCTGGCACTCTGCCGGAGGGGAGATCGATCCCGGAGGGCTCTTCATCGCCATGCCTTCCTCTGGGATGATTTGTGAGTAGTCTCACCTTGGACTAAAGGTCCATGGCAATAACTAGTTGGTAGTCTCTCTCGCTTGTGCTTCATGTCTTATGATCTTGTCAGCTGCCTAACATGATCAAGATCGATTATTGTAATGCTATGTGATGTGTTTGCTGGGATCCGATGGATTATGAAGTTATTTTCAGATTGTGCATGATTCTTATATGAGTAATTTATGTTCTTGCATGCTCTCCGACGTGCGTAGTTACTTTGGCCAAGTGATTATGGGTATCTTCAAGAGAGGGTATTTATGCTAGATAGTGGGTTCATGCCCCCTTTTGTTCCTAGGCCCGAGTGACAGAAACGTTGTTGCTACTAAGGGTAAAACAGCGGTGTTAATGTCTCTTTTGATATTAGTATTGCTTACTTCATGCACTTTACTTAATACAATTGTCTGTTGCTTGCAACGTTCTTTGTTCCTTGTCATGATGCCTACATAAATATTATCATGTCCTTTTTGTCATAGCTAAATTGGGTTTGTGTCATGATCTTGTGAATTGCCTAGCTGTAATTCGTTCACCCATCACATGCATATTTTATTTACTTGAGAGACTCCACTAGTGAACCCATGGCCCCCGGTCCATCTTTTTACATTGTTTACAACCTCATTTACTTTCTTTTAATTATCATTATTCCTCTGGTCACTTTTCATATTTCATCTTACAATTAACCGCTTTGTTTTCTGCTGTTAGGGGCAAAGTATTTTGGTTGAGTGTGTGCAGGTCCACGTCTGTTGAAGGTCAAGCGCCAGAGATCTTCAACATTCACCTCGTTGTTGATTTCAAAGTCCTACTGGTTCGATAAACCTCGGTTCGTTAAACGAGGAAAAACTGCTACTAGCTGCAATTCCGCCTTCGCTTGGGGCACCACCCAACTTATTTTCATACAGCAGCACTGCGCTCTGTGAACAAGGACTTGGTGACTGTAGGGTGCAACGAAGCTGATAAAGTGAGGTTTGCTCCCCACTTGCTAGAAGGACCAGCCGCATCATGGTGGGACAACTTCCAGATCACTCACCAAATTGATAAAGTCACTTGGGTAATGTTTGAGGAGGGATTCCGCAACGCTCATGTCTCATCAGGGATTGTGTGTCTGAAGAGAAGGGAATTCCGCAATCTGCGACAGGGCAACCGCACCGTCAAGGAGTACATTGATGACTTCGGCAACTTAGCTCGTTATGCGCCAGAAGATGTGGACGCTGATCTCAAGAGGCGTGAGAGATTCCTTGATGGACTTAATGATGAGTTAGCTGTTCAACTGTCGGTGGTTCATATTCCAAACTACCAGCCACTCATCGATAAAGCTATCATCCTTGAGGGCAAACAGAAGCAGGCTGAGACCGCTAGAGGAAGTATAATCATGGTGGCCATGGTTCTGGATCTCACCAGAAGATCCGTACTCACCATGATGACAATGGAAGTTCTGGCTACAACAAGCATGGTGGCAGTAATCACCGTGGGAACAATGGACACCAGCACAAGGGAGGAAATGTCCACAACCATAATGGCCATAGGGGCAACAATCAACACAATGGTGGCAACAGACACAACCACAACCCAGCACACAAGAAGGACCTCAGTCTGGTGCAGTGCTACAGATGCAAGAAGATGGGTCACTACTCTGACAAGTGCACGGAGGAGAAGGCTATGGAGGGAGCCAAGCCAAACCCGTTCCAGAAGGCAACTACAAATCACGTGAATGTGGAAGAAGTTTATGATGAACTAGACCTTGAGATGGGTAAGCTCCTGATCAATTCGTGCACTACTCTTGTTCTCTTCTATACTGGTGCATCGCATTCATTCATATCAAGGGAATTTGTGAGTAAGAATATGTTAGCGTCTGAGTTGCTTAGAGGAGCCATTAGAGTAAGCTCACCCGGAGGGGAAATGGCGGCAAAGGCTATATGCCGTAAATTGATTTTAGGGATTGGAGCTTACAGATTTCCCACTGATCTTATCATATTAGAGTAACAATGCTTCGATGAAATACTAGGCATGGATTGGATGTCAAAGTATGAGGGTTAGATGGACTGTGCACAATGTGCTATTACACTCACTGTAACGCCCCGGGATCGGTACTATGTAGATTTGAGCGTTCCGCCAAATCCGCATAATAACGATCATAGGACGCCCACCAGGCATAACGTGCACGTCGCAACGCACACGTTATGTGGGTGGAATTGTGATGATCATTACAACAGTTCTCGATGGAGCCCACAAAAGAATATATATACAACAACGACTCACCGAGTCAAGAGCAAAAGATATAGTACAAAGATCCAAAAAACAACGGAAGCGAAAGAGTATTCGGCTACAGATAATAATACAAATTGGACTAAGAGCCCCGAAGATAAACGAAGGCGCCATATCCTTGCCCGGGCCAAGCCGGAGGGATTCCCAAGCTAACGTCATCAGACTTCAAACCTGTCGGCTGCATTGGAATAGCAGCCCCGAAGGGGTCAGTACTATAAACAGTACTGGCAAGTAATATTTACAAGATATCAAAGCTTGAATTCCGGGAGAAAGGGTTAGCAATAAGCGGCGCCAAGCAGCACTAACAACTTATAGAGACTCGCTGCAACTTTCGTCTAAAAGAGACAAGGTAAGAGAGCGCATAGGTAACCAACTATGCTAACACCAAACATAACCCAGTCGATTCCTTACCCGCCCGTTTAAACCACGGACAGCAAGCCGAAAGGCACTCACACAGTTGACAATTTTATGGGTTATTATTTAAGTAATCTATCTTACTAATCAAGTTATAATCATTAGGTGTAAGTTGTCTATGATCTTGTTGGCCAGCACATGTCACCAAGTCATCCATAACCGCGAACACGGCTTTTCGAAAAGATTTAACCCTGCAGGGGTGCACAAATGTAGCCACACGTTCTTCTACCCTTGATGCCAGCTATTAGCACACTTCCTATGGTGTACCGGCAGGTATCCGACACTATACTTTCCTTCACTACCACACAAGTCCACGGAACCACCTAGCTAGGTCTTGCCCACTGAAAGAACGAGATGTCGCCTAGAGGGGGGTGAATAGGCGATTTAAAACTTTTACGTTTAAAGCTTGATAAATGCGGAATAAAACTAGCATTTAATTTATCAAGCACAAAACCTAATATACTAGGTTCACCTATGTGCACCAACAACTTATGCTAGGCAAGTTAAACAACAAGGATAACAAGATATATAGTACTTCAAGCTAAATGGCTATCACAAGGTAAATGCATAAGTAAAGGGGTTTGGTTATAGAGATAACCGACACAAGTGGAGACGGAGGTTTGGTTCCGTAGTTCCTTCCCAATGGAAGTACGTCTACGATGGAGAGGTGTGGAGTCTCCTTGGCCCTCCTACAAGCACGTCCGTGCCCTCCTACACTCATACGATTGCCCCCCTTCCACATGCGATTAACGCCCATTCCGCAAGCCCTACCGTAAGTAACCATCACGTATAAGTCCCGGAGGCGTCCCATCCGTACTTGCATCACAAATAAATAAAGCGTCGCGCAAATGAAAACACCCGAACTACTTGTGGCGCCCAGGACAAGGCTGCAGATCCTGTACTAGATCGAGGGGAGTCCCATTTCCTCCCACATGTGGGTAGTGCGCTCAGTCTTGGATCAGAGGACAAGAACTCGGGTCCTAGGCGACACTAGCAGAACAAATCACTACGATTGGCCTTCTGCCGGTGCCTTATCTTTATTAATTATATCCCATCACCAAACATTAAAGATTATCATGTGAATTTAACCCAACTATCATACTAAAGCAAGACTAGATAAAGATAGCAAGACTCGAGCAAACAAAGCTAAGCATGCGCTACTACTCGCAAATGCCAACAAGATAAACAAACAACAGGTTAAAAGGATGTGGAGGTGTGGCTATATCATGGCTGCCAGGTAAACATGCAAATAGGATCGGGATACAAGCATCGTAACATAAGGCTAGCAAGGAACAAAAGATAGGAGGAGTAAGATACAGAAAACAAGCAAAGATAGCAAGGGAGTATCAGTTGCCTGCAATCCGATAGAGGTAGCAGAACCTGTCATTACTCACATCAACTCATCGTCCTATTCCCGGAGAAGCAACTAACACTAGAAGCGCAAAAGATGCATTTTACTACTAGGGCAAAAGAACCGGCATGCCGATGACATGAATGCATGACATGGCAAAACATGAGGAGATGCAACTTAGCCAATTTAAACGGAACCGAGATTCCAACATATAATTATATGGTTCAAGTTATTTTTCTAACCATCAAAATTAAATGTTATTAGCAAGTATAACAATGCATAGGTGAGCTACTCAAAATTAAATGGAATTGGGACAACTACTAAATTCATTCCCTTTGCATTCCATATTTGATTATTTAGATGATGTGAAGAATACAACTAAGGTGCAAGTTATCTGATGCAAACATGAGCATTGATGGCACATTTAAATTCTACAAAATTTTCTGAACAACTTTCATATATAACATTTCAAATTTGGAGCTACCAATTAAAATATATGGATTTGGATATAATTTGCAAAAGGAAAATAAAACAGAAAAAAGGGGTGGAATATATGGTGGCAGAGGGGATTGAACTCAGCCCGGCGAGAGAGGAGAGTAGGAGCGCAGCCACTGGGCTACTGCTGGGGTTGCGTTTGGAGTTGGCTCGAGATTTACTTGAAGCAGCAGGGGCGCCGTTAACTGAATTTTGATAGCTGAAAATTCAGACTTTCAGAGACAGGAGCGAGGGCGGCGAGATCGACAGCAGGCGTGAGGCTGAAGTGTAGGTGCTACGAGGGAGTGCCTCGAGGTGCTGGAGCACGTGATGTACGTGCAGGGGGTGGTTTGGGGCAGAGGATCCGTACTCGTGCCCGTGGACGTGGTCGACACGGCGGCCGACAGTGAGGACGATGTGCACGACGGCGGCATCCAGAGCAAGGGGAGAAAGGGGGGTCTAGGTTAGATGGGAAGCGGCTGCTCACCGATATCGGTAGAAGGGGTGGCCCGAGGACGAAGGCGGCAAGCGGCTAGTGTAGAGGAAGAAGACGTCGTCGGGTGGTAGACGACGTAGACGTAGATGACGGTCCCGAGCGCTCCTGTAGTCCTGCTCCAGCTCCGCGGCGTAGGCGTCGTCGACGTGGTCGTTCTCCTCCATGCTAGCCTGGCGCTGTCCCCATGGCGGTGGCGTTGTAGTTCTTCTCCGGCTCGGTGGCTTGGGTGGTGGCTCGGGAGAGGGCGAAGCAAAGAGGGAAAAAGGGAGAAGGAGGAGGTGGTGGAGAGGGAAGGGGGACTAGGGTTTCTTGGAGAGGGGAAAGGAGCGGTCAGCTGCTGGCTTTATGGAGAGGGACAAGGGCGCAGGTGGCATGGCGGCAAGGTGGAGGTGATGGCGCAGTTGCGAGGGTCGCACGCGAGCAGCGCGTGCTCGTACGGAACAAGACGACGGCAGCAAACCGGTATGGGCCGCTGGGCTGTTTTCGGAAGGGAGTTGGGCCGGGGGGGAAGGACAGGAAGAGGAGATGGGCTGAAAGAGGATTTTCCCATTTTTAGAATTAGGAAAAAGAGAGAAAGAAGAGAAAAGGGGATGAGATGAAAAAGGAGAGGGAGTTTTGCAAACATTTTTATAACTTTGTTCTTGATTAAAAATAGTTTGTCAAATATTCCCAAATAATATTTTGAAATAGTTTTGAGAAAAGAAAAAGAGAGGGGTGGATTTTATTAAATCCTCGGATTAATTTGCAAATAAAAAAATAGTTTTGTTAAAATAATATTTTTGATTTTTCTTTTGCAAAAAATGCAAGGTGATAGATGATGATGCAAAAATATAATAACAAACAAATCTAATTTTGGGGAAGGGATGTTACAACCGACACCATGAACAAGGGATCTCGCCCCGAGATCCACACTACCGCCGGGGGGAAAAGAGTAGGGTTAAATTATCGAATCTTCAGGAACCATTTAGATCTTATCGACACCACTAACAAGAGGTTCTTACTTCCGTCGATGGCGATGTTTGTTGGTCAAGATGTTTCCAAAGATCGAACCTATTAGGTAAAAGGCAAAAGATCGTCCACCCACGAAGATGCTATAACCGGAAGATAGATAAGAGAGAAGATTTAAATCATATAAGGTAAGAGAAGGAATAGAATAGCGGTAAGGAATAAACAAGAATTCCTATCGAGATCTTTTCAAATAACTTTTATTAAGTTAGTTTGTACACTCTACAACACCGACCATTAGCTAGGGTATCCTAGAGGCAGAGCGGACCCGCAGGGTATCGAATAACCATGGCTCTGATACCACTTTGTAACGCCCCGGGATCGGTACAATGTAGATTTGAGCGTTTCCGCCAAATCCGCATAATAACGATCCTAGGATGCCCACCAGACATAACGTGCACGTCGCAACACACACATTATGTGGGTGGAATTGTGATGACCATTACAACAGTTCTCGATGGAGACCACAAAAGAACATATATACAACAAGGACTCACCGAGTCAAGAGCAAAAGATACAATACAAAGATCCAAATAACAACGGAAGCGAAAGACTATCCGGTTACGGATAATAATACAAATTGGACTAAGAGTCCCGAAGATAAACGAAGGCGCCATATCCCTACCCAGGCCAAGCCAGAGGGATTCCCAAGCTAACGTCATCAGACTTCAAACTTGTCGGCTGCATTGGAATAGCATCCCCGAAGGTGTCAGTACTATAAACAGTACTGGCAAGTAATACTCACAAGATATCAAAGCTTGAATTCCGGGGGAAAGGGTTAGCGATAAGCGGCGCCAAGCAGCACTAACAACTTATACAGACTCGCTACAACTTTCGTCTAAAAGAGACAAGGTAAGAGAGTGCATAGGTAACCAACTATGCTAACACCAAACATAACCCAGCCGATTCCTTACCTGCCCGTTTAAACCACGGACAGCAAGCCGAAAGGCACTCACACAGTTGACAATTTTATGGGTTATTATTTAAATAATTTATCTTACTAATCAAGTTATAATCATTAGGTATAAGTTTTCTATGATCTTGTTAGCCAGCACATTTCACCAAGTCGTCCATAACCGCGGACACGGCTTTTCGAAAAGATTTAACCCTGCGTGGGTGCACAAATGTAGCCACACGTTCTTCTACCCTTGATGCCAGCTACTAGCACACTTCCTATGGTGTACCGGTAGGGTATCCGTGTAGCGACCTTGCCTTTTTTAAATTGGCCAAGATCCCCGTGTTATTGTGCTAGTCCCTGGATCGAATAGCTAGCACCACAGTTCAAGATGTAATATCATGCAATTGCGTCAAGTATCTATTACATCAATGATCCAGAAGAATAAAACATTACAAATTGCATAGCCAAAGGCTAGCATGTTACAAAGTTCAGCAGCGGAAAACTTAAAAATAGCATGGAGCCTCATCATCTTCATGTGCCACAGGCAAACATGTTGGTTGCAGACTCGAAACCCTTATTCGTTTCCTTACTCGTCGTCAGAAAACCTGCAACACGTAGGTTACAGCCAAAAATTGGTCAGAATCATTAGAATGGATCTGGCAAGTGATACTTGTGGACTCATAAGGGAAGACTCCAATTATCTATATGCATATTTGGCTGGTGGAGTTGAAGGACATTTTGCAGAAAGCCAACTTTTTCCTATCTCTTTGTAAAACTTCTTTTCAACTATACGAGACTTTCATGGCATGAAAACCACCGTCTCAACTACTCTTGTTCATCCATCAAGTTTTAACTTAGAGAAATTGGAATGTTGAGATCTTCAGTTGACATCCTTGTTCAGCTGCTCAGAATTGTCCGTAACCGGGGACACGGCTATGATCATAGTTTTGACACTCTCGAGAGGTTGTGCACTTTCACCACAAGACTTCATCAACCCATTATGTCCTTGACCTTCTTGAAGTGAAAAGGAAAGGTGAAGATGAAGACGAGACCTTTGGGAACCAGTCCCCTGTTCGTCAGGCAGACCCATACAAGACATTCATCCGCTGAGAACTGCCGGAATCAGGTTCCTAGAACTTACTTAGTCAAGGCAGAGCCATAGTACCAAGTGGCTGCACTGGAAGCAATCTAAACTTGGAGCAACTTAAATCTCTTTGTTCCTGGGTGGCCGTTCACAAGTGCACATACTCCGGTATAACCATGGAAATGGCCCTGAGCAGCCACTCAACTTTGTACCACCAATAGAGCAAAATCAATTGCCACCCAGGTAGTTGTTTAACTTAGTAGAAATTAGCTTTTCACAACAAAACACATAGCATAGCATTTCAATACTTCTACTAAGTTATCATATAGGTACTAGACACTTAGGAATATTTGGAGTAACACTAAACAGGTCTAGCATAGCAATACTAATAACACCTATCATGCTTTACTAAAATAAAACACTAAAATGCATATAGGAGAAATAATAGGTAATTTATGCAGGAGCATCACTTGCCTTTGAAAAACTTGTCGTTGCTCACACCCTCTTTTCAACGTATCTTGGAGCACTCCGTTCACTCTAAACAAGGCAAGAGATAGCAATAAACAAACAATACCACACATATAAAACAACATATCAACAAACATGGGCAAAAGCAACACAACTGGGTTGGTGGTCCAAGTTTCATCACATAACTCAATATGCAAAAAGAATTATTATAATGAGGTCTAGGGTCAAAAATGGAACGAAGGGGTGATCTCCAAGGTTCTAAGGGTTGGTTCTTGTTTCTCTGGACAGAGGCAACTATTTGGGGTATTTTTCTAAAAGAAAACAAATTAAAAAAATTTATAGAATTTAAACAATATAAAAAATACTCAAATTGAGCCTCTGATTTTTACATCACCAAAATAATGCACAAAAATATTTTATAACAGAGTATCTATATTGGACATATTCTAAGGTTTCTAAAACTATTTTTCTTGCAATTTTTGGACTTATAGAATTAAAGTTATGTTAAAATTACTCAAATCACACATTTGAAATTTGAATAATCTAAACTAACTCAAAACAGAAAACTAAAACACCAGAAAGATTCTACAGATTCCAAGGATTTCAAATATATAAAAATATTTGAATTTGGCCAAACCAGTAAAAAGTTATGATGGTTTGAGGATCTAGGGGTTTTTCTGCAAATTTGCCATTTAATTCTAATTCGGGAAATTCCCAGGCCACATGATGCTGATTGGGCGCTAACTGGGCGTAGATGTGGCGCTGACTGGGCGGTTGATGTGTCTAAACCTGATTCGCCCGTACCTCTTCAGTTAAGTGATTAAATCAGGATCGCCCGATCCGGAACTGACGGCTGAGGATCTAGGGTTTCATACCTTACCGGCGTGGGTCGCCGGAGAGGACGGTGCGCGGTGGTGACGGTGAGGCTGCGGCATGGGCGTGGATGTACCGCTCGCTTCGTTGGTCGCCTAGGCTCGGGAAGGGGACGACGAGCTTCGTCTCGTCACGGGGAGACGGATGGTGGTCTCGGTGTAGGCTTTCCCTTCCTGGGTCGGCGCGGACACGAGCACGGAGCGGCGGCGGTGTTGTGAGCTTCGGGTCGAGCTCGTGCTCGATGCCGCGGCTGTGCAAAAAAATCTAAAAAGGATGTCATGGAGATATGCCTGGTCAAGGGGAAGGAAAAGGGAGAAAAGGAGGTGGCGGGGACCATCGGTTTCGCCGGAATCATCTCGGAAACATGGCGGCGGTGGTGGACTCCGGCGTGCGATTTCGCCGGCCTGGTGGCGTGATTCGACGAGGAGGAAGAGGGCAAAGAAGGAGGGGGTCGTGGGCTTTAAGGGGGAGGGCTCGGGGAGGCCAAGGGCGGCTTCAATCGACCGCAATCAAGAGGGGGAGGAGGTGGTGGCAGTTTCGGCCATTGATGGCCTCCAGCGGGGAGGGGAAGAGACGATGACGTCATCAACATTTTTTTTTCTGTTTTCTTTTATAAATTTTGATTTAGGCCTCCAAAACAAGTCAAATAAATTTGTAAAAATTTGTAAAATTCCAAATAGTCAAAATAGACATTTAGTAACAATTTTTTGGTCAAAACAAAATTACCAAAATACCCTTTTGGTCAAATTTGCCTTATATGGCTATTTGGGAAATTTCCAAATTAAGGTTTATAAATATCCCAAAATATTTAACTAAAATCCAGAGGATAATATGAGTAATATCATTCAAAATGATAACTCATTTTCATATTAAAATAATTTAAGATAAAACATTTTTATAAAACAAAGCTTGGAAAAGTATTTAAATTATTTCCACAAATGAAATAGGGTTTATAATATCCCCATATTATTTATTTTAAAACAATAAACCAAAGGGGGAAATACTATTTGAAAAACCCATTTAAATATTTTATTTCCAAGACATTAAAATTGAGATTTGAAGATAAAGGAATATTTAATTTAAAATATAACATTGAAGATGTCAAAACAATCTTCTATAAAAGCTTTTCTTGATTTTTGGAGACTTTATTTAATTATTAACAAAAGTTTTAAATTTTTGTGATTTTTAAAACATTCCAAAATTTGGGATGTTACAATCCGACACTACATTTTCCTTCAGTACCACACAAGTCTAGGGAACTACCTAGCTAGGTCTTGCCCACCTTGAAAGTCCGGCCGAAGCTCGGAGGTGGACCTAACCGTTGCGTGAACGGCTTCGGGAGGAACACTCATACGATTGCCCTCCTTCCACCTGCGATTAACGCCCATTCCGCAAGCCCTAGCATAAGTAACCATCACGTATAAGTCCCGGAGGCGTCCCATCCGTACCTGCATCACAAATAAATAAAGCATCGCACAAATGGAAACACCCGAACTACTTGTGGCACCCTGGACAAGGCAGCAGATCCGGTACTAGGTCGAGGGGAGTCCCATTTCCTCCCACATGTGGGTAGTACGCTCAGTCTTGGATCAGAGGACAAGAACTCGGGTCCTAGGCGACACTAGCAGAACAAATCAACACGATTGGCCTTCCGCCAATGCCTTAACTTTATTAATTATATCCCATCGCCAAACATTAAAGATTATCATCTCAATTTAACCCAACTATCATATTAAAGCAAGACTAGATAAAGATAGCAAGACTCGAGGAAGACAAAGCTAAGCATGCGCTACGACTCGCAAAGGCCGACAAGATAAACAAGCAACGTGTTAAAAGGATGTGGAGGTGTGGCTATATCATGGCTACCAGGTAAACATGCAAATAGGATCGGGACACAAGCACCGTAACATAAGGCTAGCAAGGAACAAAAGATAGGAGGATTAAGAGACAGAAAACAAGCAAAAAAAGCAAGGGAGTATCACTTGCCTGCAATCTGGTAGAGGTAGCAGAACGTGTCGTTACTCACATCAACTCATCATCCTATTCACGAAGAACCAACGAACACTAGAAGCGCAAAAGATGCATTTTACTACTAGGACAAAAGAACTGGCATGCCGATGACATGAATATGACATGGCAAAACATGAGGAGATGCACCTTACCCAATTTAAACGGAACTGAGATTCCAACATATAATTATATGGTTCAAGTTATTTTTCCAACCATCAAAATTAAATTTTATTAGCAAGTATAACAATGCATAGGTGAGCTACTCAAAATTAAATGGAATTGGGACAACTACTAAATTAATTCCCTTTGCACTCCATATTTGATTATTTAGATGATATGAAGAATACAACTAAAGTGCAAGCTATATGATGCAAACATGAGCATGGATGGCACATTTAAATTCTACACAATTTTCTGAACAACTTTCATATATAACATTTCAAATTTGGAGCTATCAATTAAAAGATATGGATTTGGATATAATTTGCAAAAAGGAAAATAAAACAGAAAAAGGGGGTGGAATAGATGGATTGAACTCGGGCCGGCCAGAGAGGAGAGTAGGAGTGCAGGCACTGGGCTACTGCTGGGTTTGTGTTTGGAGTTGGCTCGAGATTTACTTGAAGGAGCAGGGGCACCGTTAACTGAATTTTGATAGCTGAAAATTTAGACTTTCAGAGACAATAGTGAGGGCGACAAGATCGACAGTAGGCGGGAGGCTGAAGTGCAGGAGCTGCGAGGGAGTGCGTCAGGGTGCTGGAGCGTGTGTTGTGCGTGCATGCAGGGGGTGGATTGGGGCAGAGGAGTCGTGCTCGTGCCCGTGGACGTGGTCGACACGGCGGCCGATGGTGAGGACGATGCGCACGACGGCGGCATCCAGTGCAAGGGGAGAAAGGGGGGTCCAGGCTGGATGGGAAGCAGTTGCTCACCGAGATCGGCAAAAGGGGTGGCCTGAGGACGACAGCGGCGAGCAGCCGGTGTAGAGGAAGAAGACTTCGTCGGGTGGTAGAGGACGTAGACGTAGAGGACGGTCCCGAGCGCTCCTGCAGTCCTGCTCCAGCTCCGCGGCATAGGCGTCGTCGACGTGGTCGTTCTCCTCCATGCTAGCCCGGCGCTGTCCCTATGGCGGTGGTGTTGTAGTTCTTCTCCGGCTCGGTGGCTTGGGTGGTGGCTCGGGAGAGGACAAAGCAGAGAGGGAAAGGGGGAGAAGGAGGCGGTGGCGGAGAGGGAAGAGGGACTAGGGTTTCTTGGAGAAGCGAAAGGAGCGGTCGGCTGCTGGCTTTATATAGAGGGACAAGGGCGCATGTGGCATGGCGGCAAGGTGGAGGCGACGGCGTAGTTGAGAGGGTCGCACGCGAGCAGCGCGTGCTCGTACGGAACAAGACGACGGCAGCGAACCGGTATGGCCGCTGGGCTGTTTTCGGAAGGGAGTTGGGCCGGGGGGAGGAAAGGAAGAGGAGATGGGCTGAAAGAGGATTTTCCCATTTTCAGAATTAGGAAAAAGAGAGAAAGAAGAGAAAAGGGGAAGAGATGAAAAAGGAGAGGGAGTTTTGCAAACATTTTTATAACTTTGTTCTTGATTAAAAATAGTTTGTCAAATATTCCCAAATAATATTTTGAAAAAGCTTTGAGAAAAGAAAAAGAGAGGGGTGGATTTTATTAAATCCTCGGATTAATTTGCAAATCAAAAATAGTTTTGTTAAAATAATATTTTTGATTTTTCTTTTGCTAAAAATGCAAGTTGATAGATGATGATGTCATGATGACGCAAAAATAAAATAACAAACAAATCAAATTTTGGGGAAAACCCCGGGATGTTACAATAACAGTACTGGCAAGTAATACTCACAAGATACTAACGCTTGAATTCTGAGGAAAAGGGGGTTGGTGGTTGAAGCGGCAGCAAGCAGCACTAACAACATATAGAGACACGCTACAACTTTCGTCTAATAGAGAGAAGGTAATAGAGCGTATAGGTGACCAACTATGCTAACACCAAACACAACTCAGCCGATTCCTTACCGTCCCGTTTAAACCACGGACAGCAAGCCCAAAGGCACTCACACAGTTGACAAATTTTATGTGTTATTATTTAAGTAATCTATCTTACTAGTCAAGTTATAATCATTAGGTGCAAGTTGTCTATGATCTTGCTACCCAGCATCATCACCAAGTCGTCCATAACCGCGGACACGACTTTTCGAAAAGATTTAACCCTGCAGGGGTGCACAAATGTAACCACACGCACTTCAACCCTTGTTGCCAGCTATTAGCACACTTCCTATGGTGTATCGGTAGGGTATCCGACACTACACTTTCCTTCACTACAACACTAGTCCAGGGAACCACCTAGCTAGGTCATGCCCGCATCGAAAGTCCGGCCGAAGCTTCAAGGAGGACCTAGCCGTTTGCGAATACATGCTAGGTGACCCAGACTACCATGAGAATGGTCACTTCACATCATACCTCAAGCCCTACCGTAAGTAACCATCACGTATAAATCCTGGAGGCGTCCCATCCGTACCTACATCAAAATAAATAAAGCGTCGCGCAAATGGAAACACCCGAACTACTTGTGGCGCCCTGGACAAGGCTGCAGATCCGGTACTAGGTCAAGGGGAGTCCCATTTCCTCCCACATGTGGGTAGTGCGTTGATACGTGTCAAACGTATCTATAATTTTTGATTGTTTCATGCCACTTTTATACCTTTGACACTTGTTTTCATACTAAGTTTATGATTTAATTTGACTAACCTATTAATAGTTGCAAAAGTGTACAATATTCTTGTTTTACACTTTGATGTGTAGGAATCACTTGTAAATTGGCAAAAACGCAAAAGGAGCCTTGTTAGAGGTGGACTGTGACTTTCCTGAAATCTATCCTCCTCATAGATTTCAGAGATTGACAGTTTTCGACCAGAATAAGACATCAACTAAAAATCAATTTGCCTGCCACGTTGTGGGAAATTTCCATAGATTTCATTTAAGCACAAGAACAGCCCAATCGGCGGTCCGTAGCTCCGGGAATCCCCGTTTTACTGAAGGCCAAATATCTGATTACGGGATTCCGAAAGTTGGTGACGTGATTGACTCCAACTCTTACCAAACTTGGAGGATTCGACCAAGCCACGACTTTGGGGACCTCATTAAGGATATGAGGGACCACTAGGAAGGTTCTAGAGGTGCCCAAGATCCATTGGATCAAGGGGCCATTTATCGGAGGGCCGGGAAGCATTGCCTCCACCTATATAAAGACAGGAAACCCTAGTTTTGGGGGCAGCCACCAAAAGCCACGAATTTGCCTCCCCCTTGGCCCTCATATGCAAGGGGGAGGGCTCCTCTACAACACCAAGAAGTCATGGACGAAGGGGGTTAGGGGGCGGCGCTCCCCTTGGCCGGCCGGCCGCCCGCGCCGCCTCCGCCTTGCCCTTTCCTCCATGGCCGCCGCCTTCATCGCCATCTCCATCGCCAATTCCTCATAGATACAGCGGTCCACTCTCTCACAAACCTCTGTAATCCCCTATGTATACCTGGTGTTTGATGCTATAAAATATTATCCTATTATCTATGTCATGTTTATGTAGTTCCTTGTTGTCTTGTGGTTGAATTATTGAATGTATTTGGTTGATTCGAGTTGTATGTTGATATGGTACAGTCCTATGGTGCCCATTATATACTTGCGCGTGTGGATAACATCATAGGGTTTGTAGTATGTGAAGGAGGCCGGGGGGTAGGGCTGTCGGAGTGACAGAAACCTAAGCCCCATCCCGGTTTTTGACATTGTATGGGATAAAGAGGACCTTATGAACTTAATGCTATGATTGGGTTTTTACCTTAATGAATGTTAGTAGTTGCGGATGCTTTCTAATGTTCCAATCATATAGTACATGTAATCACAAGTAGTTGAGAACGTGTATGCTTTGCCTCTCTCACATAGAAAACTGCATCGAAGACGATGAACCGAATAACTTCACTAATTAATTATGAACAATTCTGCCACACCTTCCACCACTTTTCCACACTCATGGTTCTGTTATTTATGGTCTTTTAGTATACTTTATTGCTGCAGCAACTAACTTTTATCTTCTTGTTCTTTATTATATTGCAAAACCATCCTTTCATACCCGTTTTATTTCTATAGTTTTATTTCCTAGATAGAGCAAACGTTTGGTGTGCGTAGAGTTGTGTCAATGGTTGATAGAACTTGAGAGAATATTAATCCTACCTTTAGCTCCGCGTTGGGTTCAACACTCTTATTTATCGAAAAGGCTACAAACGATCCCCTACACTTGTGGGTTATCAAGATCTTTTTTGGCACCGTTGCCAGGGAGCAATAGCGTGGGGTGAATATTCTTGTGTGCACTTTGTCGTGTCTTGGATCACGGACACCAAGAGTAAAGGATACCCCCTTTTTAGGTTCGGTATGGGGCGCAGAGGAGGCCGAAGAACTTCTTCCACCTGGGGCTTCGCTTCGACGTTTGAGATCTACGTACTAGCAAGCATCACAGAGACACAAGGAGTTTACCCAGGTTCGGGCCACCCGGAGGCTAACAACCCTACTCCTGCATGTCTGGATTGAGAGGTGTATCATGGTGTAGCTTTACAAGGGTGGTCGCGGGTGAGAACCCGGGAGGTGTTGGCTAGAGGTGGAAGACGAGCAGATCCTGACCCTGAGGAGATCACCTCTCGCCTAAGCTACTCTGGGACTTGTGCGCTACCTAGCCTAGCCTCCTTCCCTTCTGGACCTGTTTTCCTTTGGGTGCCTCGGCCCTCCTTTTATAGGTTAAGGGTATACCACAGGTGCACCCTTGGGGTCGGAGGGGTTTTGGCGGGAAAACCCCTCCGGGTTCTCTTTAGGAGGCGACGTGGCCTCCTCTCGTCCAAGTATTCTTCTCAGAGGGGGCAGGTGGGATCGGCCACCTTTTGCTGAGAGGGCGGACAGAGGCTGACAGCTTTTCCGCCTCTGCCCCCTCTTGGCGCCTCCATCTTCTTGGTGCCCAAGTCTTCTAGGAGCTTCCAGCCAGAGCTGGCAAGCTTATCCTCTTCGCGCACTTGAGATTGGTTCCCGGGAACGAGCCTGGCCTCCTGCCGGGCATCGGGTCCCCGGGACCTCCGTGCCTGCTTCCGGGTCGAGGGGGGCCCGGAGGGTCTCCGAGTCCTTGGCCTTGGTTGTCGATGTCGCACGCGTCGGGATGCCGTGGGGCAGATGGGGGGGCATCTGCCAGTCTTGAGCCTTGGCCTTGAGTGCCTCCTTGGTGGGCCCATGTGCGATGGACCCACTTTGAACGCATCAGGGGAACCCCATGTTCCACTGTTGCGACAGTAGCCCCCGGGCGGCCACGCCCTTCTACCGCCGGGGCTATGACCAAAAAGAGTCAAAGTGGGTCCCCGGCGTCAGGTCTTGATCGTCTTGTCACATCCGCCTGAGTTGCGCACCACGGAGGTGCGCATCCCACGGGTCTCGAAGTTACCCACCCGATGGAGTAATTGCGCCAACCTCCTCGATTCTCGGTAACGGAGAAAGCGAGGAGACGGCCGCTGAGGGCGCACCCGAGCCTTCTTAAAGGCAGGGATACCCCTTAGGATCTTCATTAGTCTTCATTCCTTCTTCAACCCCACCTTTCCTCAGAGGTGAGCGCATCAATGGCGGAGGCTAAGAGAGGATTTGGTCGCTTGCGCTCGTCCTCGGCGGGAGCAGAGGGGGCGTCCGGTAGCCGCGAAAGAGTTGCTCCCCGAGGCCGAGCGAGGTGTGGTCGCGGCCGCAGTCGTGGAAGCCGAGGTCACGGAGGTCGCGGAGCGGGAGATTCGCCGGGCCCTTCCTCGAGGAGGACGACCCACGCCGGCTTCCCTCCGTTCGAGTTCGTCGTGGATCTGGATAGAAGACTGCATGGCCGGCTTCATCTGCTGGACTCCTTCGTTGCGGCGGTGGACACGGACGACAGCCGGCCCACCGGCTTCTGGTTGCAGGTCGAGGGTTGTCCCAACGGCCCCTTCTGGGTGGAAGTGGAGAACACCGTCGCTGGCTCCATGCTCCTGGGGAAGGGATGGAAAGCATTCGTGCGCTCTCGTCGCCTTACCCGGGGGCAGTACCTGTCGTTCGAGTACGATGGGGATGAGACGCTCTCCGTGAAGATTTCCGTGGCGACGGAGGACGCGAGGATTGTTGTGCGGAGAGCGACAACAGCAGTCGCAGCAGCAGCTATGACGAGGAGGACGATGATGAAGATGAAGAGGACTCCCTCAGCATCAAGGCTGAGAGGAGCCCGCTTCCCTGAAGGTGAGGGGGTGGCACCGCGGCAGCGCCCCCCGAAGATGTCCTTGACCTCCTTCTTGGCGGCCTCGTCTTCGTACTTCTGGAAGTAGTGCCTTCCGTGGTGCGGGGATGCTCCTTGCTTGCGTGGGAGCCAACCTTTCTTGTAAAAAGTAGTCCCCATTGTAGACCTTTGGATGACGAAAAGCTCGTATTCTTGTTGTCGCTTGGCCTTCGAGCTGAATAGATGCAATCGGGAACGGCTTTCCGCAAAACTCGCTCTTGAATGCAGCGTCAGCTGAACCGTCAGGGGGGCCAGTGGGGAACATAGGGCCTATAAAAGGCTCTCTAGCCCCCAGTTCCATGGCCACCCTTAGCCTTGCTTCTTCTTGCTTCTCGCTTTCCCCACCCCTTCTCGAACCACGAGGCCATGTCGGGGGAGGTAGAGATGTCCTTCTCAGGGACGTCGATGGCGGCGTCCGTGCACCGGGGCGCGGCGGAGGCTCCCAGGGGAGCTGGGGCCCGTGCCGCTGGAGAAGAGGATGAGGTGATGTCGCGCCTAGCCCTCGTCATGGGCGTTTCTCGCTTGGCGACGATTTCTGGTCCCGCGGCCTAGGAGGAGGCTCGGGTGCGGGCGCTCCTCAAGGCTCAGCTTCTGGCAGCCTTGAAGGAGAGGACCGCGGGGATCCCGGAGGCATCCCAGCTCTGGGAGGAGTTCGACGCCATCGAACAGGTCAGTGTCGTGCTTCTCCTGGCCCCTCGATCCTCTTGGGCCTGGTCGAGATTCTGACCGAACTTGTCCCCTGTCGCAGGCGGACGACAATGCCATGACCCAGGTGGCGGCCGAAGTGGTCTCCCTGCTCCACTGCCTGGCGCCCGGACGCATCAGACAGCCAGGAGACGCCTGAAAAAATCCTTCTGGGTTCTCTCTCTCCTCCCAGGCGTCCCCAGGAATTGAGAGGTCCCCCGTCGGGCGTGAACAAGGCAAGGGTGCGCAGCAAGGAGCGCTAACTCCAAGCTGGCCTTAGTAGCACAGGGTCTAGTAGTTGCACAACCGAATATAAATTCAAGAATGTAATTTAGAATGTAAATTTGGATGTATGCAACCCTAGACTCAACTCCCGGGGTCATTTCCCAAATCTTCCTTTGCACTAACGCGCCGTCTGGTTTTCTGAGGAGGCCGCTTAGGTGCCAAGGCACTCTACCTCCGCACGATAGATGTACCCCCTAAGTCGGACTATACCTTCCGGGAGTCCTTCGCCACTGTCCACGGGTACTAGGCTAGAGGGCAATGGACCGTTCACCGGGGTGGTCGCCTACCCCCGCAAAGGCTCTCATTAACCGTCAAGCATGCGCAGGTCGATGGTATGTTGACTCCGAGCGAGATGTCATGCCTAAATGCAGGATGCTGATGCAAAAACTTAGTTGTTTTCTTGTCACGCCTCCATCCCATCCAGTCCTTCCCGGGCGTCGAACTCCTTTGGTGTCCCGCCGTCCAATCCTGCCCCGGGAAGGAGCTACACACAGCAAACTTTTAGTAGGAAAAGAAAGGACCCTCTTTCCTACCATGCTAGCGTGTTATCCAAAGCAAGGCGTAAGCACAGTTGGTAGTACATTTCTGTGGTGAGGTGCGTTTCACCACAACACTGCCCGATTCCCCTCTTTGCGGCAGCACGGCATGATCGGGCGGCGGTGCCTAGCCCACTGAGGCCACTCGCGGCGCTTCTACCCGTCTGCCACCGGCACATACCAGCCCCCTGCTTACGGGTTGCTAAGGATAACACATTTCCATGGAAGGATTGAGGCTCACGGAAATTGAAATAACTTATCTTTTATTCTCCTGGCGACGATTCTCACACCCTATTACAGAACACTAGCCCCCTGGGCGTTGTAGCGCCCCGACCCCGGAATTATACAGAGAGGCTATGAATCCGACACAACCATAAAAGTATAATACAAAGATCGAGACTTGTGGAACAGAACTGGCACAAAGCATGACTCTACGACACAAAACATATAGCAACTCATATAAAGAGAAGAATACAAATATTCACAACAAAAGGATCACGGATCCAACAATACATCAAACGGAAGCGGGTAGTGTTGTCTAACAACAAGAAGCAAATATATGGCCTAAGAGGCCTACAATAAACATCACCCAAGCCAGCTTGTTCCACGGTCCCAAGCTGCCACCTGGGAACCCCAGACTAGTAGTCGACGTCAACGAAGAACCCACCTAGCTGTTCGGTGTCGTCCTCCTCTGAAACACAAAATCATAGAGGCAGCAAAGAGAGACTGAGTACGATGTACTCGCAAGTTTAGTAGGGCGATATAGGCCCAATGACTGACGGAGGCTCTAAAGCTGTTTATGTATCTCTTTTGCATAAAGCTAATTTTAATAAACCGAAATATAAAATGACACATGGCATTCGTCTACTCAGAATATTTTTATAAAGGGGTAAGAGAGTAACTTTTCATCTTCGGTTCTCGGCGAACCTACTTGCAACCATCACCACTCATCTCACACAAAGGCACTCCCTCGACTCCCCTCGAGGAAATGAACCTTTATCTCAAGTTGATTATGCAACCTTTAGCTGCCATATCAATTAGGTTAAATGTTATCTATGGTCTTGTATATCCGTTCCCAAGTCGTCCATAACCGCGGACACGGCTTTTCGAAAAGATTAACCCTGCAGGGGTGTACTATTTGAAGTCGCCAGGTTTCCGAGGGAACCCCATCTCCTTATCCATTGGTACCGTCCGGCTCACCTAGTTGGCCCTCTTCCGGGGAAGACCGGCGAGCGGGCGCGGTTAGACCTTTACATTGCATGAGGCTTACTCAAGGACCATCAGTGTGCGGAAGGACAGGTTCAGCGCTCCCAGCGCCCTGCCCCGCGGCCACATCCTAAACACCACCATCCTCGTTTCTTTTCCACCCACACAACTCACGCGCAAATGGAAATAGCAAACTAGAGGACCCTTGACAAGCCCCTCACAACTTATTCGGTCAAAGGGGGTTCCATATGCCCCCACCTCCGGAAGCACGCTCAAACTTGGTTCTAGAGACAAGAACTCGCACCTAGGGGCCAGAGTGAGGCAAAACACCATCCCCGATGGCAACTCACCCAAGCCGTCTTAGCATTTTAATTAAGCATCACAATTATCCACCATGCCCGAGTCATTCCATCAACATCAATAATTATGGAATTCAACAACGGACAAACTAGTATTTCCACTAAACATTTCTAAGCATGGCTAAGCATAGCTAAGCTTATGAATATAACAATAAATCTATCTTTATCTCGGCCAACACTTCAACCCTAGGTTTCATAGGTAGGGATACATGTGATTGGCTCGGGGAAGAACATGCATTCATAGGATACTCTAATAATTACCAAAAGGACATTTGAACCACATGCAATATTATGGTGGATAAAATAATTTGATAAAATCATAGGATGCTAGATGCCAAGAAGGTTAGGTTATCTCTTGCCTTGCTGCCGGTCGTGAAGTACTGCTCGTCGGGGTAGTTAGAGAGACCCTCGACTCCGGAATCTATCGATACCCAAAGAAATACAAAGCACACATAAATTACACAAACACAAGGTGCAATGCTCAATCACATGATGACATGTCAAGTTGATGCAAGGATATCATTATATAACTTAAAAGCAAAATTAAATGGGGAGCCAAATAATTAGTGCAATTATTTGGAAACAACCCCATATTTATCTTAGTGATCCCATTCTTTATAAATTATCACATTATTAGAGAAGTGGCTCAAATATGCATGAACATGACAAGAATGGATAGGGTTTGTCATTCCGATCATTTTGGTACTTTATTTGTAATTTTTGGAGTACCGATGAATAAATAGCAAATTAAATAAATAATTGTATTTAATTCATTTAATCAAATTATGAATAACATCAAATAGGAATTTGTGATCATGATGTGATAAGTGCATGATTTAATAGCATTTGAAGTGCGGATCACTTTGATATTTAATTCATAATTTTTGGACAATTATTTAATAAGTTATGCATTTTCCTAATTTGGGATTTAAATAACCCATTTTAGGAATTCTTAAATAATTATCAAAATATGGTTTCAAATAAACATTTCAATTGGTCCATTAATTAGAGTTTGTCTTTCTGATCAACATGGTATTTTATTTGTTGAAATTGGACCAATATTTCAAAAGTTATGAATTATTTGAATTTATCTCAAATCTGCTTTTACTGTTCGGGCCGGCCCACAGGTCGGCCCAGGCCAGTTTGCAGGCCGGGGTAGTGCCAGAAGAGGCCGGCCTCAGAGCCGGCCCAAACCGGGGCGTAGGCCGGGGACTAGCCCGAACAGGCCGGCCTTGTGGCCGGCCCAGGCCGGGCGCCTGGCCGGTCAGGCGGGCACGCGCGCGTCCGCGGTCAAAAGCCACGACCGGCGCGGTGACCACGCACGCGGCCGACGGCGCGCACGCTCGCCAGGGGTGAGAGCAAGCAAGCGCGAGAGCGGGACGAACGCTTTTCGACGCGCCGTGTTTACGGGCGGTTACACTACGGCGGCGCAGCCACCGAAGGGTTGCCGGAGCGACCTATCCGACGGCGGCCGGCGACGGGCTATGACGCAACTGCAACCTAGGGGGAGATGAGAGCGAGGGAGATGTCCAGAGGGTTCGCCCGCTCACCCTGGGTGTGATGGCGCTGACGGCGAGGTCGGGGGAGGCCGGACGGCGACGTGAGCGTGCTCGGAGGCGGCGGCATGTGGCGGAAGGGAACGGCCCGGCGAAGTCGATTGCGGCGACCCCGGGCCGATTCCTGCGGCGGGGAGGTGCAGATCTGCGAGACGAGCCTGACGGTGGCGTCGGTTGACTTCGGGACTGCCGGAGTCGACGGCGTTCGTGGCGGCGGCGGAGGCGACAGAAAAATTCGGAGACACCTAGGCCTAGGGTTCCCGATTGGGGGGGGGGGGAGGAGAGGGAGCAGGTGAGGGGAAGGCGGGAGCAGGGACGCGTCGGGGGCCTCCTTATCCTCCAGCTCGACAGGGGCCAAACGGCATGGCGCCAGGAGGTGTGCGTCGGCGGCATGGCGGCACAGTGAGGGAAGAGGAGAGAGAGGGGGCTGACAGGAGGGGTCCACACGTCAGTGATTTGGTCTTTTCCATTTTTCCCAGTTTTAGAACCATAAACAGCAGGGTTTGGCCATTTAAACGAGTCACTTAAACATTTTCAGAAATTATGCAAAAATTCAAATAGGCTCCATTTAACCCTTAGGTGCTCCACAAAAATTGGTGAGGCAAGTAGAAATGTTTTGCACCACATTTGGTCTTGGAGTTTAAATAGGGCATTTTTGATAATTTCCAAAAATAGATTTAGTTGGAGCAATTAGTCATTTCAATAAATTATGAAAATATTTAGGGAGGCTCATATTATAATAATGAATCACCCCATATTTTTATTTTAAATTTTTGAAAGTTCAACTTGGTTCCAAAATTAGAAATTGAATTAAGCCAATTTAAGTCCTCATATTTATTTCTCATTTGACAAAACTTGGGAATAGAGAATTGGGGATAAGAAGCAAAATGGGAACTTCCTAACAATTTGGAAGTTCCAGGATAAAGTATTTTGCCAACTTGAGCTTTGCATTTGGTTTGGCCAATGCATTTAGTTTGGAAAATGTGAGGAAGGGTTTTGCTTCCTTTGTTTTCTTTTCTAGGTGTTGCTTTATTTCTATATTAGCAATTTTAAATAAGAATGCCATGATGCAATGCAAAACAAAAAGTGAAAATTTGGCCCATATTTTAAGGTGCTAATCTGGGGCTGTTACAGGCGTGCTTTAACGGATCCAACGTTTGCGATTCATGTTCGTAATCAGGGGTAGAATTTCCGAAGATTCTCTATGTTCCAGGCGTTGCCTTCCGGCCGGCCTTGCTCGTCCTCAAGGTACACCATTCCGGGTTTCAGGGTATGTGTCACCCGGAAGGGTCCTTCCCACTTTGATGACATTTTTTTCAGACCTTGCATGCTTTGCCTCTTGCGGAGTACCATGTCTCCGGGTTGCAGCTCCCGAGAGCGAACATGACGACTGTGGTATCGGCGGAGTCCTTGCTGGTACCGAGCTGACCGTAAGGAGGCCTGGCACCTACTCTCTTCCAGCAGGTTTATGTCATCGATCCTTTGCTCTTCTTGCGTGTTTTCATCATATGCAAGCACCCGGGGTGATCCGTACTTGAGTTCTGATGGCAGGACAGCTTCTGCTCCGTAGACAAGGAAGAAGGGTGTCTCTCCAGTGGCTCTGCTTGATGTTGTTCTGAGTGACCACAGTACGCTTGGCAGGTGATTAATCCAGTTTTTTCCCTTGTTCTCCAGCTTGTCAAAGGCTTTGGTCTTCAATCCCTTGAGAACTTCTGCATTTGCTCGCCCTACTTGCCCGTTGCTTCTTGGGTAGGATACCGAGGCGAAACACACCTTGATGCCCATTTCTTCACAGAAGTTGAGGAAGGCTTTGCTTGTGAACTGAGTGCCATTGTCGGTGATGATTCTGTTTGGTACTCCGAACCGGTAGACGATTCCTTCGATGAACTTGATGGCGGCCTGAGCTGTCTGACGTGGAACTGGCATTGCTTCCACCCACTTTGTGAACTTGTCGATTACCACGAATAGGTACTCGTGACCTCCCTCAGACTTTGGTATCTTGCCGACGATGTCCAGCCCCCAGACCGCGAACGGCCAGGAGATTGGTATCGGCTGCAATGCTTGAGCTGGCTGGTGCGTGTTCTTGGCGTAGTACTGGCAAGCTTCGCAGGTCTTGACTAGCTGCTCCGCGTCATGAAGCACCACTGGCCAGTAGAACCCTTGGCGGAAAACCTTCCCCGCCAAAGATCTTGACGCCACATGACTTGAGCATATCCCTTCGTGTATGTCTCTCAGTAGTTCTCGGCCTTGTTCTTGCGATATGCACCGTAGCTTGACTCTGTTTTCGCGCCGATAGAGCTCGCCGTCGATTAGGACGTAGAGCTTTGCCCATCGGGCCACTTGCTCGGCTTCCTGGTCGTCCTCCAGAAGGACATGCTCCACCATGTACTTGATGATGTCCTGGGCCCATGACGGGTGGGTCCGTTCCACCAGCAGTACCTCCTGGCCAGAAGGAAGCAGAGCTTCTTCGGCTGCGGGCATTGCCGGGTCTTGAGCTTCCGGGCTGGCTACCCGTGTTGTCGATGTAGAAGGGTTGCCAGCCTCCTTTGGCGCTGAAGAACTTGGCTTCAGCCTCTCGGGAGAGACTGAAGGTCGCTTGAGCACCTCGATGTAGACCCCGGGAGGAACCGGTTCTCGCTTGGACGCCAGTTGTGATAGCTCGTCCGCCGATGTGTTTTCCTCCCGCGGCACGTAAGCAGCTCTGAAGCTACTGAAGTGTTGCTGAAGTTTCCACACTTCTTCGACGTACGGCGCCATCTAAGGACAGGCGTACTCTTTGTTGACTTGCTTGATGACCAGCTGAGAGTCACCCTTGACGATGATCTTGCCGATCCCGAGGCTGATGGAAGCACGAAGTCCCGCGAGCAGACCTTCGTACTCCGTCGTGTTGTTGGAGATGTTTCCTTGGTAGTGCATTTGGACGACGTATTTCAGGCGGTCACCAGTTGGTGAAGTGAGGACGACCCCGGCACATCCTTGTCCCTTGGTGTAGGAGCCATCAAAGTGCATGGTCCAGGTGTCGGGATCCTCCTTCCCGGGAAGGCTCGTCTCCTCCTCCGGGTTGTCGATCGCCGTCTCGGTCCACTCAGCTGTGAAGTCAGCCAGCGCTTGGGTCTTGATGTTGTCCGTCTGCTCGAACTTGAGCCCGAAACACTGGAGTTCCATGGCCCACGCCGAGATGCGTCCGGTGGCCAGCGAGTTCTCCAGAGGACTCCTCAGGTTGTACTTGGACACCACCGTGATTGGGTGCCCCTCGAAGTATGACCTCATCTTGCGGGAGGCGATGAGGATCGCTAGCAGCAGCTTCTGCATCATGGGATACCGCTCCCGGGCGTCGCGCAGCACTGAGCTGACGAAGTAGACCAGGTGCTACACCTTGCGGGTCGCCGATCCTTTGACGGGTTCGGCGTCCACCACGTCCTCGACGCTCCGGGGTGTTGTCGAAGTAGCCCCCGGCCGCGTCGCGTTGGAGTGTATTTCTTCATCCTCATCGCATGGCTCGATGATGACGGGAGGGGCGGGGTGTTGGGATCCTCGGACCCCTGACCACCTGGCCGCCCCTTCTTGCTTGTCTGCCCCAGGAACGGGTCCCCGGGACGCTTGCCCTTGCTTGGCTTATTTGGAGATGCGTCACGCTCGGCCACCAGCACGGCGCTGACCACCTGGTTGGTGGCCGCGATGTACAGCAGCAGGGGCTCCTTTTCCTTTGGGGCCACGAGGACGGGTGGCGAGGCGAGGTAACTCTTGAGAGATTGGAGAGCTTCCTCAGCCTCGGGGTTCCACTCCACATGGCCCGATTTCTTGAGCAACTTGAAGAACGGCAAAGCCCGCTCTCCAAGCCTTGAGATGAAGCGCCCGAGTGCCGTGATGCACCCGTTGAGGCGCTGTACGTCCTTGACTCGCCGGGGCGCTTCCATTCGTTCGATGGCCTTGATCTTGTCGGGATTCGCCTCGATCCCCCGGTGGGAGATCAGGAAACCCAACAGCTTGCCGGATGGGACCCCGAACATGCACTTGTCGGGGTTGAGCTTGAAGTTGACCCGGCGGAGTTTGTCGAAAGTCTCGTGCAGGTCCTGGACAAGAGAGTCCTTGAACTTCATCTTGACCACGATGTCGTTGATGTAGGCTTTAACGTTGCGGCCCAGCTGGGACCCAAGGCACGCTTGCATCGCACGCTGGAAGGTAGCGCCGGCGTTCCGGAGGCCGAAAGGCATCCGGGTGTAGTAGTAGTAGCCCCTGGGGGTGATGAAGGCCGTCTTCTCCTGGTCCACGACCGCCATCAGGATTTGGTGGTACCCGGTGTCGGGGATATGAACCCCGGATATCCCAAGGAGGTCAATTTCTTCAAGACTCCGAGTGCCGCCTGAAGCCAGCCGCCTGAAGCAGGCCGCCTGGATCTATCCGGATGCAGGCATCCGGCTGGGCTGGAGCCGGACGCGAACAACCGACAGCTCCGTACGGGTGGGCAGGATCATGTAACCGCCCTATCGGGCATCTCCTGTACCAAATCATGACAACAAGCTCCAGCCGGCCGGGAAAGTAGTGATGTCATAGGGGCAAACTTGTAACTTCCCTGTAACCCAAAACCCTAGCCCGCTGCCTATATAAAGCGGGCTAGAGCCTCCTGCGCGAGGCAGGCTATGAAAGATAGGCACACAAACAATGGGAGCACCAGGTAGCATCATCTTCAACCTCCAGCCGGCTAGGATCTCTAGCCGGCTGCCACTCGAAACAGCTCTAGGAGCACCTTTGTAGCCCAATTCTGTGATCAAGCAATAAGAACAAGAAGAACAGGACGTAGGGGTGTTACCTCCACAAGAGGGCCCCGAACCTGGGTAACTCGCGTGTGTATGCGTGCTTGTTGCCCAATCCCGCGCGAGCATCCATCGTCGCCTGCCCCACAATCTTTTCCATCTCTGATGGATATGCCGTGCAACCCAGCACGACATTTGGCGCCCACCGTGGGGCTCGCGGCGAGCGGAGTCACGTTCTGCGCGGGATCCCGGACTGTAGATGATCGGCGGATCGTCTCCGGCCTCGTGCTCTCCATCGGCTGCGTCCTCGATAACACCAACAGCTTCGCCGACGTGGACGTCACCAGCGGAGGAGCGGTCGTCACCCTCGGCGATTTCCACGTCTACGTCGCCATCGCCGCCCAGGAGTACCCGGAGGTGGTCTACTCCAGCTTGGCTCCTTCGATCTTCGATGCCAGCACCTGCAACGACTACTCCGCCTTCGGCTACCTCAACTCCGGCGACGCGGACCGCGATGTCGCCAAGCTCAACGTCCACGCAGAGGTGCACATGGTCGAGCACGCGGCGGCAGGAGGCTCCGTCGCCGCTACTGTTCATGAAGCTGGCGAACCTTCTCGTTTCCAGCGCAATCTGGAGGCCGACTTCGAGCTGCTAAGCACCCCCATCACGCCGGGTGCGGATCCAGTCAAGGCGGCAGCTGAACTCGAGAGGATGCGTCAACAGATACTCGACAAGGCTATTCACCTCGCATCAACGCAGCGCCGGCTCAACGCTACGATACGCGAGTACAACACCGTCCACGGCTTTGAGCCGGCCAGGGGCAACACGGAGAAGCTGAATGAGGTCCGACGCAAAGGAGGGGATCTCGGAGGTGCCCTGAACCGTGCTGGCTAACCGCACGAGCATTCGGACATCATCCTGCCCGAGTACAGCAACCCGGTGCAAAACATGAAGGCTGCGGAGGCGGCCGCAGCAGAATTACCCCATCTCCAAGGCGAGGAGCTACGCCAGCAAGCACGCCGAGTCCAGGAGCTTATCGCTGCAGCCAACAGGCAGCAACGCGAAACCGAGATAACGGCGAGCCGGGAGCATCATGAGCCGCCTCCAGGCTACGAAGCAGCCAGCAAGTCCAAGCAAGGCGCTGAGGCGTCATCCACGAGCCGCGGAAGGGCGAAGGACAAGCAACCACGAGTTCATCGCGAGGGGAGCGCGAGCTCGCATCCTCGCGACCACTGCCGCGATCCGGCTGGACGACGCGAGGACGGCAACCGGAACGGGCCGCAAACTGGCCGCAGCGTCAAGGAGCGAGTCGGCCACAAGGTCACCATCGACGAACGCCTAGGGCCACTGGGACCCGAGACTAGCGACGACGCACGTCACCGCATCGACGTGCTCAAGCTGTCAAGCATCATCGAGGAAGAAGACATCGCCGCCCATCATTGTTTCGGACCCTGCATCCGGAGCGAGCGATTCCCTAAGGGATTCACCCTTCCCAGGGACACACCCAAGTACAACGGCACCGCGAAGCCGGAAGACTGGCTCGCCGACTACGTCACGGCGGTCAACATCGCAGGCGGCAACAAGCGGGTGGCCGTGCGCTACGTGCCACTCATGCTCCAGGGATCGGCACGGACCTGGCTCAACAGCCTCCCAAAGGAGAGCGTCAACAGCTGGCTGGATTTCGAGGAAGTGTTCAACCACAATTTCACCGGCACCTATTTGCGCCCTGGCAATGCACAGCTGCTCGCGCTGCGCAAGCAGAAGGACGGCGAGTCGGACCGAGCCTACCTCACCCGATGGACAAGCCTACGCAACTCCTGCGAGGGGGTTCTCGAGCTCCAAGCCGTCCAGTACTTCATCCAAGGCTGCTGAGATCAGACGCTGCTCAAGCACCGGCTCCTAAGGAAGAGCCCGAAGACCATGGCAGAACTCATGGCGATCGCCGACGAATACTCCACCGCCGACGCGGGCATGACCAACCCGATCCGGCTCGACGAAGCCGGGAGAATCATCACGACGGAGCCGGCTGCACGCCGCAGCCGGACGGAGAACCAAGAAGGAGGAAAATCGACCCGGCGTGATTCCGACGCGGCCGGCAAGCGCAAGTCCGCAGACGACTGTGTCGAGTCCAAGGTCGTCGCCATGACCGAGGGAAGGCCGGCTGGAGGCTTCGACAACCGCCGCATGAGGGCCAGCGGCGACATGCGCCGAACGAGGGTGAGGAACAATTACGACTACTTGCTCGATCAACCGTGCCGGAACCATGGCGACCGGCCGGCGAACCACACCGTTCGGCAATGCACCCTCGGCCGCCCAAGGCCGCCACCGTACGAGCGGTGAAACCCGCCTCCGCCTCGGGATGAGGCTGGACGGGACGATCGAGGACGCGACGACAGACGACGCGAAGATAGGAATTGCGATGATCGCCAACGCGAGGAAGAAAGGAGGGAACGCCTTCCAGCTCCGCCTCCAAGGGGTCCGGACGGCTACCAGAATCCGGATGCCACCTACATCGTGTTCGTCAGCGAGCGCGACGACAAGCGAAGCCGGCGCGAACGGTTCAAGGAGGTGAACGCGGTGGTTCCACCTGTCCCCCAGTACCTCAACTGGTCGCAGGAACCAATCACGTGGGACCGCAGCGACCACCCGGAGCTGATGCCCAACCCAGGCGGCTATGCTCTAGTCCTAGAGCCCATGATCATCTCCATCAAGCGCGCCTGCACCTTCTCACGCGTCCTCATTGACGGGGGCAGCAGCATCAACATCCTCTACCGCGACACCCTGGAAAAGCTAGGAATCTCCGAGTCCAGCCTGACGCCGAACCGGACGGTCTTCCACGGCATCGTGCCGGGGCGAGCCGGCTCATCCATGGGCCTCATCCGGCTGGATGTCCTATTCGGCACCAAGAGCAACCACCGCCGCGAGACTGTCTCCTTCGAGGTGGTCGACCACTCCAGCGCCTACCACGCCATCCTCGGGCGACCGGCGCTCGCCAAGTTCATGGCGGTGCCCCACTACGCCTACCTCAAGATGAAGCTACCAGGCCCACGCGGGATCATCACCGTCGCCGGAGACTACAAACGCTCCATCGCCTGCGCCTCCGACAGCGCGAAGGTGGCCGAGACCATGGTCTGCAATGAGGAGATGAAGCAATTTAAGCGCAAGGCCAACGAGGAGAAGCTGGAGATTCCGGAGTCGGCCAAGCCGGCTGGCGAGTCGAGCTTCCAGGCGGCGCGAGACACGAAGAAGATCTACTTCGACGACACCGACAAGTCCAAGTTCGTCACTGTGGGGGCGAGCCTGGACCCCAAATAGGAAAGCGCGCTCGTCGAGTTCCTCCGTGGGAACCGGGACATCTTCGCGTGGTCCCCCAAGGACATGCCGGGTGTACCGAGGGAACTCGCCGAGCACTCTCTACACGTCCGTCCAGACGTCAAGCCAGTGAAGCAATCCCTGCGCCGCTTCGCAGAAGGAAGAAGACAGTTGATAGGAGAAGAGATAGCGCGGCTACTTGCAGCCGGGTTCATCAAAGAAGTGCAACACACGGAGTGGCTAGCCAATCCAGTAATGGTGGAAAAGAAGAACAAGAAATGGCGAATGTGTGTCGACTACACACAAACCTCAACAAGGCCTGCCCCAAGGACCCTTTCGCACTGCCACGAATCGACCAAGTGATCGACTCCACAGCCGGCTGCGACCTCCTTTCCCTCCTCGACGCCTACTCCGGCTACCATCAAATTCCGCTGAACCCGGACGACCAGCTCAAGACCGCCTTCATCACCCCCTACGGCCCGTTCTGCTGCACCACCATGCCGTTCGGCTTGAAGAACGCTGGAGCAACATACCAGCGCTACATGCAAAAATGTTTGCACGACCAAATCGGTCGCAACGCGCATGCATACGTCGACGACGTCGTCATCAAGACCAAGGAGAAGCACACCCTCCTCGTCGACCTCAAAGAAACCTTTGACAACCTACGCCGCTTCCAGATGAAGCTCAACCCGGAGAAGTGTGTGTTCGGCGTTCCAGCCGGACAACTACTTGGTTACCTCGTGTCGGCACGAGGGATCGAGGCCAACCCGGAGAAAATCGCCGCCATCGACAACATGCGACAACCAAGAAGCGTCAAGGACATCCAAAAGTTCACCGGCTGTCTGGCATCGCTCAGCCGCTTCATCAGCCGGCTCGGCGAGAAGGCTCTCCCGATCTACCATTTGCTGAAGAAGACTGACAAGTTCATCTGGAGCGACGCGGCGGACGCCGCCTTCAAGGAACTCAAGCGTGCGATGGCCACCGCCCCGGTCTTAGCACCTCCGACTCCAAAGGAGCCCATGCTCATGTATATCGCCGCCTCCAACCGAGTCGTCAGCATCGTCCTGGTGGTTGAACGAGATGAAGTCGGCAAGCAGCGACCGGTTCAGCGGCCAGTCTATTACCTCAGCGAGGTGCTCTCTCAGTCGAAGCAGAATTACCCACACTACCAGAAGCTCGTATACGGCGTGTACATGGCCACGAAGAAGCTGAAGCACTACTTTCAAGAGCACCCGATCAAAGTGATAAGCGACGCACCGCTTGCCGAGATCATAGGCAACAAGGACGCAACCGGCAGAGTCGCGAAATGGGCGATCAATCTGACGGCGCACGGAGTCGAATACGACAAAAGAACGGCGATCAAGTCACAAGAGCTAGCTGATTTTCTAGCCGACTGGACGGAGACGGACCACATTCCACTGCCGCCCGACTCCGGCGAGCATTGGCTCATGCACTTCGATGGTTCCAAAAGATACTGGGGACTCGGCGCCGGAGTCGTCCTCACCTCACCTAAGGGGGGCCGACTCGAGTACGTGCTACAAATCCACTTCACGGCGTCCAACAATGTAGCTGAATACGAAGCTCTCGCGCACGGCCTCAAACTCGCCAAGGCCATGAACATCAAGCGAATCCTCTGTTACGGCGACTCCGATTTGGTGGTACAACAAACTACTGGCCATTGGGACGCCAAGGACCCCAACATGGCCGCCTACCGCTTCTTCGTCCAGCAGCTCGCGGGATGCTTCGAAGGGTGCGAGTTTCACCACATACACCGCTCCAACAACGACGCAGCTGACACTTTGGCGAACATTGGCTCTCTCCGCGAGGAAATCCCACCCGGCGTCGCCCTCGAGAAGCTCTATAAGCCATCCATCACGCCGTGTCCCGGCTTCGATTCCATCCGGATGCCGCCTGGCGCGGAGTCGGTTGGGCCGGCTCCAGGCGAGACGGAATCCGTCGAGGTCCTCGTCATCGAAGAAGCTCCGCCATGGACCCAACCCTTCCTCGCCTACCTCGCCAACGACGAGCTTCCGGCGGACGAGCTCACCACCAGGCAAATCAAACGCCGGGCAAGTGCTTACACCATCATCAACAACGAGCTATACAAGCGCAGTGTCTCTGGGATATTCCAGCGCTGTGTGAGCCAAGAAGAAGGAATCAGGATACTCAAAGAAATCCATCAAGGCGAATGCGGTCATCACGCATCCTCAAGGGCAATTGTGGCTAAGGCGTTCAGACACGAGTTCTACTGGCCGACCGCGTTGGCAGATGCGAACCAGCTGGTCCGGCTCTGCAATGGCTGTCAACGATTCGCGACGCAGAAGCACACGCCGGCTTCAGCACTCAAGACAATTCCTATCACTTGGCCGTTTGCCGTCTGGGGACTCGACATGGTCGGCCCGTTGAGAAGATCCAGTGGAGGCATGACACACCTGCTGGTAGCAGTCGACAAGTTCACAAAATGGATTGAAGCCAAGCCGATCAAGAAACTGGATGGGCCAACAGCAGTCAAGTTCTTCAAGAGCATCATCTACCGGTTCGGCTACCCCAACAGCATCATCACGGATAATGGGTCGAACTTCGTCAAGGGAGAATTCGCCAAGTTCTGCGGCAGGACCGGCATCCGGCTCGACGTGGCCTCTGTCGCACACCCACAGTCAAACGGGCAGGTTGAGCGGGCAAACGGCCTCATCCTATCCGGCATCAAGCCTCGGTTGCTCGAACCGCTCGAGCGGGCAGCCGGCGCGTGGGAAGAAGAACTACCCTCCGTCCTCTGGAGCCTAAGGACAACACCGAATCGCTCAACCGGCTTCACCCCCTTCTTCCTCGTCCATGGGGCTGAAGCCGTCATGCCAACAAACATCGAGCACGACGCGCCCCGGATCGTGCTGTACACCGAAGCACAAGCTAAGCAAGCCTACGAGGATGGAATGGACCTGCTAGAGGAAGCACGCCAGATCGCCGAGTCGAGGTCGGCGATGTACCAGCAACAACTACGCAACTACCACAGTCGGCGCGTCAAGCATGTCCGCTTTCGCGAGGGCGACCTCGTGCTTCGGCTCATCTAGCATACCAAGAACATGCACAAGCTCTCATCGCCATGGGAAGGACCATTCATCGTAAGCAAGGCACTCATCAACGACGCATACTACTTGATCGACGCCCGTGAACACAAGAAGGACACGATGGACAAGGAAGGCGATGAAACGGAAAGGCCATGGAATGCGTCACTTTTGCGTCGATTCTACACCTGACAAAGAACCATGTATGTATCACCTATGCTATCAATAAAGAAACGAGAATGATGAACGCATGAGCAATTTTTTGCAACTCTTTTCTGCATTCTCTTTCCGGTTTTGCCGGCAGCCGGCAAGCTTGCCTTTAGCGGCCATGTAGCGTGACTAACCCCTAAACGGCTAACTCTTCGAATTCGGTTAAGGCCGGCAAGAGAATAAGCTAGAGGGGGCCAACAACGTGAAAAACGCATAAAGGGAAGTACTGCCGGCTGAAAAAACGCTGTTCTATAAACTCGGCCAAGCCGGCAGTCGGCAACCGCTTCTCCTATTACGGACGATTAACTACATGACGCTAAACGGCTAACTCTTCGGATTCGGTTAAGGCCGGCAAGAGAACAAGCTGGAGGCCGACTGTATGCGAAAGACGTAAGAAACAGAAATCGTTGCCGGCTGAAAAAACTCTGGCCCAACAGACTGTACCCTACCGTTGTAGTAGTGTGCATGATCCCGCCAGACGGTGAAGTGCACACGAAAAACATCGGGAGAGGCTACAGGCGAGTGCGAAATTAATCAACGCTAAGTAAAAATGTTGTCCGTGATTAAAAGAGCAGGCTAACCATGTCGTCGTTTCATTTTACACACAAAAATGCCGCCAACCGACTGCGAGAGTTCAAGCCGGACACAAGCCTGACGAGCAGGAAATTATAACTGCGTGCAAGTAAAAAAATACAGGAACAAAAGCGCGTGGCATTCAACATCAAGGGTAAAATCTTACAGATGGAAGAGGAACAACAAAACAAAAGAGGGAAGTCCACAGGCGGACTTTCCCCGCGCAACTACAAGACCAAGCTAGCAAAGGGCTCCCTAGGCGGCATCCGTCGACTTCCCGGCTCCACCTTTCTTCTTGCCAACCCAGGGCTTGAGGCAGAGGGTGCCGTCGAACACCTTCACATAGAAGATGCCTCGGTCGCGCCGAAGGCGGAAGCTGAGGATGAAGCCGACTTCGAGCTCGTAGAAATCGGCAAACTCGTCCCACCCCCGGACGAACTCCACCATGTTGACAACGTCGTCACCCTCCATCTGGGAGGTGAACCGCACAGTGGCATTCCAGGGGCCCTGGGTAGCACCCTCACGGAAGAGCTTGAACATGAAGTGGCCAACGCCCGACAGCGCATCAGCAAAGGCATCAGGAAGCCTCTGCACCGGCCCAATAACCGGCGGGTGCAGGATCAGGAGGAACTCCGTGATGGGGAACACATCCCATCCCATGCGCCAGGGATTCTCAAGGGAATCAGAAGAGGCGGAAGACAACTCCGCGCTGTCAGCGACAGCAGAGGGAGCATACTTGGGAACCGGGTCAAAACCTGGAGGCGGAAGAACGGGGGTGGCCTCCTCCTCGCTCGATGAGTCGTGAAGAACAAGGAGGCTCTTGCCGCGACCAATGCTACCACTAGCGCCGCCACCGGCGGTACTCGCCTTCTTCGAGCCAGTGCGGCCGCCGCCCTTGCCGCGGCCAGCGCTGCTACCGGCGGCAACGGTGGCGATCGCTTTTCCCCGTCCCCGTCCACCCCTCTTGGGAGGACGGCCGCAAGGACGTTTCGCCGGAGGCGCAGCGGCGGTGCCCTCGGCGGCAGCGTCCAGAGGCTCGGACTTCACCATGGTAGAGCTGCGAGGAAATAAGAGGAAGAAGGTGAAGCGAGAGCGAAGCAAGCGCAAGTGAGGAGGAAGGAAGGAAACGGCCGAGGTTTATAGCAGAAGCAGGGGACAACGTGGGAGACCCAACCGTCACCCACGATCCCACGGTCTACACGTGGCAGGAGACGCAGAGGATGGAACTCCTCAGTAACTGCAACCGGGTCCACGCACAGAAGCTAAGGAGACAATCCCAAGCCGGCATAGAATTCCCGGGGGCTGCGCACCCGCCAAGGCGGCTGCCCAGACCCGGACGCAAATTTAAATCACCCCAAGTCACGGACTCGGGGGCTGCCAAGCCGTCAGCCGGCATAAAATTCCCGGGGGCTGCGCACCCGCCAAGGCGGCTGCCCAGACCCGGACGCATATATATATCACCCCAACTCACGGACTCGGGGGCTGCCAAGCCGTCAGCCGGCATAAAATTCCCGGGGGCTGCGCACCCGCCAAGGCGGCTGCCCAGACCCGGACGCAAATTTATAACACCCCAAGTCACGGACTCGGGGGCTGCCAAGCCGTCAGCCGGCATAAAATTCCCGGGGGCTGCGCACCCGCCAAGGCGGCTGCCCAGACCCGGATGCAAATTTATAACACCACGAGTCACGGACTCGGGGGCCGCCAAGCCGTCAGCCGGCATAAAATTCCCGGGGGCTACGCACCCGCCAAGGCGGCTGCCCAGACCCGGACGCAAATTTATAACACCACGAGTCACGGACTCGGGGGCTGCCAAGCCGTCAGCCTGCATAAAATTCCCGAGGGCTGCGCACCCGCCAAGGCGGTTGCCCAGACCCGGACGCAAATTTATAACACCCCAAGTCACGGACTCGGGGGCTGCCAAGCCGTTAGCCGGCATAAAATTCCCGGGGGCTGCGCACCCGCCAAGGCGGCTGCCCAGACCCGGACGCAAATTTATAACACCACGAGTCACGGACTCGGGGGCCGCCAAGCCGTCAGCCGGCATAAAATTCCCGGGGGCTGCGCACCCGCCAAGGCGGCTGCCCAGACCCGGACGCAAATTTAAATCACCCCAAGTCACGGACTCGGGGGATGCCAAGCCGTCAGCCGGCATAAAATTCCCGGGGGCTGCGCACCCGCCAAGGCGGCTGCCCAGACCCGGACGCATATATATATATCACCCCAAGTCACGGACTCGGGGGCTGCCAAGCCGTCAGCCGGCATAAAATTCCCGGGGGCTGCGCACCCGCCAAGGCGGCTGCCCAGACCCGGACGCAAATTTATAACACCCCAAGTCACGGACTCGGGGGCCGCCAAGCCGTCAGCCGGCATAAAATTCCCGGGGGCTGCGCACCCGCCAAGGCGGCTGCCCAGACCCGGACGCAAATTTATAACACCACGAGTCACGGACTCGGGGGCTGCGCGACATAACGACGACGGAAGAAAAGCGAAAGACAAACAAAAGACGTGAAAATTTCGACCCGGCTAGATGCTCAAGCCGGCCCGAAATTCGGGGGCTAGGCATGGTGATTATCATCACCAAAACAAGCACGACTTCCGACGCAAAGACCCAGCAATCACAGAGGAAACGACACTCATGATAACAGCCCACGGCAGGAAACAGAACATCGAATTTTTAAGGCAATCTTTAAAAGTACACGACATAACAAGGCGAATAATGTGGCAGGACAGTTAATAGTACAGAGCGACAGTTACACCCGGCATCCCAGGGAAACAAGCAAATCAGGCGGTAGTGGCATCGGTGGCAGCAGTGGCGTCGCTGACTCTAGTATCTCCAGCTGGCTGCGGCGTCGAGGATGGTTCGGCAGGCACAAGCTTCATCAAGTCCACCGCCTCGGCAATTCGCCCGGAGACCATGGCGATTTCCGGACGCAGGCTCGTGAGGGATGTTCCAGTGCGGAAGCCATCCAACAGCCTGCTCACCTGCACGCCAGGATACCATGACTTCACCACGGCCAGTGCCATGTCGGTGCCTCCGCGCGCCGCCATCTCCACCTGCTCGTTGATGCCAACTGGTGCCCCTTCAAGCCGAGTGGACAGATCATGGACAGCAGCTGGCAAGGGAGCATCCGGCCACAGGTTCTCAAGCACTCTGCCAGCTGCTTCTTTCAGCCGATCGAGCTCCTGGCCGAATTGAAGAAGACGAGAGACGGCTGTCGGAGTAGACCCAGCAGCAGCATCGGAGGACTCCGGTCGAGAATGAGCCGAAGCAGCATATCTTTGGAGTTGCGCGTCTACCTCGGGATAGAGGCCTGCATTTCAAACCAGTGAGGCCGAGTAGAAGACCCCAGGCAAGAAATCAAGGAGAAAGGAAACGTCACTTACCGAGGATCAGTTCGTTCACGCGCTCGACCTCCTTGACCAGGCCGCCCACCAGCCGCTCGTGCTCAACCTCACGCGCCTTGGTTGCCAGGACGATCTGGTCGTTGGCCTCGACGGAATCATTCAGCAGAGTCCTCAGCTCGGTAGCATTCTCGCGGAGGGACTCAATCTCGCTCTGCTTCCGGCGCTCAGCTTCCCGCAGTTTCGCCGCCTCCTCGTCCAGCCGGACGACCTCGAGGCGGCGCTCCTCCAACACCTTTTCCGCCGCCTGAAGATCGGCCTTGGCCAAGGTCAGGGCGGCGTCCTTCCCTTCAGCTGTTTCTCCAAGCCGGCGCGGGAGGTGGCGTCTCCTGAGGAGATCGGACCAACGTCAAACCTAAACGCGCAAGAGAAAAATGCAGAACGACAAGACAGAGTGCGAGCAAGAAAGAAAGCCAGACCTTTGGCTGCCTCAAGCTCTCGTTTGAGCAATGCCGCCTCCTTAGCCGCCTCGGCGAAACCTTGCTCGACGGAGGAGCAGAGCAACGTTACGTTGGCCAGGTTCTCCCTGGCCGTCTGCTCCGCCAGCGCGGCGAGGGGAATTCTCCCCGACGCGTCAGGCCGAGCCGGCACCGGCCCAGAATATGGCGGAGAAGCCACCAAGACCGATTGGCGAGGACCGGGGAGCGAAGCCGTCGCCCCCGCAATGGCCTTGTCCTTGGCCGTCTCGGCCACCGATGAGGAAGGAGTGGGGAAGGCAAGATATTTGGCCCCGGCGCCGGGCCGGGGAACTATTTGGAAGGCGTCCACCGACGCCTCAGCAGCACCAGCCGAAAGTGGAGGGTTGGAGTCGACCACGGGATGAACGGCGCTTGTCGACACCGGCTCGGCCACTTCCACTTCCGCCGTCACCGTCGCCGCCTTCGAAGGCGGATCAGCCGCCTGCGCCACAGGGGTCTCGGTGACAAGCACCGAGGCCGATCCCACCACCGCGACAGGTGTCGTCTCCACTATTGGAAGCGGCGCCCTACAAACCGAAGAAAGCGTCACCACCAAGTACAAGTAGCAAGATTTCTACCACAAGACGAAGGCTTACCCGTCACATGAGCCCAGGACCCTGGCTGTCCTCCTCTTCAAGCGCTTCGGAGGGGGAGACGGCACAGCGTCGGACGGGCGCTTCACGCCTCCGGAGGGCGCCTCGCCGCCCTTCGCCGAAACAACGGAGTCTTCAACTGGCCGCTCCGCGCCAGCCGGCACCGCTTCAGCCCCAGCGCCGGCCTCCGCGGTCTTGCGGGCATCCGCGCTCGCTCCCGCCCTCTCCTCAGCCGCCTTGGCAGCCGCTGGTTGCTTCGCGGCCGCCTGGGCGTCCATCGCCACCCGAATCGAATCCGCCTGCGCCAGCTCCGCGTAAACAGCTTTCTCCATATCCTCGATACCCGAGCCGTAACCAAGAACAACGGGAGGAGAGAAATTAACCACCTGGGCGCGGGTCCTGTCGGCGGGAGGCTCCACCCTCTCCACGCCCGCCGTCCTCGTCCTTTCCTCATCCTCCTTCGAGGCCAGCAGCTGCTCCACAGTCATACCAATGTCAGATGTCTCCAAAGCCAAAACCGCCTGCGACGTTCGAGCGTAAAACTCCCTCTCCAAATCACCCGGGTTCAAGTCATAAATAAAATCACCACCAGGAACGTGGTCAGTCACCTCGTTGTCGGCTCCACCAGTGGGGGCATCCGCCTCCTCCGCCATCCTGGCGTCAACCTCGGCCCTAACTTCGGCCACAATCTCGTCCGCCCGGGCCTCCGCCGCTATCTTCCCGGCGGGCATCAAGCCGGCCGTGGTGGGCCGGGACGACGAAGGAGCCAACTTCTTGGCGGGCAGCACGCCCCGCTTCTCGAACGCGCCCTTCCGCTTGGGCGGCGCGACATTCGCATCAACATCGGCCGCCGACTTCGACCGCCTCTCCCTCTGGATCCGCCGAGGAAGGACCACCTTCTTCCGCGCCGCCGCCTCCAACTCTTTGGTCCGGCGGGAGGACGTCGCCGGCTTGGAGGCTGGCACGGAAGAAGAACCTTCAGAATCCGGCTCGGAACCGCTGGAAAGATTCACTACCACGCGCACTACATCATCAGTTTGCCCGGCGACGCCGGGCTCGGGAGACTTACCGCGAGGCGGCGAAACGAGAGGAGGAACGTCGCGCCTGAGGTCCTCGCCCCGGTCGGCAGCCGGATCGGAGTCAGAGCTGGCGGAGGGGACAGGGCTCGTTGCGGTGTGGGCAGCATCGCCATCGTCTCCGCCATCATCATCAACATCGGCGCCCCCGCCGGACGACTCGGTGGTGTCACCGCGCCCATCCGAGCCGGCGCGGGCGCCACCGCCCGATTCGTCTTCAGCGGCGACGTCCGCATCTCCTTCCACCTCTACGTCGGCGGACTCCTCCTCCTCCAATAACTTCGTCAGTGCCCTGGTGAAGGGACCACTGACGTCAGACTCGAAGACGACTTCGAAGTCCTCGACCTTCTGAAGGTCGCAAAGCTGCGCGACATGCCGGCTGAGTCAGGCGGCAGCTGGACGAAAAAATCGAAGACAGACGAAATTACAAAGACTAACCTCGGGGGCACGTTCCTCGCGGGTGAACGGCTCGACTCCGAAATCCCATTCCACCTGGACCCGGTCGGTGATCAGGCGGCCAGCCCACTTGCGGAGGCCCTTCTGGCCTGGCAACTCCAAGCAGGTCCGGCTGGGATCCCGGATGCCGAAGTAGAAGCACATCTTATGCGGGCGAGCTTGTAGCGGATACGTCAGCCTCGACAGCCATGTCAAGGTCAGATCCCTGGACGTTAAGCCGCCCGCCACCAACGCTTTCAGCCGGTCAAACAAAACCGTCTCGAGAGCCCCGTCCACAGGCGGCTTCCAGAGCCAGGACCTGGACGCCGGAAGCGAATTGGAGAAGGCCGGAAGGCCGATCCGGTCGACGTCCGTAAGATTCCGGACGTAGAAGTATGTGCCTTGCCACTTCTTGACGGAATCAGGCAGGTTGATCTTGGGCAGCGGCGTATTCTTCGCGCTGATGGAGACGCCGCCGCAGTCGCGCTGCTGCCCGACGGTCGTTTGAGACCGCAGGAAGAAGAACATACCAAAAATCTCCATGCTAGGCCAGATGCCCAAGTACGCCTCGCATAGCACGACAAAGCAGGACAACTGGGTGATGCAGTTCGCCCCCAGATGATGGGGTTGCAGCCCATAGAAGCGCAAGAACTCCGCGAAGAAGGAGCTCACCGGGAGCCCCATTCCCCGCTCCAAATGCGCGGAAAAGACGACGACCTCGTCCTTCTTGGGCGCCGGGGAAACTTCATCTTCAGGGGGGGCGCGGGCTTCCACCTCGTCCGTCGTCCCCAAGAACATCCTCCGACGAAGCTCCCAGATGAAATTTTCATCCACGGTGGAGCCCATCCATGCGCCTGAGCTCGCCATTGAGGATCGGTTCCCCGTGTTGAACAAGGTGAATGCCGGAAGAGCACGAAAGAGAGAGAAGGGGGCGAGAGCTAGAGTGCGCGAGAATCGAGGAGGAAGACGAAGCAAGAATGGGGAACGGTAACCCCAGCCGTTCCCCCTCTTTCCACTTTAAAGCCGAAGCCGAGCGAAACCGCCCCGCTCGTCACGCCGCGTGGCGGGCAACCGTGCCGCACTTTCCGCAGACGATCCCGCAGGCCAGCAGTTGCCACAGAAAATCCGGCCCGATGAAGCCGAGGCGACGTGCGCCAGGCCTCGGGCAGAACACCAACGGCTCCCCGAGGCGGCAGGTCGTGGCTGACGTAGGCCACTACCCGATTCTTCGAGCCGGCCAACCCAGACCGCGAAAATTTGCGGATCCTACGCCATGAAGCCGGATTATTCAACGATAACTTCAACGGCACAAAACCAAGGGTAGGAGCGCCCGTTGAGCATTTCCCACGAGCAAGCTTCGATTCCACCCGGTGTCGGTTCCAGCCGGCGTCCGACTCCAACCTCGACATTCCAACCACAATGATTCAAGACAAAGGGGAGAAGATCGAGAAGTCTTCCCAGCAAGCTAGCAAGGCTCCACGATCTCGGGGGGCTAGTGTCGGGGATATGAACCCCGGATATCCCAAGGAGGTCCATTTCTTCAAGACTCCGAGTGCCGCCTGAAGCCAGCCGCCTGAAGCAGGCTGCCTGGATCTATCCGAATGCAGGCATCCGGCTGGGCTGGAGCCGGACGCGAACAACCGACAGCTCCGTACGGGTGGGCCAGGATCATGTAACCGCCCTATCGGGCATCTCCTGTACCAAATCATGACAACAAGCTCCAGCCGGCCGGGAAAGTAGTGATGTCATAGGGGCAAACTTGTAACTTCCCTGTAACCCAAAACCCTAGCCCGCTGCCTATATAAAGCGGGCTAGAGCCTCCTGCGCGAGGCAGGCTATGAAAGATAGGCACACAAACAACGGGAGCACCAGGTAGCATCATCTTCAACCTCCAGCCGGCTAGGATCTCCAGCCGGCTGCCACTCGAAACAGCTCTAGGAGCACCTTTGTAGCCCAATTCTGTGATCAAGCAATAAGAACAAGAAGAGCAGGACGTAGGGGTGTTACCTCCACAAGAGGGCCCCGAACCTGGGTAACTCGCGTGTGTATGCGTTCTTATTGCCCAATCCCGCGCGAGCATCCATCGTCGCCTTCCCCACAATCTTTTCCATCTCTGATGGATATGCCGTGCAACCCACCACGACACCCGGAGAAGGCATCCAGGAAACACAGTGACTCGCAACCGGCTGTAGAGTCCACGATCTGATCGATGCACGGCAGAGGGAACGGGTCCTTGGGGTAGGCCTTGTTCAGGTCTATGAAGTCGACGCAGAGTCGCAGCTTGGAGTAGTTCGGCTTTGGCACCACCACTGGGTTGGCTACCCAGGTGGGATGAGGCACCACCTTGATGACGCCGGCTTCTAGTAGCTTGCCGGTCTCGGAGACGATGAACTTCAAATTTTCCTTGCTCTGCTTCCGCAGAACTTGCTTCACGGGGCGGGCGTCCGCGTTTACCGCCAGCTTGTGCTCGATCACCTCCCTCGGTACACCGGGCAAACCCGACGGTTCCCATGCGAAGACATCAGAATTTTCCCGAAGGAAGACGATGAGCGCGCTTTCCTATTTGTCGGTGAGGTGGGCGCTGATGGTGACGGTGCGAGAGCCGTCACTCGTGAGCGCCACCTTCTTGGTCATCTGCGGGTCGCCGCGAAATGGCGCCCTCTTGGAGGCCGCGGGCGCCGAGCCCCCGGGGTTTCCTCCGCCCCCGAGAGAAACATCAGCACCAGCGTCTTGCATGTCTTGTCGGGTGTCCGCCGTCGGGGCCACCGTCTGGTTCAGCCTCTGGACGTAGTAGATGGCATCGTCGATGTCAGCCTTGATCCTGATCACCCCCCAAGCCGCCGGGATTTTCATCATGTTGTAAGCGAAATGGGCGACGGCCATGAACTTGGCCAGCGCGGGTCGGCCAAGTATGCCGTTGTAGGGGAGCGGCATGTCGGCGATGTCAAAGACGATCTCCTCGGTGCGGAAATTCTCGGGGCAACCAAACGTGACCGGAAGAGAGATCTTCCCCAGAGGCCGTGTGATATTCCCGTTCACGCCTTGGAACACGCCGGTGTCTTGCTGGCGGGAGAAAGGGATTTGCAAAGTGGCCAGGACCTTTGCCGTCAGCAGATTGAGCTTGGAGCCTCCGTCGACCAGCATCTTGGTGACCTTGAAGTTGTGGATGATGGGCGACACGACCAGGGGCAGTGTCCCTACCCCGACGGTGTTGTCAGGGTGATCTTCCGGGTCGAAGGAGATGACCTGGTTAGACCACTCCAGGGGCTTTGACGGCGCCGGGGCGACCGCGTTCAGCTCCCGGACGAGTCTCTTGCCAGCGCTGTTGGAGGGAGGTAGGGAGGCTCCCCCGTGAATGCACCCGACGACGCCATTGACTTCTTGGAATTGTCCATTGTTGCCGCCCTGAGGAGCCGGAGTGTCCCCGTTGTCAGCGAACTCCGCGTTGTTTGGCCCACGTCCGCCTTGACCACCGCGCCCTCCTCCACGTCCTCCACCCCGTCCCCATCCCCGGCCGCCACCGCCTTGGCGACCTGTGGGACTGTTCCGAGAGTAGTGGTCGTGAAGTCCGCAGTTGAAGCAGGCACCTGGGCCGGTCCCGCCTCCTTGACGTTGTGTGCGCACGGCGAGGCCGTTCATTTGATGGCAGTCCTTGAGCAGGTGATTGCCGTCGGGGTGGACATGGCACCATGGATCTTAATCCCCCTCAGAAGTCGAGGTTGGCTTGACCTTCTTGGGGAGAGGCTCGGTGACGAAGACGCGCTTGTCGGGACCGGAGTCCCGCTTCTTGCTCTTGGTGGGGGTGGCCTTGTCCTCGGGTTCCTCCTCCCCGGGAACTCTGACCCCCTCTTCTGCGCGGGCGCAGCGGTCCACAAGCTCCCATAGCTCGCGGGTAGTCTCGATGCGATGAGTGCTCAACTTCTCGCGCACCCGGGTATGTCGAACGTTGGCATGGAAGGACTGAATCACCAGCTCCTGCTTGATGCTAGGGATGGTGTTCATCTTTTGGGTAAAGCGTTGGATGAACTTGCGGAGAGTTTCACCCGGAAGCTGCTTGAAGTCGTGCAGGTCGCTGGGAACTCCTGGGCGCTGGTAGCCGCCCTGGAAAGCTCCCAGGAACGCCTCCTTTAGTGCCCGCCAAGATCGGATGGAGCACTTGGGCAGGTTGAGAAGCCATGACTGAGCGTCTCCCTTCAGGGCCAATGGGAACCAATTGGCCATCATGACTTCGTCAGCCCCGGCAACCACTACAGCCAGCGAGTACAGCTGCAGGAAGTCCCGGGGGTTGGTGGTGCCATCGTAGCGGAGGATGTCGATCTTGAACTTCTTGGGCCAGGTGGCCTGGAGAAACTCGGGATAAAGGGCGAGGCAGCCCTCGGCGATGTCGTCGTCCCGATCTTCCCGCCGATGACGCTCTCGACGACGCTCGATGCGGGTGTGTGCATCCTCGTGGAGACGGTTGTTGAGGTCGTTGCGCAGGTCCAAGTTGCGCGTGGAGGACGAACCAACGGAGATGACCGGGCCGCCGTTGTGGTTCACCCGACCCGCCGTGGGAGGGTTTGCTTGAGGAGGCACGGCTTCACCTGGACGATCTCCCCGGGGAGGGTCCCGGGGTTCTCGCGCCTCTGCTCCCCTGGCTCCGGGGCTGTTGACGGTGGGGGCGTGAACGGGCTCACACCTGGGACCGTCGTCGGCAAAGTGGAGGAGTTCCTCCACTCGGGTCCGCCACTCCTGGTAGACCTTGGGGTTGTCGGTGCTGGGTGGAAACTGGATCAGAGCCTTGGCGGTGACGAGGGCGTCGTGACGGGCCTGCGCGTCGTCCGAGAGGGGAGTGCAGGACTTGCTCTTGGTGCCCTGCTGACCCTTGCCAGCGCGGGTACCCTTGCTCTTTTCTCCGGCAGAGAAGTCCTTGCCGGTGTTGCCGCCCATGCTCTTCTCCACGCCACCATCTTCACCGCCCTGGGTTAGGCCGCCTGCCCCGCCCAGAGCGTCCTTCTCTGGAGGTGGAGGAGGAGAAGCCCGGTTTGCCGCAGCAGCGCGACGCTCGCCGGTAGCCTGAGAGCGCGCAGGGGAGGCCGCCTTTGACGTCTGGACGTCGGGCCTCTTCTTTGGCGCCATGGTCGACGAAGAACTTGACGCAGATCTCCTTGAAGATCTCGAAGTTGATGAAGAGCTCAAGGAAGATCTCGACGAAGAACACGAACACAAAGAACTTGAGGAAGACGCCGACGAAGAACTCGAAGTCGGCGAAGAAGAACTCAGCACTTGCGCCCCCTACCTGGCGCGCCAGATGTCGTGTCTTTGATCAAGGACACCGAGAGTAAAGGATACCCCCTTTTTAGGTTCGGTATGGGGCGTAGAGGAGGCCGAAGAACTTCTTCCACCCGGGGGCTTCGCTTCGACGTTCGAGATCTACGTACTAGCAAGCATCACAGAGACACAAAGAGTTTACCCAGGTTCGGGCCGCCCGGAGGCTAACAACCCTACTCCTGCATGTCTGGATTGAGAGGTATATCATGGTGTAGCTTTACTAGGGTGGTCGCGGGTGAGAACCCGGGAGGTGTTGGCTAGAGGTGGAAGACGAGCAGATCCTGACCCTGAGGAGATCACCTCTCGCCTAAGCTACTCTGGGACTTGTGCGTTACCTAGCCTAGCCTCCTTCCCTTCTGGACCTGTTTTCCTTTGGGTGCCTCGGCCATCCTTTTATAGGTTAAGGGGATACCACAGGTGCACCCTTGGGGCCGGAGGGGTTTTGGCGGGAAAACCCCTCCGGGTTCTCTTTAGGAGGCGACGTGGCTTCCTCTCGTCCAAGTATTCTTCTCAGAGGAGGCAGGTGGGATCGGCCACCTTTTCCTGAGAGGGCGGACAGAGGTTGACAGCTTTTCCGCCTCTGCCCCCTCTTGGCGCCTCCATCTTCTTGGCGCCCAAGTCTTCTAGGAGCTTCCAGCCAGAGCTAGCAAGCTTATACTCTTCGCGCAGTGGAGGTTGGTTCCCGGGAACGAGCCTGGCCTCCTGCCGGGCGTCGGGTCCCCGGGACCTCCATGCCTGCTTCCGGGTCGAGGGGGCCCCGGAGGGTCCCCGAGTCCTTGGCCTTGGTCATCGATGTTGCACGCGTCGGGACTCCATGGGGCAGATGGGGGGGGGGCATCTGCCAGTCTTGAGCCTTGGCCTTGAGTGCCTCCTTGGTGGGCCCATGTGCGATGGACCCACTTTAACCACATCAGGGGAACCCCATGTTCCACTGTTGCGACACACTTGTTTGCTTTATCTCTAAGTAATTTGTACTTTCAGTTGTAAGTTGTTTTCTATCTTATTATGGATAGGGAGCATGAATTACAAAAAAATTTAGTTCTACTTGTTATCTAAAACTTTTTCAAAAAGAGAAGTGATTAGAAAGATGAGTAATGGTTAAGTGGTGGTCGACCTTGAACACTTGTGTTCATGCCTATGAAACCAAAGAAAATCTTTTCATGGAAGCTTATCAGCTAAAAACATGTATATATTGTGTATATAACACTGTAATATAAAAATAAAATGTATTTATGACCTCTAGTTTATTTATGATGCAAGTTTGTTGCTTTGCTGTCCAGAAACAGATTCTGTGCGCCTGTTGCGTGAAATTCTTAAAATCACCAGAATTTTTTTATTTTTCTGATATTTTTAGACAGCAAGCCTGATATTTTTATATATCTTTCGTTAGTTTTGAGTTTTCTGATTTGAGCTACAGAAGTGCCTCGAAAAATTCAATCTTCACAGACTGTCCAGTTTTTGACAGATTGTTGTCTTTATTTAGTATTGTGCTTATACTCGATGTTTATAATCTTTATTTGATCAATAGAAGTTATAAATTGATTAGTATACAATAGATAATATTGAATTGAGGTCTTACAACTTGCCAATGCTTGGACATCAGTGGATTTTATTTAATGAGCACTAACCCTACTAATGAGTTTTGTGAAGTTTTATGTGGATGTAGTCTATAAGATCGAATCAATATGGTGATATGAGACGAACGATAAGGTACAAGAACTCAACCTTGGGGATGCCCAGGGGCAGCCCAAGAACATATTCAAGAAGATACAACCATTTAAGCTTGGGGATGCCCGAGCCATCCCTTCTTATTCATCAACAAATATCAAGTTGTCTCGTTCATGATCTATATTACTCATATTGTCCTTATATAATAATTGTATGCATGTGGACTTTTGTAAGAATTTTTATTGTGACAGCTATATTATTAAAATTTGCTTATGATTCTACTAAAAGTTATTATGAGAGAGGAAAACATGGTTCTAAATATCTCATAGTATTTAGTCTCCTCTCTATGTTGAAAGTTTTGAAGTTGCATTTGTTTTGCCCTCTTATGCTAGTCACATTATGTTTCAATGATTTATTTTCTTACAAGATTCCTATGCATAGGAAGAGGTTTAGATTTAAATGTGTTTGATATTTGCTCCTTGATGCTCTCCTTACTATTTCAACTCTTAATCTTATGAGAGCATCATTAAAATAAGCCTAGCTAAAAGGCATTAAAGAAAAGCGCTCATGGGAGGCAACCCATTTTATTTTTACTTTCTGTTTCTCTTTGTTTTTCTTTCTGTTTGGGTGTTGTTGCCTCTGTAGCAACTCCCTTGTATCCTTTTTGTTTCGGTTTTTGTGCCAAGAATAGCCTCTAATGAGAGGAAAGTTAAATTTTTGAGTTGCTGTCCAGAAACAGATTTCTGTCTGTCATCATACGGAATTCTAAAAAATCACAGAACGTGATATGGGTCTGAAAATTTTTTACAGTAAGCATCAAGGTTTTTTCTAACTTTAATTAGTTTTAAGTTTTCTTATTTGAGGTGTCCCAATATCCCGAAAAAAATCATCTTTACATTTGGCTCTGTTTTTGACAGATTCTGCCTTTGTTCTTACATCGCTTCTTTTACGGGCAAAGTGGAGTTCTTTTGATCCCGAAGCATCACTTAGATCTTTGTGTCAGTAGATAATGTTTAGGAACAAGTTCATTTAATTTGTTAAGTGAGAACTGAAGGTGGATTATTTTGTTTGAGAACTAACCCTCTAATGAAGTTTATTATAATTTTTGTGTGAAAGAAGTTTTCAAGTATTCAAGAGCGAGGTGATGAAGGAAGATAAAGAAGGGATAAAAGCTTAATATTGGCGAGGTTCCCATGGACCTCCTATGAAATATACAAGAAGTCACAAGCGTCTAAGCTTGGGTATGCTCAAGGCATCCCCTTCTTCATCGACAATCATCAGTTTTCACCCGTGGTACTATATTTTTATTGCTTTACATATTATGTGCTATTCTTGGAGCGTCGATTTGTTTTTACTTTCCATTTGTCTTTGTTTTGCCCTCTGGTCTTTTAGTTTTCCAAAAATAAAGTACCAAGTTTTACCCATTTGGTTTTAGTTGATGCATAATTAAAAAGTGGTTTTTTCTGTTTTCAGTATTTGCTGTTCACTGCCCGTTTTTTCATGTTTTACTGGAAGCTCGAAATGTCACACATTTTTTTACATAGAAAGTATCTAATAATCCTATGTGCGCTCAAAAATTGGCGAAAATTTCAGAGACGTTTAAGTTTACTTAAAAATTATGTTTTCCAGCTGTTGTTTTTCTGGACAGATTCTGACTTTTGTTGCAAAAGTGGCCTCTTTGCGTTTTCATTTGATTCTTTTTGGATCTCATCAATTATTTTAAAATTGGCCACTTAAGCAACCTCCCTGTAACTTGAAAACAAAATTTGTTGGGAATATGCCCTAGAGGCAATAATAAAATGGTTTATTAGCATATTCATGTTTATGATAATAGTTTATTATCCATGCTATAATTGTATTAATTGGAAACATAATACATGTGTGGAATATAAACAACCGGGTGTCCCTAGTAAGCCTCTAACAGACTGGTTAGTTAGTCAAGAGATGGTTATGGTTTCCTAACCATGGACTTGTTATAGTCACTTGATAACAGAGTCGTATCATTAGGAGTAATGATGTGATGGACAAGACCCAATAATAAAAGAGTTGGAATTGATCGTGTCACACAGTTTTCATTGCCAACGCTTTTAGTATGCCAAGTATAGTTTCCTTAGACCATGAGATTATGTCACTCCCGTTTACCGGAGGAATACTTTGTGGACATCAAACATCACTTCGTAACTGGGTGATTATAAAGGTGGCTTTCAGGTATCTCCGATGGTATTTGTTGGGTGACATGAATCAAGAGTGGGATTTGTCCTTCCTTGTGACGGAAAAGATATCTCTGGGCCCTCTCGGTAATATAGCATCAGAAAAGGTTTGCAACCATGTGATTAAGTGTTAATCACGGAGATCCTATATTATGGACGAGTAAAGAGAATTTGCCAGGTAACGAGATAGAACTAGATATGGAGATATCGACGATCAAATCTCGGGCAAATTAGATATCGTGAGACAAAGGGAATCGTATACGAGATTAAGAATCTCCGGCATCGTGGTTCAATCGATAAGGAACTTCGTTGAATATGTAGGAGTCAATATGGGCATCCCGGTCCCGCTATTGATTATTGATCTGATCATGTCTGCATGTTCTCGAACCCGTAGGGTCACACACTTAACGCTCTGATGTAGCTAGGGTTAGCGATGAGATAATTGATGGTATGAACGGATGGTGATTTGGAGTCTCGGATGGGATCCTAGACATCACGAGGAGTTCCGGAGGAGTTCGGAGAACAAGATTCGTATAAGGAAAGTGTTTCCGGAGTTTGTGGAAAGGTTCCGGAATATTTGCATACGGTACCAGAAAATTTTAGAAGGGTCTAGAAGTGGGGCCCATATTGTATGGGGGCCAACATGGACTAGAGGGTTGTGCAGCCACCTTAATGGGCTGGCCGCACCAGCCCCTTAGCCCAGCCGGCCAAGCCCTAGTTGGACTAGGACTTGGGCCAACCACAAAGGAAAGGGAAAAGGGGGCCGAGTCCACTTAGGACTCGTTTGCTTGAGGGTCAATCAAGCCCTAGGGTCGGCCGGCCCTAGGCTTGCCCCTGCCACCTCCTATATAAAGGGGCTCAAGGGGGGGTGCGGCACACCCTAGGGTCAAGCCCTAGCCGCACTCCACCCTAAAACCCTAGCCGCCGGCCCTTCCTCCACCATAGCCGGCGCCACCTCTCTCCCTGGAGGGCTGCCGCCATCTCCACCACCAAAGCTGCTGTGCCACCCCTAGCCGTAGGGCTGCTGCACCATCTCCTTGTCCTCCTCCTCTTGCTTGGCTTGGCGAAGCCATGCTCATGGAGATCTACACCATCAACGCCACCACAACCGTCGTGGTGTCGAGATATATCTAGCCACTCCCTCCTTGCTTGCAGGATCAAGAAGGCGGAGTCTACATCGAGCCGTACGTGTGGATACTGCGGAGGTGCTGCTCCTGCGGCGCTTCATCGGATTGGATCGCGTGGATAATACATCTCCTCGCGACTAGATGCGTCTAGTTGCGGGGATCGACAGACCAACCCCTGCATCGACAAAAGGCTTTGTTCGTTCTTCGAGGGTAAGAGATTGGATATCATCTTCGCTACCTTCGTCTAATAGATCTAGATCGTGGGGTTTCTTCCGCTTGTTTCGTAGGAAAAAAAATTCTATGCAACGAACCCTACAAAATTTGTTTTAGTTTAATGGCAGCACTTTGCAAATGTCATCTTTAGTATACTAATGTCTAACCGTAGAAAAAGAATGGGAGAGTTTTTGTGTTGAAGTTTTTTCACAGGGAATGAAGGACATCTGAAAGTGCATGGTTGCCCCCATGCATGTTTTTGGTAATTAATGACAATCCCTATGGACTAATATTTGCATTGAGCTATATTTATAGGTTGTCCATTTGTTTGCTTGTTCTCCATTTGTTGGAGTCAAGGTTAAGGGAAGAAGAAAAGTGTGTGTTGATCAAGGCTTTGTGCGAGTTGATCATCACTCAAGGCCAAGTGAAGATATGCCGAAGAGTGCGTCTCCCATCTTGGTGTATGGGGGAGCGTCATGTGAATCTTCACCGAAGCGCAATCGAGGAAGGTGGTGCATCTTGAGGAGATGAAGATCGTCTTCATCGACCTCAAGTGGATTAATGCGCAAGGCAAAGGTATGATCTTGCTAGGGTTTCTATTTTACCGGTCTCATGATGTTTAGTGAGAGACCGGGTTATAGGATAGATAACCGTACTATCAAGAGGGGCTCTCGACCGAATATCATGATCATATCGTCGTAGAGAGCACAAACCTTTGCATCCATGCTATCAGCTTTATTGGTTCTTATTTGTCTCTTATCGTGGTGTGGTCTTGGTGCTTGTCGTGCTTGTCATGACAAGGCCAAGGTCACCGAAAACGATATTCTTATGCGTCTTCTTTTGCGGCTTCGGTATTGGAGATTTTGCCGGTTCATCCGTGCGGAAGATTTACCTCTTCCATTTCTTTGCAAAATCTCCATTGCTTGTTTGCCATTTTCAAAGGTTGCTTTTATTGTCCTCTTTCCAACAAAATTGGTTTTACTTCATTCGGACGTCAATTGCAAAAGTTTCGGATTTTCCGGTTTGCGAAAATGAGTTTTTAACTTTCCCCATTTGGTTTTATAATATTTTCTTGGACTATGATGTTTCTCTTCATAATCTTGTTGTGCTCGTTATGACGATTCCAACGAGTCCAAGATTATCGAAAACGGAGTTCGTGGGTGAAAGTTATTGCATTTCCGATTTGCAAATGGGAGCTTTTACCTTTCCCCATTTAATTTTATAATATTTTCTTGGACTATGATGTTTCTCTGCATATTCTTGTATTCCTTGTTGTGACGATTCCAACGAGTCCAAGAATATCGAAAACGGAGTTCGTATGTGAAAGTTATTGCGTTTTCGGTTCGGTCGATTTTTCAAAACAGAAAATCAAAAGAGAGAAAAAAAAGGGCGAAGCAGCCGGCCAGGCCGGGCATATGGCCGGCCCATGACCGGGGCCTCTCAGTTTCCTGGCCGGCCATCATGGCCGGGCCAGGCCAGCCATGGCCGGCCCACCCGGATTTCCCTTTGTGGCCTTCCCGGCCATTCCCCGGCCAGGCCGGCCCGATGGCCGGCCTTTCACGATTTTGCCTCCAACGGGCAGATTTCTGCCCTCCCTTTTAAGTGGTCTTCTTCCCCATTTGTTCTCTAACTTTTGGCCACCATTTGAGCTCTTCTTTCCTCCATTGTTGCCATCTCTCTTGAGCTTTAGATCTCTCAATCCCTCCAATACTTCTTGCTTCTTTTTGAGGGAAAAGAGAGAGGAGGTTTAGATTCACATTTCCACCGATCAATTTCTCCTCTAAGTGAGGGGAACTCTTTGGATCTAAATCTTGGAGTTCTTGGTGTTTCTCCATTGTTCTTCCTCCTAAATCCCTCCATAGCATTAGTTGCTTTGGTTGGATTTTGGGGAGAAGAATTTGACCACTTGGTGTGTTCTTGCCTTTTGCATTAGTTGCATCGGGTTGTGCTCTCCACGGTGATTCGTGGGATTGACAGTTGAGAAGCTTGTTACTCTTGGGTGCATTGTGTTCCCAAGAGCTTTGTGCCTCTTGGGTGCATTGTGTACCCTAGACGGTGGTGGTGCCGTGAAGACTTCGACTTGTGAAGCTTCGGCAAGATTTGGGAGCCCCCAATTGAGTTGTGGGTGTGTGCCCCAAAAGTTGTAAGGGCTCCGGAATCCGCCCCGAAGGATTCCGATAGTGGAAGGTGAACCAAACCTTTGGGTGCGGTTCATCGGAGAATAGGGTGAGGCCTTTGTGGCATCTTGAGTAGGCCTTTTGTGGCGAGCTCACACCCCTCCAACGAGACGTACTCCCTTAACAAGGAGGAACTCGGGAATAAATCTTCGTCTCCGCGTGCCTCGGTTATTTCTATACCCGAGCTTTTACTTATGCACTTTACTTTGTGATAGCCTTCGTGCTTGATGTTTATATTTAGCTATCACCTTGTTGCTTGCCTTGTTTAGCATAAGTTGTTGGTGCACTTAGGTAAACCTAGATTTTAGGTTGTTGGCTTGTTAATTTAAACACATAGTTTTATTCCGCAATTATCAAGCCCCTAAATAGAAAAAGTTTTAATCGCCTATTCACCCCCCCCCCCCCTCTAGGCGACATCTCGGGCATAGTTGTTCTTTCAATTGGTATCAGAGCCTCGTCTCTCTTGTTTGGCTTTACCGCCTAGAGAGTAAAGATGTCGTCTAGGGATTTAGTGCACAATTCCATGTTTAGATTTAATGGCACAAATTTTAATGTTTGGAAAACTCATATGCTTAGATCACTTACGGGTCTTGGACCCCAATATTGAGCGTATCTTAGATATAGGTTTTTCTCCTCCAAAGGACTACGAAAGTACGACTTTAGAGGATGAGAAAAACTTATATCTAGATGCTCTAGCTTCTAATGAGTTTTGCAAATTTGTGAGTGTTGTAGTTTTCGAGTCAATCATGCCTCTCCGGGATACTCATGAATTATGGACCAAGCTTCAAGAAAAATACGGAGTGTCCAACTCTATTGAGGATGATTGCTCTCCCTCCACCTCCGGCCGTGACGAGTTCTCGTCTTCATCTACTTCACCAAAATGTGGTAAGACACAAACTAATGTGATGGTGAGTAGTGATAGGTTTTGCAACCTTGATAGTGAGCTCATTATTGATGATCATTTATTTCTATCTTGTTGCAATGCTTCATCTTTGGACCTAAACTCTCGTAGCACTATAAATGATTTACATGCTAGTGTTGATAGTCCTTGCATATCATCAAAAATTTGCTTGGATGAATCTCTTTATGATATGCTTGCTTTATCTTGTTGCCATGATAAAAATGCTTGTGTCTCCTCTAACTCTTGCATGAACAATAATGTAGAGGAAACCCAATTTGCTATGCAACAAGATGTGAACTTGAGTAGTTCAAAAATTAATTGCTCTTCTTCATCCATCACTCATTGCCTTATGGCTAAATCTTCTTCTAGCAATGATAATAATAATGATGATAATGATGATGATAATAACGATGAAGAAGATGATATTGAAAAAATTAATGCCCTTCTTCAAAATAAAGGTCTAATGATTCTTAAAGCCCTTCCTACTAATAAAAGTGCTCAAGCTAACCTCTTTGAAATCATGAGCACTCTTATTGAGCGTGGGGAAACTATTGAGGCCTTGGAAGCAAGCCTTGAAGAAAAGGGTAAGATTGAAAGAGATGATGCTATGGAGAAAGCATCGTTAGAAGATGCTCTTGAGGAAGAGCATGAGACTCGTGCTTCTCTAGAGGAGAAACTAAATTCTATCGAGGAGTCTCATAATGAAATAATTGCTAAAATCATTAAAGAACGTGACCATGCCATTGCTAAATATAAGGTCACGAAAAATGAGAATGCTAAATTAAATGAAGAGCTTGCTAAGATTTCTTCTTCCATCCCTAATGTCAATGATGCTTGTGCTACTAACTCAATTTCTTGTGAAGCATCTATGTCGAAGGAGAATGTTGAGCTAAGGGCTCAACTTGAGGTGCTAACTAGCAAGTATAGGGAGTTGGAAGAAAGTCATGAAAAGCTATCTAGCTCCAATGATGATCTTCTAGCGTCCTATGCTTGTCTTAAGTTAGCTCATGAGGCCATCACTACAAAGGTAACATCTAGTGAACCTCATGTGGATAATAGCACAACTTCAACTAAAAATGCTATATTGCCATGTGCTAGTCCTAGTAGTTCATCCACTAAAAATGTTGGCACATCATGTGATGAATTACTTGCTTTGCCTTGTTGCTCTAACAATGATGCATCTACCTCCTCTAGTTCTTGTGTTATCACTAACCATGTAGAGAAAAGAGAAGAGCTCAAGGCCCAAGCCACTTCTATGAAGAAAGGCTTGGAAAAGCGTCATGAAGGGAAGCGTGCACTTGACAACATGTTGAGTGTGCAACAATCCCCAAATGACAAGAGTGGACTTGGATTCAACTCCAACAACAAGAACAAGTCCACGGTTGAGAAGAAGAAGAAGGGCCAAGTTCAAGTCAAGAATCCGGCCAAGATCACTTGCTTCAAGTGCAAGCTAGAAGGGCACCATGTTCGGGATTGCCCAATAAAGAAGAAGCCTCTTAGTGAGAAGCAACTAGGGAAGCGGCCTCTTGTTCAAACTCGTGCTCAACCACGTGTTGAACAAAGGCCACCTCCTAAGAAGACTCAAGTTATTGCTCCTCAAGTTGAGGAGCCTATTAAGAAGAAGAAGAGTCGGTGTTGCTACCTTTGCCGTGGCAAAGGTCATTTTGCTTCTTCATGCACTAACGGTACCCCATCCAACCCTATCATAATTGATGATGTTTATTCTCTTGGGAAGGATAGAATTGGCAATGTGTTTGCCAAATATGTGGGAGCTCAAAGTGGTGGCAAGAAAAGCACCATTTGGGTTCCCAAACCTATTGTGACTAACCTCTTAGGACCCAACTTGGTTGGGGACCAACAAGCTTCAACTTGATCAATAGGTGATTGTGGAGGACATTGGTGACTTGGCTATTTTTGAAGAATTAAGGGATCTTCATGGGTTTATTTCTCAAGCCAAGTCAATTGGATTATCACATATCTATCTCATATCCAATGCTTCCTCCTTGCGGTAACTTGTATTTAATTCATATATTCATTGAAAGTTGCTTGCTCCCTTGCATGTGTTAGTTTTGTTCCTAGCATGTGCTTGTATGTGATATGCTACTTCCTACTTGTCTTGTTACTCAAGGTTATGTAAGATAGTTGTGTATCATGTATGTGTAACTTTGTGTTGAGCTTTATTGAATCTTGTGTGGATTTCATTTGGCTCTTTGAGATATTAATGGACTATCCCATTTTGGGGGAGTGATGTGCTTTGTGCACATCACAAACCTAAAAATGTGTATACATGAAGCACACCACCTAGTATTGATATTTCAATATTATCTAGCTACTATGTGGTATGTCATATTCATGAGAAATTCAAATTCTATAATGTCCATTAATTTCTCTAGTTGGTTTTATTTGCCTCTTGTTTAAAAATAAAATGAATTATCACATTATGGGGGAGTAATAAGCTATGTGCATATTACAATACTATAAAAATGTGAACATTTGAGGTTTGCCACCTAGAGTTGATATGGTAAATTATCTTTTTCTTATGTGGCATGTTTGCTCAAACAAGTTCCAATTTTCTTTTTGGTTATTCTTTGGCTCTTGTTTGTGTGAGTTTGCTTGGTGTGGTTTTTCTCTAATATGCATTCCCATATATTATGTGAGAAACCATTTGTTTCCTTTTATTCTAACCATGGCTTTGCCGGTTGGTTCGAATAATTGAAACTACCAACAAACCTCTTTTATAAAAAAATGGTGTTTTAATTCCTATCTTTTGCCATTTGCTAGTTTGTGGTGAAGTTGGTCTTGTACATCATTCCTTTATACCACCGAGAAATATCTCTATATACTCCTTGTCCATGACAAGTGTTTCTAGTAATTGTGGTGGATTTTGTAGATCATCTTCACATTGGCTCTTGCTTTAATTTGCTCTATCTATTGCCTTCCTTGCCTTTTGAATGGATCCTATTCTTCAATTGGTAGTGTTTAGTGTTGTAAATAAAATATGGAGAGTAATGATCCCTTGTGCATGCATTTTGTATTCAAATGCAAATATCAAAGATAATGCATGAATATTGGGGGAGCATTCCTTTTTATTTAGAACACTAACCTATCTATCAATTTTTGATCCTTCAATTGGCATTTGATTCTTTATCTTATGTTTGGTACCTTCAATTGGTACTAATTGGAATTTAATATCTCCACCATAGATATTTGTTCCAATTGATATTTATTGTGGGAGTCTTGATACCTTTTTGCCTTATTTCACTTTACTTGATTTCGGTCAAGTATCATCCTCTTCTTGGTATCTTTTCTCCTAGTTGATTTTTTTGTTTTAATTGGTATCTTATTTTCAATTGGTGTCTTATCGATCATTTGTTGTGTTGATTTGATTCCTTTTGATATCACACTTCATGTGTTGATGTGTTTTGGAATCAATCATTTGTTGATTTGATTTTTCCTCAATCATGTGTTGATTTGGAGTTTGATATAATTTGGACAACCTTTAGTGTCACACCCTTGTGTGCTCACTTCTTGGTTTACTTGGTGTTTTTGTCCAAATTGTATCTCGTTTGGATCTTGAAAGGCTTTGTATGTATATCCTTTAACATTTATATTATATGGCATGCTAGTCCTTTTAGTTCCAATATATAGGGGATACTCCACCGAATCCTAAATCGGCTAAGATGTGCATGAAATTCAATTTCGTATCTATATGCACATATTTATGTGGAGTGTTTCCTATATATTGTAGTTGATCTAACTACTATGGGACCCAATGAGTTTGGGAACCATTTTGTACTCTAATTGTGTTTTAGGTACAATGGAGATGCATTGGATGCTTGCCTCATTCATAAGGAAGGTGTTCTCACCGTGTGAGTGTCGGAGTCAAGCTTTGATGATAAACCCACTCTCATCATCTTCATCACCAATGTCTTCTCGGTAACAAGTATCTATCCCATGCATACCTTTTAGTATCCAACCTTGTGTAGGTTGCCTCTTGGCATGAAAGCTTTTATATGCAATTGTTGTGGTTTTGGCCTATTTCCTTCACTTAATATATCTTTGTGATATGTGTGATGAATTTGCAAAAACCTTTTCTTCAATTGATATTATTTGTTTGTGATACTTGTTGCCTAGATCAAAGCATCTTCACTATCTCTTGTTCCCTTAGTGATATGTGTGATGCATTTGATATATTTGAAGTTCATTTATATACAATGAGATAAATTTGAGCTATGTGCTATGCTTTTAAGCAACAATCTCATTTGTATATTTATGACTTCCTTTTGGATACCTTGTTATCTTTTTTCCGAACCATTTCGTATGTATATGTTTCTTTGCGGATGTATATCTTCAATGGTTTGTCTAATAAGAAACCTATACATATGAGAGAGGTCATCTTTTAGTTGGTATCCTATTTCCTCGAGCCACCTTGTTTTTCATCTATAATTCTTTGGCGGCTCCAAATTTGTCTCATGAGTGCTTGTCTTATTGTTTATTGGTATCTTTGCACACTCATGTATTTCTTGAAGATCTTTGACTTCATGCCTACCATGGTGAGCATGTTGATTTTTATTTGACTAAATGCTCTCACTAGCTTTTGGCATTTTCAATTGGTTTTAGTTTCCAATTGGTATCCCTAAGCGTGTGAACATATTTCTTTAAAAGATCTTTTTGTCTCGGTTGGGCCTATCTTATGATGAATTTTTGAAAATTGGTATCTTCTTATGGCTCAACCACATCTTTGGTGCAAGTGCTATGATTTGCTTTTGCATTATGCACTCTTGCACTTGTTGAGTGTTCTCGATGATTTTGGGGGTAGTGAGGATGCCATATTTGTGCACTCCTAAATAGTGCATGAACATTGGGGAGGTTCTCCATTTTCATTTAGAACTCTCACTTTGGATCTTCTCGATTGCTTTTCTCCTTTGTGGAGATGTGTAAAATGATTTCATCTTTTTGCAATCTTTTGATCCTCAATATAATTTGATTTCCTCTATTTTTCCGTTAAAAGGGATTGTCATCACCTTTATGGAGGAACTCATATTATATTGGCTCTCTAATTTTTCTTCCCATTTCGGCAATCGATGCCAATGGGGGAGAAGTTTAGAGGGTTTAAGGGAATTTGGGTTTTATGCTTTTGTTGCATTTGCCTTTAATGTGCTTTGCATTCTTGCTTGTTTGTCATGCAAGGATGCTTTATTCATTATATAAACCCTCTTAAAAGGGATTGTCATCAATTACCAAAATGGGGGAGATTGAAAGTGCATGGTTGCCCCCATGCATGTTTTTGGTAATTAATGACAATCTCTATGGACTAATATTTGCATTGAGCTATATTTATAGGTTGTCCATTTGTTTGCTTGTTCTCCATTTGTTGGAGTCAAGGTTAAGGGAAGAAGAAAAGTGTGTGTTGATCAAGGCTTTGTGCGAGTTGATCATCACTCAAGGCCAAGTGAAGATATGCCGAAGAGTGCGTCTCCCATCTTGGTGTATGGGGGAGCGTCATGTGAATCTTCACCGAAGCGCAATCGAGGAAGGTGGTGCATCTTGAGGAGATGAAGATCGTCTTCATCGACCTCAAGTGGATTAATGCGCAAGGCAAAGGTATGATCTTGCTAGGGTTTCTATTTTACCGGTCTCATGATGTTTAGTGAGAGACCGGGTTATAGGATAGATAACCGTACTATCAAGAGGGGCTCTCGACCGAATATCATGATCATATCGTCGTAGAGAGCACAAACCTTTGCATCCATGCTATCATCTTTATTGGTTCTTATTTGTCTCTTATCGTGGTGTGGTCTTGGTGCTTGTCGTGCTTGTCATGACAAGGCCAAGGTCACCGAAAACGATATTCTTAGGCGTCTTCTTTTGCGGCTTCGGTATTGGAGATTTTGCCGGTTCATCCGTGCGGAAGATTTACCTCTTCCATTTCTTTGCAAAATCTCCATTGCTTGTTTGCCATTTTCAAAGGTTGCTTTTATTGTCCTCTTTCCAACAAAATTGGTTTTACTTCATTCGGACGTCAATTGCAAAAGTTTCGGATTTTCCGGTTTGCGAAAATGAGTTTTTAACTTTCCCCATTTGGTTTTATAATATTTTCTTGGACTATGATGTTTCTCTTCATAATCTTGTTGTGCTCGTTATGACGATTCCAACGAGTCCAAGATTATCGAAAACGGAGTTCGTGGGTGAAAGTTATTGCATTTCCGATTTGCAAATGGGAGCTTTTACCTTTCCCCATTTAATTTTATAATATTTTCTTGGACTATGATGTTTCTCTGCATATTCTTGTAGTCCTTGTTGTGACGATTCCAACGAGTCCAAGAATATCGAAAACGGAGTTCGTATGTGAAAGTTATTGCGTTTTCGGTTCGGTCGATTTTTCAAAACAGAAAATCAAAAGAGAGAAAAAAAAAGGGCGAAGCAGCCGGCCAGGCCGGGCATATGGCCGGCCCATGACCGGGGCCTCTCAGTTTCCTGGCCGGCCATCATGGCCGGGCCAGGCCAGCCATGGCCGGCCCACCCGGATTTCCCTTTGTGGCCTTCCCGGCCATTCCCCGGCCAGGCCGGCCCGATGGCCGGCCTTTCACGTTTTTGCCTCCAACGGGCAGATTTCTGCCCTCCCTTTTAAGTGGTCTTCTTCCCCATTTTGTCAAGAACTTTTGGCCACCATTTGAGCTCTTCTTTCCTCCATTTTTGCCATCTCTCTTGAGCTTTAGATCTCTCAATCCCTCCAATACTTCTTGCTTCTTTTTGAGGGAAAAGAGAGAGGAGGTTTAGATTCACATTTCCACCGATCAATTTCTCCTCTAAGTGAGGGGAACTCTTTGGATCTAAATCTTGGAGTTCTTGGTGTTTCTCCATTGTTCTTCCTCCTAAATCCCTCCATAGCATTAGTTGCTTTGGTTGGATTTTGGGGAGAAGAATTTGACCACTTGGTGTGTTCTTGCCTTTTGCATTAGTTGCATCGGGTTGTGCTCTCCACGGTGATTCGTGGGATTGACATTGAGAAGCTTGTTACTCTTGGGTGCATTGTGTTCCCAAGAGCTTTGTGCCTCTTGGGTGCATTGTGTACCCTAGACGGTGGTGGTGCCGTGAAGACTTCGACTTGTGAAGCTTCGGCAAGATTTGGGAGCCCCCAATTGAGTTGTGGGTGTGTGCCCCAAAAGTTGTAAGGGCTCCGGAATCCGCCCCGAAGGATTCCGATAGTGGAAGGTGAACCAAACCTTTGGGTGCGGTTCATCGGAGAATAGGGTGAGGCCTTTGTGGCATCTTGAGTAGGCCTTTTGTGGCGAGCTCACACCCCTCCAACGAGACGTACTCCCTTAACAAGGAGGAACTCGGGAATAAATCTTCGTCTCCGCGTGCCTCGGTTATTTCTATACCCGAGCTTTACTTATGCACTTTACTTTGTGATAGCCTTCGTGCTTGATGTTTATATTTAGCTATCACCTTGTTGCTTGCCTTGTTTAGCATAAGTTGTTGGTGCACTTAGGTAAACCTAGAATATTAGGTTGTTGGCTTGTTAATTTAAACACATAGTTTTATTCCGCAATTATCAAGCCCCTAATAGAAAAAGTTTTAATCGCCTATTCACCCCCCCCCCCCTCTAGGCGACATCCGGGCATAGCTTGTTCTTTCAATCTTCACTTGCTTTGAAGGCTAAGGTTGTGGTACAAGACAATGATGATGAGACTCAAGAAGATGTGTCACATTGGGATCCCAAAGAGCTTGAAGACACTCTCAAGGATTACTCGGCTCTCACCTCCAAAGTCTTTTGGAAGAGCCCGTCCAAGGCAAGGGATTTTGTCAACAAGACCGTTGGAAGGAAGGAGGGTGGACAAAGGGTTCGTTCTTGCTACAATTGTCAAGACAAATATCACTTTGTGGCCGATTGTCCGTTTGAGAATAGAGAACACCATGGAGGGAAGCTTGTTCGAAAGGACAAGTCTAAGGACGCCCATAGAAAACCTTTCTTCAAGAAGAATGCTATCAACAAGAAGCCTCCAAGGATTGTGTTGCTTGCTCAAGAAGAGTACTCATCCGGAGAAGAAGAACCACAAAAATGAAGTAGCCGCCATTTCTATTGCTTCTTCATCATCTCCTTCCCTATTTGAATCCCCCAATGAGAATGTCTCCAACTCCTCCGCAAGATGCTTCATGGCCAAGACTACCGAGGTATCACCTCCCTCATCTCCTAAGGCTATAAGTTCTATGGATGATGCTACTAGTTTTAAAATCAAAGAGGAGATTGTTGCTTTCGATCATTTTATCACTAACATGCAAGGTGAAACAAAGAAGCACGTTGAGGCTCTTATGAGTCAATATGGTGAAGCTCAAGAAATGCTTGAGATCAAGGGTAAGATCGAAAGATAGGATGCATGCTATGGAAATTGCATCTTTAAAAGACAATCTAGAAGAAGAACATGAGCTTAGAGTTTCTTTAGAGCAACAACTTGAATCTATAGAAGAATCTAATGATGTTATTGTTGCTAAAATCATTAAAGAACGGGACCATGCAATTGCTAAATACAAAGCATGTAAGAAAGAAAAGGTCGAGCTTGGTGTTGGTCATTCTAGACTAACCGAGGAGCTAGAGAAGCTCTCCAAGGCCTACAAAGCTTTGGAGAGTGAGCACTCTACCCTCACCAAGTCGTATGAATAACTTCAAGCTCAACCGCCTAAAAATGATATGCCTAGTTCCTCCACTCCTATTACTTGTGATCATGCAAATATCATTGAGGAAAATGCTAGGTTGAAGATCAATCTTGCAAAGGCCATCTCCCTAGGTAAGAAACCGTTTGTCACCTCACAAAAAGGGAGAGTTGGTCTTGGCTACGTTGAGGAAGAAAAGGAGAAAGAGAGCTTCATGAAGGATGCTAGAGCTCCTCAAATTAAGAAGGCGAACGTTACTAGTACTCCTCAAGCAAAGAGGATCTCTCAAGCAAAGAAGAAGGTCAACATTGCTAGTGGTGGTGCCACAAGAGGCAAAACCATGAGTGATGACTTTGCGGGAAAAACTAACCCTCACTACATTATATTTGTTGATTATTATGGGGATGTCTATACTAAGTTTGTTGGTCCTAGAAATGTACCCATTGCTCGTTCTATTTGGGTTCCTAAGACCCTTGTTGCTAACAAAAGAGGACCCATTGAAAAATGGGGACCTAAATCCAAGCAATGATTTCTTGTAGGACTATGCTTCCGGTGGGTCAAAATGGGTGCTTGATAGTGGATGCACAAAACATATGACCGGAAGCAAGGAGTTGATGACGGAGTTGAGATCAAATCTAAATCATGCAACCGTCACTTATGGAGATCGTTCAAAATCCGAGGTATTGGGCTTTGGCAAGGTGGTAGTCGCTAAGGATATCACCTTAGCGAATGTCATGCTTGTCAAAGACCTTGGTTTTAATTTACTTTCCGTTCATGCACTTAATAAGATGGGTTATGCCGTCTTCTTTGATATTGATGTTGTGGTAATCTTGTGGAGCAAGACTCTAAAGGTCGCTTTCATTGGGTATGTCGAGGATGATTTGTTTGTGGTTGACTTTTCGAGGGAAACCACTTCAAATTCGATGTGCCTATTCGGAAAGGCCGACAAGGGTTGGTTGTGGCATCGCCGCCTAGCCCATGTCAATATGAGAACTTTGCAAAGTCTTCACAAGGGAGGCCACATTCTCGGACTAAAAGAAGATGTCTCTTTTGCCAAAGATCGTGTTTGTAGGGCTTGTGTTGAAGGAAAGATGCATGATTCTCCCCATCCGTCCAAGACTATTATTTCTTCCAAGAGGATCTTGGAGCTCCTCCATGTGGATCTTTTTGGTGCCGTTCCCGAAGCTAGTCTTGGTGGGAAGAAGTATTGCTTGGTGATAGTTGATGATTATTCAAGATTCACTTGGGTTTATTTCTTCAAGTCGAAGAGTGAAACCCAACAAACCTTCATCGACTTCTCCGTTGAAATGCAACGTCAACACAATGTCCCCATATTGGCAATTAGAAGTGATAATGGCTCCGAGTTCAAGAATTACACCCTCAATGAGTTTCTTAGTGAAGAGGGCATTCGTCATCAATATTCCGCAACTTATACCCCTCAACAAAATGGTGTAGCCGAGAGGAAGAACCGGACTCTTATGGATATAGCAAGGTCCATGTTAGCGGAGTTTAAGACTCCGTTGACTTTTTGGGCGGAGGCTATTTCCACGGCATGTCACTCCTCCAACCGGCTCTACTTCCGCAAAGGGTTGAACATGACTCCTTATGAGATCCTCACCGGCAACAAACCTAACATCTCCTACTTCCGTGTCTTCGGTTGTAAGTGTTTTTATTTGATCAAAGGTTGTCGCTTATCTAAATTCGAATCTAAATCTCTAGAGGGTATATTTGTTGGTTACGGTGCCGAATCCCACACTTATAGAATCTATGATAAAGCCACACGGCGCATCATAGAATCTTGTAGTGTGGTGTTCGAGGAAAATAATGGCTCCCAAGTGGCGCAATTTCATGTTTTCGATGTAGATGATGAAATTCCTCAAGAAGCCATAAGAAGAATGGGTGTGGGATTTTTCCGCCCCATTGAGGAACCCCTTGTGGTGGATCGCTAAGGACAATGCTCTACTCAAGTGGAGCCTTCATCTTCATCAGAATTACAAGCAATTGCTACTGGAGTCTCTGCTGCACCTAATCAAAATCCAGCTCAAGACCCTCTCCAACAACCTCTTCTGCCTTCTGTCGCCAGGCCGGAGACTCCGGCCATCTTGACCGGAGAATCCGGTGGGCCGGATATTCTGGTGTCCCAGGCCGGAGACTCCGGTCTACATACTGCAGAAGAAAGTTCAGCCCAGAACCTTGGTCCGTCCACCTCTTCCAATAATGCTGATATGTTTTCTGGGGATCAAGAACAGCTTAACGGTCAAGGCGGGGAATCGAATGATCAAGATGATCAAGTGATACCTCCAAGATGCAATGAGGATATCGAAGCCCGCCGTTGAGCTAGAGTTGAAAGAACCATGGCACGTCATGAACATTTCCTCGAGAAAGTGATTGGTGATGTGAGAGGCAAAGTGTCCACCCGAAGGCAATTGGCGAACTTTAGTGACCATCAAGCTCACATTGCCATGTTTGAACCGAAGAAAGTGGCCGAAGCTCTTGAAGATCCGGATTGGTTGCTAGCTATGCATGAAGAACTCAACAATTTCGAGCGCAACAAGGTTTGGAAGCTAGTTGAGAAGCCTAAAGAGTGCCGCAACGTTATTGGCACTAAGTGGATTTTAAAGAACAAGCAAGATGAGCATGGCATGGTTGTGAGGAACAAGGCTAGATTGGTGGCTCAAGGGTACTCTCAAGTTGAAGGCATTGATTTTGGAGAGACCTATGCTCCCGTGGCTCGCCTTGAGTCCATCCGTATCCTTCTTGCTTATGCATCTCGTTATAACTTTAAATTGCAACAAATGGATGTTAAAAGTGCCTTTCTCAATGGTCCCTTAAAGGAGTTGGTGTTCGTTAAGCAACCCCCGGGGTTCGAGGATCCCAACTTCCCTAACCATGTCTACAAGCTTGATAAGGCGCTCTATGGACTTTAACAAGCACCACGTGCGTGGTATGAGCACCTTAGAGAGTTATTGTTAGACCGTGGGTTTGAAGTTGGGCAAATTGATCCCACTCTTTTTACTAAGAGGGTTAAAGGGGAGCTTTTCGTATGCCAATTATATGTTGATGATATTATATTTGGCTCGTGTAACAAAGCTTTTAATGATGAATTTTCAAAGCTTATGACCGATAGGTTTGAGATGTCTATGATGGGCGAGTTGAAGTTCTTCCTTGGATTTGAGATCAAGCAATTGAGAGGAGGGACTTTCATTAGCCAAGCAAAGTACATTCAAGACATGCTCATGCGGTTTAATATGGCCGATGCTAAGGAGAAGAAGACACCTATGGATACCAAATTCCATCTACAACTTAACCCAAAGGGTATAGATGTGGATCAAAAGCTTTACCGCTCCATGATAGGTTCTTTGCTACCGTTCAGTTTGGAGAAGATGAAGATGTAAAGTTGACTTGGATGACCGGGCCGATGAAGTTTGAGTCCTCTATGACTCGGTTCGGTGAATTACATGGTTATGTGTTCCGCAAGGGTGAAGCCTCCCAAGGAAGAATCATGCATATGGAAGGAGTTCAATATGACAAAAACAAGTTGACACCGCTCTACCTCAACAAGGCCTCAGTTGGCTCCAACAAGGATCTTCTTCCCACATTCAATATCCTCCTTCGCATGTTTAGAAGCAATATTGCACCCCAAGCCGGAAATGTGGATGCAATTCGTGGAGGGCTTGTCAACCTCCTTATTCACTCTCATGCGGTGCTTCAAGCCGGAGTTAATTGTCAAGGGTTTGAGATTGATGTGATGGACTTCATAAAATGTGAGTTGCATTGGGCGGTGCATGAGATGAAAAATCCTATCTATGGACCTTATGTGATGATGCTCATTCTTGATCAAGTGCCAACTCTCAACCGTGAGCTCTCCACTGTTCACAAGGCCGGCTCCCTCCAAATTCTCAAGCATGACAAGCCACCCTCCTCTAGTGGTCCTTCTCGTGTCCCATTTGCATCAAGTGAAGAAGAGGAGGAGGAAGATGTGGCACCCGTTCGTAGGAGGAGTAAGAATGCCGACCCTCCTTCATGGGTTAGCAAGGGCAAAGATGATGTGCAAAGGAAGATAAAGAAGCTTAGTTGGTTTGAAAAGATGGTGATTCGCATGAATGTGTGCCTCCACCGGGAAAATTACGAAGGTTATAAGGAGAGGAAGTTGATCATCTCCAATCAAAATAAGTTGTTCAAGGAGTTGGAGAAAAAGAGGGACAAGACTCCACCACCTCCTCCTCCTCCTCGCATTGGCAAAGCAACGGAAGAAGAGCTCGCCGAAGAAGAAGGATCCTCCGGTAGTGAAGCGGCAATTCCCTATGATGCTTGGCACGCAAAGCAATTCCCTTGGTCAGATTTTGAGTTTGAGGACGTGTCCTCCAATTTGCCTTCTTCCTCACGCAACACCGGAAAGGCTCCAATGCCTCAAAGGGAGATTGAAGAAGATGAAGATGCTAGTGGCTCGCAATATGATGAGGATGATGATGATGATGACGCCACCGACGAGGACTCCGAGTGATCTCTTTGGGGACCGTTAGCATCGCCTTTCTTCCTTTTTGGTGTCTCGATGCCAAAGGGGGAGAAATGGTTCTAGTAGGCTATCCGTGGGATTTGCATGGGTCGGAGCACAAGCATTTGCTTTTATCATTCCTTAAGAGCTTGTGTTTTTTTATTTCGTGTGTTAAACTTTGTGTTGAACTCTATTCTATTTGCCTCTTTTATGTGTGAGATGTGGATCTTGTGGTCGTTAAGGAGACATGATATCGTTTTTATCTATGGTTGAATTATTTGTGAGGTGAAATATGCTTTGGAATTATCTTTTATTCTCACTCACAAGGTATGGTTGCTAACTTTATCATCAACCCCTCTATAATGATTGTGTCATTGAATATATCATGTCTTATTTTATTTGTGGCATTCTCCCCTATATGTGGGTTTCCTCTCATACGTGTAACTTGTTTAATATGCACACATTTAGGGGGAGATGCTATTTGTCACATGATATGATCTATTTATTTTGCAAATCCTAGTGTTGTCATCTAACACCAAAAAGGGGGAGATTGAAAGAACATTTCCTAAACCCTAGTTGTTTTGTGTGTTAGTTAACAACACTAATGATTATCTAATATGATGCTAAGTGGTGCAGGTACTGACATATTTTTTACCCCTAGCATCATGCTCCAAAAAGTGAAGAAAGGGCAAAGTTTTGTTTGCTGCAGGATTTTCTTGGCCGGAGTTTCCGGCCTTCCAGGCCGGAGTCTCCGGCCCCTTGTTTTTTCCTGCCCTCTGGCCAAAGTGTGGTGCAGTACTGGACACCCCTCCGGAGGAACACTGGAAGGAGCCCGGAGTCTCCGGGAGGCCGGAGTATCCGGCCCCTGGTGACCGGAGTCTCCGGCCAGCCCAGCGTCCTCGACAAGTCTCCGCCCGGGGGCAGAGTATCCGGCTGCACCGGAGTCTCCGGTCCCCCTGACCGGAGTCTCCGGCCCTTCGATCAAGCGTGCAAGGTGTGGGGAGCCTCTGGTGCCAGTCCGGAGGAACCCCGGAAGGAGACCGGAGTCTCCGGCCAGCACTGGAGTCTCCGGCCCTCTTAGACCAGAGTCTCTGGCTTAAGTGATCCCCAACGGCTATAATTGGCAGAGGGGTATAAATACCCCTCCACCTACCTCAGACCAGCTAGCTCGTCCAGCATTTATGAACCCTAATATTTGAGAGCTCAAAATCACAAGATCTCCCAATTCCTCCGTCCAAACGCGTTGATCTTCGGAAGATTGAAGGAGAAGACCCGGATCTACATTTTCACCAAGCCGTTCTTCATTTCCCCCTCGTTCACTCGAGGATTCTTGTTTCTAGGGTTAGCTTTGTGTTACCCTAGATTCTTGTGCTCACTTGTTGTTATAATTGTAACAGAGTTGTTGATTTGGGAGCCCCCAATTAAGTTGTGGGTGTGTGCCCCAAGAACGTTGTAAGGGCTCCGAAATCCGCCTTGAAGGTCTCCGATAGTGGAAGGTGAACTAAGCCTTTGTGGCGATGTTCATCGGAGAATAGGGTGAGGCCTTTGTGGCGTTGAGTAGGCCTTTGTGGCGATCTCACACCCCTCCAACGAGACGTACTCCCTTAACAAGGAGGAACTCGGGAATACATCCTTGTCTCCGCGTGCTTCCCTTCGGTTATCTCTTTCCACCCTCCTCGTTCTTGTTTGTGTTACTTGCCTAGTCGTTTTTGCTATCTTGTCATATAGGTAAATTCATCGTAGATGCATATCTAGATAATTTACCCTTTTGCCAAGCCTAAAATTGAAAAAGACTAAAATTTGGCGTAGCACCTATTCACCCCCCCCTCTAGGTGCCCATACGATCCGTTCACTTTTCCCCCAACGGCGGAAAGGTTGTCAATCTTTCCGGTCTCGCAGAAAACAAATCGGTTAATTATATGATGAAATAGATGAAATATGAAAAGTGACCAGAGGAGTAATTATGATTAAAAGCAAGTAAATGAGGTTGTAAACAATGTAAAAAGATGGACCGGGGGCCATGGGTTCACTAGTGGAGTCTCTCAAGTAAATAAAATATGCATGTGATGGGTGAACGAATTACAGCTAGGCAATTGACAAGATCATGACACAAACCCAATTTAGCTATGACAGAAAGGACATGATAATATTTATGGAGGCATCACGACAAGGAACAAAGACCGTTGAGTCCAACTGCGTCTTTGTCTAAAAAGTCCACCGTGGGATCGCTATCCAGCCTGTCACCCAACAGTATTAAGTTGCAAGCAACAGACAATTGCATTAAGTAAAGTGCTTGAAGTAAGCAATACTAATATCGAAAGAGACATTAACACCGCTGTTTTACCGTTATTAGCAACAGCACACGCTCGCCCTTAGACATTTCTGTCACTCGTGCCCAGGAACAAAAGGGGCCATGAACCCACTATCTAGCATAAATACCCTCTCTTGGAGATACTGTGACAGCCCCAGTTTGGTACCCTAAAATATGGGCCAAATTTTCACTTTTTGCATTCTTGTTTGCGTCATGGCATGCATTGGAATTTATCTACTCCTCACTATCCACATTTGAAATCATTTAACAAGGGGAAGCAAACCTTCCAAAAATCTCCAACAACAATGCAATTGCTCAACTTGGCAAACAAATCATTCTTGGACTTCCAAATGGTTTAGGAAGTTCCAAGTTTACCTTTTTAAACCAATTCTCAAAAATCTAAACATTACCAAATAAGAAATGAAATTGAGAATCCAAAATTGGTTTAATTCAAATCCTAATTTTGAAACCAAGTTAAACTTTCCAAAAATTTAAACTAAAATTATGGGGAGCTTCATTTTCATGTTAGGAGACTCCATGAATAATTTCATTATTTTTGGAAATACTTAAGTGCTTCAAATAAATGCATTTGCAATTTATCAAAAATGACCATATTGCAACAATATGAATAAATCTGAATTTAAACATTTTATTTTGAAGCCAAACTTTTTGTGAAGCTTCTACCTGTCAAGGGAAGGCTATATAAATTTTTGTAGATTTTATAGAAATGTTTAAGTGCCCCTTTTAAATCAGGAAAGGTGCCTCTGGACCTTTTTGTAAATTTAAAGAAATGGTGCCAGGGGGGTTATCGCAAAATTTTCCTTTTCTTCCTCTACAGTGGCGACCATGGCCACTGGCGCCATGCCGCCCGCCCCTGTGCCGCACCATGCCGTGGCCCCGGGAGGGTAAGAAGCCGCCGTCGTCGCCCACCTGCTCCACGACGCCCTCCCCTGCCCATTTTTCCCCCACCTGCTCACCTCTTCTCACTCTCTTTTTCCCCTCCCGAGCTCCGCCATTGCCGCCCGGCTGCGAGCTCGTCGCCGTCGTTCCGGTACTCCCCGCGTAGATCGAAGCGGACGGGAAGGTCCGCCGTGTCCTCCTCTTCCTCCCCACCGGCGGAATCGAGCCGGGAAAGCTTGACTCGTCGCCGGCATCCTCGACCTCCCCCGCCTCGGCCACGCTCCGCCGGCCCGATTCCGTCGCCGCCGACCACCCCCTCGCCGCGCCGACCAAGCCCGCGTGCTCAGGGTGAGATACGCCTCCTTTTGGGCTCTCTTCCGCTCCCCCTTTTCCCATCCTCGCCTCCGGTCACCGTACCCGTCGCCGGCATCGCCGTTGCCCGTGTGCCGGCCTGGGCACCGGCCTGTCCGGCCGGGAGGCCGGTCGCCTCAGGCGTATGCCCGGCCTAGGTACCGGCCTGGGCCGGCCACGAGGCCGGCTGCCTCGGGTCACCCCCCGGCCTGAGCCCCGGCCTGGGCCGGCCAGGAGGCCGGCCGCCTCAGCCACAGGCCCGGTCTGGAAACCGGCCTGGGCCGGTTTGGAGGCCGGCCTGTCTGGCTTTTAATTTTCCTTTTTGGATTTAAAGTTAAATTTAAATAATTAATAACTATTTAAATAATGATCCAAATTTGGAAAATCAAATATCAAAATGCTCAGAAAGACCATACCTTTCTATTGGTAACATTTACATGTTCTTTTGAGTAAATATTTTTGCATTTATTTAGGAAATCCTAAAATGGTATAAATAATACCTAATTTGGGAAAAATCATAATTCGATAAATATTTAACCAAAAATTATGTAAAATATCAATGTGATCAGCACTTCAAATGCTATCAAACCATGCTAATATTACATCATGATCTCAAATATTTATTTGATGTTATTCTTTAAATGATTAAACAAAATAAATTCAAATAATCAATTAATTCACTATTTATTCATCGAAACTCGGAAAATTACAAATAAGGTACCAAAATGATCGGAAGAACAAAACCTACTTAATCATGTCATGTTCATGCATATTTTAAGCCACTTGAGTAATTTAACAAATGTATGAACAATGTGGTCATTAAGTTAAATATGGGGTTGCTTCCAAATAATTGCACTAATTATTTGGCTCTGCATTTAATTTTGCTATTTAAATTAAATGATGATATCATTGCATAAATTTGACATGTCACCATGATTGCGCATTGCACCTTGACTTCGGTTGATTTATTTGTTCTTTTGATTGTTTAGGTATCGATAGATTCCGGAGTGGAGGTTAACCCTACCTACCCCGACGAGCCGTACTACACGCCCCGGCAGCAAGGCAAGAGATAACCTAACCTTCTTGGCATCTAGCATCCTATTGCTTTTATAAACTTATTTTATCCACTATAATATTGCATGCGATTCCAATGACAATTTTGGTCAATGCTAGATTATCCTATGTATGCATGTCTTTCCCCGAACCAATACATGTATCCCTACCTATGAACCCTAGGTTTGATGTGTTGGCCGGAGACAAGAATATAATTGTTGTATTTATATGCTTAGCTATGCTTAGCCATGCTTAGTCGAATGCTAGTTATGTCCGTTGATTAAATTCCATAATGATGATGTTGATGGAATGATTCGGGCATGGTGGTTACTTGTGGTACCTTAATTAAAATGCTAAGAAGGCTTGGATGAGTTGCCATCGGGGATGGTGTTTTGCCTCATTCTTGCCCCTAGGTGCGAGTTCTTTACCTCTTGAACCAAGACGAGCGTGCTTCCATTGGTGGGAGTATGGGCTCCTTACTAACTGAATAACTTGTGCGGGCGTTGACATGGTTATGATCAACAGGTCCCACCTATCGGGCACCTGGTAACCATTGCTCGAAAGGACTCGTCGGCAAGCACATCTGGAGGAAGGCCCAGGCCCATGTAAAGGGCAGCGCAAGGTCCCTTGTTGGGCCAGATTAGGGTTAGGGTTACGCTCTAGACCTTGTAAACCTACCCGGATACGGATACCCGAGACCCAGCCTACTATAAAGGCTGGGAGGAGCTGCCGGGTAGAGGGACCTCTAGATCGCATCGCCACCATAAGCCCTTACGGCGAAATTGTAACACACAAAAAAACCAGCAAGAGAATACCGATCGTTTTACTTCATCGGGGATCCGAACTCCTGCGATTTTCTGTGTTCCTTGTTAGCCGCCGGTGTCACCCACGTCATGAAGTTCTCGATAAACCCAAGTCCCTCAAGGAGGGGCACTGCCGAGTTGATCCCTCGACAGTTGGCGCCGTCTGTGGGAACCCTCGATGTGGGAACTCAGGCATCTGCGGCCCCTTCACCGACAATTCAAGATCCCGCAGGGCGGGAGGACCCGATCTACTTCGGCTCCCTCTGCTTCACCCCGCACGCGCAGGAGGCGCGGGCGATCTTCGATTCCCTGCGGAGTAGCGTCCCCCTGACGTTTGGAATCGTGCGACTCCTAGCAGATCGGCACGGTATCCTCCGTTTACCTGACGCTGTTCGAGCAGCAACGACGGACCCATCTCCATCGCCAATCTCGCCTCCGGAACACCCTTCGGACGGCTCCACCAGCGACTCCCTGGAAACGGTCGAGTCCAGATCTTCATCGCCAATCTCGCCTCCGGAACACCCTTCGGACGGTTCCACCAGTGACTCCCTGGAAACAGTCGAGTCCAGATCTTCATCGCCAATCTCGCCTCCGGAACACCCTTCGGACGGCTCCACCAGCGACTCCCTGGAAACAGTCGAGTCCAGATCTTCATCACCAATCTCGCCTCCGGAACACCCTTCGGACGGCTCCACCAGCGACTCCCTGGAAACAGTCGAGTCCAGATCTTCATCGCCAACTCCTCTCCTGGAGCACTCGCCAAGCGATCTCATCAACGACCCCCTGGAAATAGCTGGGTCTGAATGCTCGTCGTTTTATCTCGACGATGCTGTCTACCCTGAGGACGTCACTAGTCCTGTCGAACCCGACGCTGACGAACACGCCCAGAGCAAAAACCGCTTCCTCGGTTCGATGCAACCCGTCATATCCAAGTCTGCATGATTAGCGACAGGACCGGTGACTCGCAAGGATCACAAGACCCCCGCGAAACCATCACAATCGGCGAGGCCGCAATGGCCAGGATAAAGGCGGTTGTGCAAGACGCAACCCCGCTCGGACCCGACGCAACGAGGGAAGAGCTGATGGTTTACCATCACCTCCTCCACGACCAGGCCAAACGCTTGAAGAGACGAAGAGCAGAACTTGACGACCGACAATGCCGCGCACAAGAATCAAGTGAGCGGAGGGCAGCATTGTCGTCCCTTCGCTCCTCCGCTTCAGTGCACACCCCCGGGAGCGGGGCACACTCGCCATCGTTCAAGACTCGACGACATGCCCGAGGGATCTAGACGGGAAGCGACTCGAAGCCTCGAGTCCTCCTTCAACACGGTAGATGCAAACGGCTGTGTGCTACCCAAAACACCGCAAGATGCTGCCATGGCATTAGCAACATATTTGCTCACCACGCAGCCTCAAGATGACGATCCGCGGGCAAAACTGCACAGGCAGATGATACGAGGAGTTGGCATGCTCGGAACCACGTTGCAAGCTGCCGGGTCACCGGCCACTGCAGTATAACCAGCGCACCCGCTGCCAGACGCGAACGCCATCGAGAAACCTCACCTCGGCATCACGTCGAGCCTCGGCAGGAGCACCCAACAATGACATCACGTGATAGGCGTGCGCAGGAAACAGTGGATCGAAACCGCCGAGCACATGGTGAGGACCGTAGCATGGCTCCGCGTGTGGTAGTCGAGCAGAACCACACAAGGCACGAGGAGAACCGGAGGGCACCAGACCCGGAGGAAGAGGAAGATGAGTCGTGTGGAGCCAAGTGTTTCATCCGTCGCATACGCGAGTCCTGCATGCCAGCAGGATTCAAGCTGGCGTCGGAAACTCCAAAGTATGACGGACTACAGGAGCCGAAAACCTGGATAGAAGATTACCTCACGGCGGTACGATGCCAGGGCGGTACGCGGAACACAGCGATGCAGTATCTGCAACTGCAGCTTATGGGTTCGTCACGTGCATGGCTTAAGAGTCTACCCGCAGACACCATCGGGTCCTGGAACGACCTAGTCACCACGTTCACCCAAAACTTTCAAGGCACATATAAGCGCCCGGCCATGGCAGAAGAGCTCAGAACCTGCATCCAAGGATCAAGTGAGTCACTACGCTCCTATATCCAGCGCTGGACAATAATGAAGAACACTGTGGAGGAGATATCAGAGGAAAATGCAGTGGATGCTTTTGCACGAGGATTGCGAAGGTGAGAGCTCAAGGAAGAACCGGGGCGATGGAAGCCGAAGACAGTAGCCCATTTGATGGATGTCGCTAATGACTGGGCAAATGGTGAGGATTACATGCGCAACGACCGGCCCAGGGGACACGATGATCGTGACTATCAGCAAGACTCGGGGCGAAACCGCGGCTACGACCCCAGGAAAAAGAGGAAATTTCCCAACTTTGACCCGAATGAGCTAGTCGAAATGGTAGCGGCAGGTTTTCACGACGATCGAGAAGGGAATCGCCGCAGGAGAGAATGGCGGCAGCGCCAACCTGAGCAGGACGGAGAGCAAATGCTCACAGGTCCATGCCCTTTCCACCCGTACAAGGGTGAACACGGCAACATCAGTTTGGGTCATCAATTGAAAGAGTGCCGCAAGTTTGAGAAATTATTGGCAGCATACAGGCGGATCCATCAAGCCGTAAAGAATAAAGGGTATTCAACAATTCCGGGAGTGATGGTGCAAGGTGCACCCGAGGCACTACCACTACCCCCGCCACAACTAGCATCCGTGATCCAGCGGGTGCCACCACCTCACCAATTACTACCACCCCCGGTTGCGGCAGAAACTATCCCCGCCATGGTTGGTCATGTAGGAATGATACAAAAGGGACGTCCGTCGAACAGGACCCAAAAGTTGATAACCCGATAAGTCAATCTAGCGGTATCAGCACCTCCAGCCACTCCTGACTACCTCAATTGGTCTGAGTGCAGTATCACGTTCTCAAGAGAGGATCATCCACCCCAGGTGCCACGACCTGGTCACGCCGTCCTAGTACTCGGGGCCCAAATCGGTGGGTATGTCACGAGTAAGGTCTTCATGGATGGCGGAAGCGGCATCAACATCATCTACGCCAGCACACTGCGCCGCATGAAGATCTCGCTCGCAGCTAGCCTTGTAGACTCTGACACTTCGTTCCATGGAATAGTACCCGGGAAAGCTGTATATCCCTTGGGAAAAATCCATTTGGACGTAGTTTTCGGAGATCCTGCAAACTTCCGCAAAGAGAAAATCGAGTTCGAGGTCGTCGACTGGCCCTCACAGTACCATGCCATCCTGGGCCGCCCGACATTCGCAAGGTTTATGTCCGTGCCACACTACGCATACTTTCTACTCAAAATGCCAGGACCAAACGGCACAATTACCGTTCGAGGAGACTACCGGACATCGGACAGCTGCGACAGGGACTTCAACAAGATCTCCGAGTCATTCGGGATGCACGAAGAACTCTCACAGTTGAGCTCTTCGACCGATTACAACCTTCCACCCGTAACTCAGTCAACAGCACCCGACAGAGAGTTCAACAAGAGAAGCGACACGAGAACCCATCAGGTGCACCCAACGGATCCAACCAAGATGGCAATCATATCCGCCAATCTGCCCTCCGCATAGGAAAGCACGCTCGTCGAGTTCCTCCGTGAGCACTGGGAAATATTCGCTTGGTGTCCTGCGGACATGCCAGGCATCCCCAGAGAACTCGCCGAGCACGCACTTGAAATACGCCCTGAGGCCAGACCTATCAAACAGTCCCTCCTGCGTTTTACAGAACCGAAGCGCAGGGCCATTGGCGAAGAAATCAACCGGCTCCTCGCAGCCAAGTTTATCCGGGAAATAAAACAAGCCACCTGGGTAGCAAACCCCGTCCTTGTCCCGAAGAAGAACTCGAAGGTGCTACGCATGTGCTTAGACTTCACGGCTCTCAACAAGCATTGTCCCAAGGACCACTTTCCCCTCCCACGCATCGATCAAATCATTGACTCGACAGTGGGATGTGCTCGTCTGTCCTTCCTAGACGCCTACTCAGGCTACAATCAGATCCGCATGAAGGAAGAAGACGAAGAGAAGACAGCATTTATCACACCCTATGGCGTATACTGCTACACCACGATGCCCTTCGGTCTCAAGAACGCGGGTGCAACTTACCAAAGGTGCATGCAAGCCTGCCTTAAGGACCAGATCGGCAAAAACGTCCAAGTATATGTGGACGACATTGTCATCAAGACAAAGGACGAGGCCACGCTCCTCGACGACATAGCCGAAACCTTCGCAGCACTCAACAAGTATCACATCAAGCTCAACCCAACGAAGTGCGTGTTCGGGGTACCCGCCGGGCAACTGCTCGGGTTCCTCGTATCCGCCAGGGGCATCGAGGCGAACCCTAAGAAGATACAAGCAATCCTATCAATCGAGGAGCCAACCAACCTCAAGGGAGTCCAGCGCCTCGCGGGGCGAGTCGCAGCCTTAAGCAGATTTATTAGCAGATTAGGAGAAAAAGCCCTCCCGTTCTACCAGCTGCTGAAAAAAGCAGACAACTTCGAGTGGACAGAGGAGGCTCACAAAGCATTCGCTGAACTCAAGCAGACATTGTCAACGAAACCAGTTCTGGTGGCACCCCAGGAACGGGAACCTCTATACCTGTACCTAGCTGCAACCAAACAAGTAGTCAGTATAGTGCTCATAGTTGAGCGCGCAGAAGAAGGAAAGATACATGGTGTCCAGCACCCAATCTACTACGTTAGTGAGGTACTCTCGGCATCAGAGCAACGGTGCCCGCACTACCAGAAGCTCGCATATGGAGTATTCATGACGGCGCGAAAGCTAACGCACTACTTCTCCGAGCACCCCGTCACGGTGCTGACAAATGCATCCCTGTCGGATATACTCAACAACCCGGAGGAAACAGGTCGAGTAGCAAACTGGGGAATCGAATTGTCGCCCAGGGACATCACATACCGACCCAAAGACGCACTCAAGTCCCAGGCCTTGGCAGATTTCCTCGCAGAATGGACAGAGATTCAGACTCCAGGTTCCCCAGACCTGTCCAATTCCTGGATCATGTATTTCGACGGGTCGAAGAGGCACGAAGGAGCCGGAGCAGGTGTTATCTTGATTTCACCCAAACGAGACAAGCTGAAATATGTACTGCAGATGAATTTCAAGAAGGCATCCAACAACGAGGCAGAATACGAAGGCCTACTGCACGGCATGCGAATGGCAAAGGCCTGCGGGGCAACGAGGCTCATGATCTATGGGGACTCGAATCTCGTAGTCCAACAGATGATGATGGACTGCGATGCAGTATCTGCCAACATGGCAGCCTACAGGGATCTCTACAATGTCCTATAAGGAAGCTTCGACGGGTGCGAGTTGTGTTACATCGCACGAGGAAGCAATGAGGAGGCTGACAGTCTGGCCAACATCGCCTCCACCTGCGCACCCGTACCCGCTGGAGTTTTCCTCGAGCAGATAAGCAAACGCTCCATAGAGTACAAGGACCCCGACGCTCCAGCAGCAGCAGCCTCGGCCGTCGGCTCCGAGCAACCAGCCGAAGAAAAGAACGAGGCAACATAAGCCAATTCTTATGAGGTCTTCCTCGTGGAACCTTCCTGGACTCAGCCATACATAGCGTACCTGCTACGCCAAGAGTTACCAGAGGACCCAGTCGAGGCCCGCCGAGTCACTCGGCGCAGCAAAGCATTCGTCACGGTCAAGGGAGAGCTGTTCAAGAAAAGCGCATCAGGGATACTACTGCGATGCGTTGAACCAGAAGAAGGGAGGAAAATTCTACTCAATATCCATGAAGGCATATGTGGACATCACGCGAGTAGTCAGGCACTCGCAGCCAAAACACGACGAGCCGGATTCTATTGGTTATCCATCATGCAGGACGCCAAGGAGATAGTCCGCCGATGCGCTGGGTGTCAACGGTTTGCAACCAAACCGCACGCCCCCGCAACGGAGCTAAACATGATACCAATTGCATGGCCCTTCGCACAATAGGGACTCGACATGGTAGGCCCACTGAGAAAATCTTCTCCCGGGGGACACACTTTCCTTCTGGTGGCAGTAGACAAATTCTCCAAATGGATCGAGGCCAAACCGGTCACCAACGCGGGTGCAACGGCAGCACTAAATTTCGTCAAGTCCATCGTCTTCCGCTTCGGAGTGCCCCACAGCATCATCACGGACAATGGGTCCAACTTCATCACCGATGAAGTCCAGACATACTGCAAGGAGCTGGGGATAAAGCTCAACTTTGCCTCCGTCGCGCACCCGCAAACCAACGGACAAGTCGAGCGTGCCAACGGGCTCGTCAGTAGTGCTCTCAAGAAACGGCTTCTCGCGCCCTTGGAGAGAGCTGCTGGCGCATGGGTCGAAGAGTTACCATCGATACTATGGGGCCTGCGCACAACGCCAAACTGTTCAACAGGTTCACCCCCTTCTTCCTGATACACGGAGCCGAAGCAGTACTGCCTGTCGAGGTCCGCCACAACTCGCCTCGAGTGGCAACCTATATGGAAGCTGGGTCGAACACAGCACTCGAAGATGGCATAGACGAAGTTGACGAGGCACGGGACATTGCACTCTCGAGATCGGCGGTCTACCAGCAGAGCTTGCGCAATTACCACAGCCGATGAGTGCGCGACAGATCCTTCGCCATAGGAGATTTGGTATTGAGGCTAAAACAGAAGAAAGGCCACAAGTTATCTACTCCCTGGGAAGGACCATACGCCATCGTCGAGGTCGTTGGCAAAGGAGCATACAGGTTAAAGGACTTGGCAACGGGCATCGTCTACTCCAACCCGTGGAACGTGGCGCATCTACGACGTTTCTACCCCTAGCTGTCACCGCTTTTTGTGATTACCGAATCTTGTGAAATAAGGCCCCTTGGTCATCTTACAACTTTTTCTCGCCGACAGGCATCAATAAAGTGGGTATGCGCATATGTTCAGATTTCAAACCAGAAGAACCTCTACTAAGAGTCGACATAGCTTGGGCCGCACCCGACACTCGGGGGCTACGCCCCACAAGCTACTCGAAAAATTCATCTAACTCTACTAAGAGTCGACCTAGCTTGGGCCGCACCCGACACTCGGGGGCTGCGCCCCATAAGCTACTCGAAAAATTCATCTAACTCTACTAAGAGTCGACCTAGCTTGGGCCGCACCCGACACTCGGGGGCTGCGCCCCACAAGCTACTCGAAAAATTCATCTAACTCTACTAAGAGTCGACCTAGCTTGGGCCGCACCGACACTCGGGGGCTGCGCCCCACAAGCTACTCGAAAAATTCATCTAACTCTACTAAGAGTCGACCTAGCTTGGGCCGCACCCGACACTCGGGGGCTGCGCCCCACAAGCTACTCGAAAAATTCATCTAGCTCTACTAAGAGTCGACCTAGCTTGGGCCACACCCGACACTCGGGGGCTGCACCCCACAAGCTACTCGAAAAATTTATCCAGCTCTACTAAGAGTCGACCTAGCTTGGGCCGCACCCGACACTCGGGGGCTGCGCCCCACAAGCTACTCGAAAAATTCATCTAACTCTACTAAGAGTCGACCTAGCTTGGGCTGCACCCGACACTCGGGGGCTGCGCCACACAAGCTACTCAAAAAATTAATCTAACTCTACTAATAGTCGACCTAACTTGGGCCGCACCCGACACTCGGGGGCTGCGCCCCACAAGCTACTCGAAAAATTCATCTAACTCTACTAAGAGTCGACCTAGCTTGAACCGCACCCGACACTCTGGGGCTGCGCCCCACAAGCTACTCGAAAAATTCATCTAGCTCTACTAAGAGTCGACCTAGCTTGGGCCGCACCCGATGCTCGGGGGCTGCGCCCTACAAGCTACTCGAAAAAATGATCTAACTCTACTAAGAGTCGACCTAGCTTGGGCCGCACCCGACACTCGGGGGCTACGCCCCACAAGCTACTCGAAAAGCTCATCTAACTCTACTAAGAGTCGATCTAGCTTGGGCCGCACCCGACGCTCGGGGTTGCGCCCCATAATCTACTCGAAAGAGTTCACCTAACTCTCCTCTCGCATGACTCAGCTCGTGCGACCCCCGCCGTTCGGGGGCCGTACCTACTAAAAACAAGCTCGGCAAAGGAGACAAATCATAGGTTGATTCGCCGTACATAAGACAAGGAGAATTACACAAATCATCGTAACTACACAAAGGTACATGAATTTACAGGAGACAATTCGGGCTACAGATCAGCATGCTGACGACGGAGAATTGCAGCAGTTTCTCTTTCAAGGAGAGCAATCGCATTTCTGGCGGGTCCATCAGCAGCCGCGTAAAATGGATCCAGAGCTGTATTCTCCCAGTCAAAACCAGCAGGTGGCCCTCTTGAAATATTTTCTAAGTCTAGGTGTGGATGGTGGATAAGAACAAGTGCAAAAGCAAAACGGGCACCTGCCTCCAGTTGCTCCCGCACAAATCCTTCAATAGCCTCGCCACGACGAAATTTCTTCATCAAGTCAGCCAAACTATGAGGCGTCGGGTCAAGAGGAAACAAGGCCTTGTAAACCAATTCCAAGGCAGACCGGCAAGATTCAACGAAGGAATCAACTTGACTGACCCGATCCTGCAGAGTAACAAGTACGTGCCCCCTATCTCGGTCTGACCAGAAGCTGGGAGCACCACGAGCAACAAGGTCCGCAACCACATTAAGTTTAAGCCTGACTCGCCGAACCTCTTCGCCGGAATCAAGTTGAGCACCTGTCAGAGAAGCTCAGTTACGCAAGATTTCAGCAAAGCTGCTAAGGGAACAAGCAGAGACAAAACTTACAAAGGAGATGGTCGCTCAGCTACCGCAACTCGGAAAGAATAAAATTCTCCCGTTCAACAATAGCGGCCTGCTTCGACTTCAGCACAGCCAGATTTGCTTTGACTACTCGAAGACGGCGTTCGGCCTCTTCAGCCCGTACCCGCAAGCGGTTGACCCGAAAGGATTCTTCTTCTGGCGGCACAAAACTGGAGGGGACGTGCGGTTGTTTATCGCAGTTTAGCGAAACGGACGAAGAGTTGGAACCACTAGCTTGACGAACAAACAGAGCAAAGCCAAGCAAAAATGTTAAATCTCCCATCTGGCCTGGTAAAGCCCGGGTTAGTTGCTGCTCAAAAAGCCATGTCCGCGGTTATGGACGACTTGGGAATAGACGATAAGATCATAGAGAACATTAACATAATTAATTTAGCAGCTAGAGGTTGCATAATCAACGTGTGATAAAAGGTTCATTTTCTCGAGGGTGATTCGGGGGGGTGCCTTTGGTGGAGATGAGAGATGATTTTGGCTACAAGTTGGTTCGTTGAGAACCGAAGATGAAAAGTTTACTCTCTTATCCCCTTTATGAAAAATACTCTGAGTAGTCGATGCCATGGGTCATTTATATCTTGGTTTATGAAAACTGGCTTTATGCAAAATAGCTACTAAACAGCTTTAGAGCCTCCGTCAGCATTGGGCCTATATCGCCCTACTAAACTTGCGAGTACGTCGTACTCAGTCTCTCTTTGCTGCCTTTTATAATTTGTTTCAGAGGAGGACGACACCGAGCAGCCAGGTGGTTTCTTCCTGGACATCGACGAGTAGTTCGGGGTTCCCAGGTGGCAGCTTGGGACCGTGGAACAAGCTGGCTGGGACTGTTTATCTGTAGGCCTCTTAGGCCATATATTTGGATCTTGTTGTACTACACAATACTACTTCGCTTCCCACGCGCAGGGGTGGGCCCCACTCGCGGGTGACCCCCAGGCCGCGGCAGGGGGGCGCCTCTACCTTGTGGGCCTCCCCTCCGGCTCTCCTTCGGACTGGTACTTCGTCGTGGCAAATAAAAATTCCCCGTAAATTTTTGTCCAATTCCGAGAATATTTTTCCAGAAGTAAATTTCTAAAACAAAAAGACAGCAAAAACAGGGAACTGGCACTTGGCATCTTGTCAATAGGTTAGTCCGACAAAATGCATAAAAATGATATAAATGACAGTAAAAACATGTGACAATATCACAAAACTAGCATGGATCACTCAAAAAATTATAGATACGTTTGAGACGTATCAGCATCCCCAAGCTTAACTCCTACTCGTCCTCGAGTAGGTAAGTGATAACAAATAATTTTTGATGAGACATGCGACCAACACATTCTTGATCAAGATAGTGATGCAAATCAAAGGATGTGAACGAAGAGATACAAAACAATTGTCTATAATTGATAGCAAGAAAGCAATGAATAAACAAGTTGAATCATCCAAGCAAAATCTTTCATAAATAGTATGTCAAAAACATGAAAACAATGTGATCAACATATTTGACTAATTCATAAGGATAATAATTCCATGACAAAAGTGTTTGAGAATCAACACAAAGGAAGATGTAAGCATTAGCAAAGAGCTTCAACTTCCAACGGCTTATCTTATAGATAAAGTCAATATAAAGATTCATGTTTAATCTTGATAATGTAATATGCTCAACGATACCCAGGGTCAATGCTAGATGTTTGCTTTTTGTGGAGATAGAAGGAAAAAGGGAAAAGTGACTCAACATTAAAAGTAAAAGAAAGTCCCTTCGAAGAGGGAAGCAGGGATTAGTCATGTGCTAGAGCCTTTTGGTTTTTAAAACAGAAGTAAAATGATTTTGAGGTATGCATGCTTTCGTCAACGACTTCACAACAGAGAAGCTATCTAGTTCCTCATGACAAGCAAGGTTTTTAGACTTGTGAGAGCAGCTGGTTCTTAGAAGAGCGAGTACGCTCTTCTTTCTCCTTGGTTTCACCACTATCCAATGTTTGGGTTGATTTCTCAACTTTGCATTGCGCGGAGGAGAATTGTGAGTTATATTTATATTTTTGCTTAAGCTGCTCTCGGGTTGATTCAAGTGAAGACGTAATCCATCAACACCGGGTGAAAGGGGGGAAATGACCTCGCTTGTCACAAGTTATATCTAGCTCTCTACTGCTCCCTCATGAGCTTAAAAATAGAGGCACAAAGAAGAAGTATTTTGAATTTTTAAAGTTAGCACATGACAAATTTATTTGGAATGGTAGGAAATACCATGCATAGGTAGATATGGTGGACACAGCTGGCAAGAAAGTTTGGATTTGGGATTGGATGCACGAGTGAACCATACACTCAGTACGAATTTTTAGGCTTGGCAAAAAAAAAAGGTGTTTGAAGCAAACATCTAACAATAACCGGTAACAGAACAACATAAGACATTTACCAAACAATTCTTTTGATGGAAAGATTAGCACTATGAATTAACAACTGTGAAAAACCACACAATTTCAAGCTTTCAACCATATTTCTTTACTAATCAATTCCACTCAAATAACCAGCAAGTTTAAGCATTCAACTTAACATCTCAAAACAATTGAGAAGCATCAAGTATCCACACCATGATCTACAAAACTATGCAGGCTTTTCATTTTATTCTATCATCACACAAACAACATTTTGTCGCATTGACAATTCAAGCAATTTTTCAACAACAACTCTCCAACAAGTATAAGTGAAGAACAAGAGAGTTTAACTTAACAACTAGCAGCTCTAAACAAGATAAAAGCTAAAAGCGAGAGCTTACTAGAAAACAGACAGTAGCTAAGAACACTCAAAAAGATATAAGCGAAGCAAAGGAGTATTCACACGAAAAAGCGGAGCGTGTCTCTCTCCCACACAAATGAAGTTAGGATCCAACAAAGATATGACTAGCAAACAAACAAACAAAACTGAAAGTAAAAAGACGCTCCAAGCATAGCACATAATATGTAAAGTGATAAAAACGAAATTCAACGAAGACGACCTTATGATAGTCGATGAAGATGAGGGGATGCCTTGGGCATCCCCAAGCTTTGACTCTTGATAGTTATTGATATTCAGAGGGGGTGCCATGGGGGAATCCCCAAGCTTGAGCTTTGATCCATCCTCGATTTCTTCATATTCCTCTCCTTTGGAACTTAAAAACTCCCTTCACACAAAACTTCTCATAATTTGATTAGAGGGTTAGTGCTCATAAATTAAAATGCACATGTGTTCAACTCATGACAAATTGCAAACCAACTTCATTAGACATTAGCTACTGTTTAATAAGCCTCAATGTGGCACTCTACCCCTAGAGTATCACATATGATGATGGTAAAGAGACAAATGCAAAATAAAAGCAGAATCTGTCAAAATCTGAACAGTCTGTAAAGATCGAATTTTTTGAGGCATTTCTGTAGCTCAAATCAAAAAATTTAAAACTAACGAAAGATAGATAAAAGCATCAGGCTTGCTTTCAAAAATTATCAGAAAAATATAAAATTCTGGCAATTTTAGGATTTTCGTGCAACAGGCGCACAGAATCTGTTTTTGGACAGCAACACAATACCTCGCACTTTCAATGCATTAGAGGCTAAACTTGGCACAAAAAACCAAAAGAAAAAGATACAATGAAGTTTCTACAGAGTTAATAACTTCATGACTCAAGAAAATCAAAAAGAAAACTGAAAATATAAGATGGGTTGCCTCCCAACAAGCGCTTTTCTTTAACGCCTTTTAGCTAGGCGCATTGCCAAATATCAAGTTTTTTCGGGATCAAAGGCATCATCATTCTTATCAAATTCATGAATTGTGGAACTTGGAAAAGGACCTCCAGCAATAATATTAGTACCAACAATTGGTGGAGCAAAAGTAGTTTTACCCACTAGGGCTCCTCCCTTAAAATCCTTGGAAATTTGAGCTTCCTTCACCATCCTTAACTCCTATTTTCCTGCAAATGATGTATTAATTTTAGTAGTATTCTTTGGAAAAAATATAAATTTAGGTACTTTGGGGGCCGAAGCCTCTCTCTTTTTAAATCTAGATGGATAAAAGGGTGCTCCCGAGGTATCAATTGCTTTCCTCAATTTATCAATTCGATTAATAGCTCTTGTAGCTTCAAGGGACTTAACACTTTTAGCAATGTCTTTTAGGCACCCATCAAGCTTGTTAATACCATCAAGAATTCCCTTATCTATTTCTCTTATCATATCCACACTTGGTACATTATCTTCTATAACTTCTATCCTTTGCATGACATGTTCTAAAGTGATTTCAATTTTACGATCATTAGTTGGTGGAATCCCCACAAGACCCTCTATAATATTAAAAGATTCCAAAGCATTAATTCCTAGGAAGTTTACACCTGTGATAGTATCTAGGACATACCTATACCAACTTGTAATGACAATATAAAAAATTCTAAGGAGAATAGTGGCCAAGGGTTTTTTAGTGGATCTATGACGAGCATCATTAATTTTGTACCAAGCATCTTTCAAACTCTCCCCACCTCTTTGTTTGAAGGTGAGGACTTCGGACTCGGGTGTCTCAACGGGAGGAAAAGAACTAGTCATGAACATGAGATAAAATAACAAGACAGGAATAAAGACTACACTAATTTTTTTGGGTTTTAAATTTTGAAACAGGAAAATAAACTAAACGAGATATAAAGCAAGCAAGAAAAAAACAAAGTAAAGAGATTGAGAGTATGAGACTCCCCTTGCTGTAGCTCCAAAGTCCCCGGCAACGGCGCCAGAGAATTGCTTGATGGTAGACATTGATAAGTTGGCTGGTGCACCAAGCGAAGGCGGAATTGTAGCTAGTAGCAGTTTTTTTCTCATTTAACGAACCGAGGTATATCGAACCAGTAGGACTTTGAAATCAACAATGAGGTGAATGTTGAATATCTCTGGTGCTTGACCTTCAACAGACGTGGACCTGCACACACTCAACCAAAATACTTTGCCCCCAACGGCGGAAAAGTTGTCAATCTTTCCGGTCTCGTAGAAAACAAAACGGTTAATTGTATGATGAAATAGATAAAATATGAAAAGTGGACAGAGGAGTAATGATGATTAAAAGCAAGTAAATGAGGTTGTAAACAATGTAAAAATATGGACCAGGGGCCATGGGTTCACTAGTGGAGTCTCTCAAGTAAATAAAATATGCATGTGATGGGTGAACGAATTACAGCTAGGAAATTGACAAGATCATGACACACCCAATTTAGCTATGAAAAAAAGGACATGATAATATTTATGGAGGCATCACGACAAGGAACGAAGACCGTTGAGTCCAACTGCGTCTTTGTCTAAAAGTCCACCGTGGGATCGCTATCCAGCCTGTCACCCAACAGTATTAAGTTGCAAGCAACAGACAATTGCATTAAGTAAAGTGCATGACGTAAGCAATACTAATATCAAAAGAGACATTAACACCGTTGTTTTACCCTTAGTAGCAACAGCCCCTCGCCCTTAGACGTTTCTGTCACTCGTGCCCAGGAACAAAAGGGGGCATGAACCCACTATCTAGCATAAATACCCTCTCTTGGAGATACACACAATCACTTGGCCAAAGTAACTACACACATCGGAGAGCATGCAAGAACATAAATTACTCATATAAGAATCATGCACAATCTAAACATAACTTCATAATCCATCGGATCCCAGCAAACACATCACATAGCATTACAATAATCGATCTTGATCATGTTAGGCAGCTCACAAGATCATAAGACATGAAGCACAAGAGAGAGAGACTACCAACTAGCTACTGCCATGGACCCATAGTCCAAGGTGAGACTACTCACAAATCATCCCGGAGGAAGGCATGATGATGAAGAGCCCTCCGGGATCGATCTCCCCTCCGGCAGAGTGCCGGGATCAGCTTCAGATTGGACCCCGAACTAGGGTTTTCGGTGACGACGCATCAGGGTCGAGTTTCTGGAAAATAATCGTCGTCCTCACGTTTTTAGGTTAAAAGGGATTTTATAGGCGTCGGAGGGGGCCGAGGGGACGCCCCAGGAGCAGGGGCGGGTCCCACCTGCGGGTCCAGGTGGGGCCGCGGCAGCAGGCCGCCCCTGCCCTGTGGGTGGCCCCCCAGGCTGCCCTTTGGTCCACTGGTGTCTTCCGTCGCATAAATGATGGTGAGATAGAATATTGATTCGGAGTCCCGGATAGGATCCCGGACGTCACGAGGAGTTCCGGAGTGGTCCGGAGAATAAGATTCATATAAGGAAAGTGGTTTCCGGAGGTTTGGAAAAGGTTCGGGAATTTATCGGTAAAGTACCGGAAAGTTCTAGAAGGTTCTAGAGGGGTCTAGAAGTGGGGCCCATAGGAGTATGGGGCCCACATGGAATTAAGGGGTGGTGGACTGGCCTATTGGGCCAGCCGCACCATGCCCTAAGGGCCCATGCGGGCAAGCCCAAGAGGGAGGGGGCCGGCCGGCCTAAACCCTAACCCTAGGGGGCTTGCTTGGGGGGCAAGTTGCCCCCTAGCCGCCGGCCCTAGGAGGGGTGGGGCGCAGCCCCCCTGGCCCCCTATATAAGGAGGGGTAGGGGAGGGGGTGCGGCACCCAAGGACCACCCCACAGGTGCCCTAGCCGCACCACCCTCCAACCCTAGCCGCCGCCCCACTTTTCCTCCTCCTCCTCCGCAGCTGCTTAGCGAAGCCCTGCTGGATCTCCATCATACACACCACACCACCGTCGTCGTGCTGCTGATCTCGCGAGCCTCTCCACCACCTCTTGCGGGATTAAGAACGTGGAGTCTTCATCGAGCTGTGCGTGTGGATCTCTCGGAGGCGTTGCTCATGCGGCGCTTGGATAATACATCTCCTCGTGACTAGACGAGTCTAGTTGCGGGGATCGACTGGACAACCCCTGCCTCGACAAAACACTCACGGTTTTCTTCGAGGGTGAGATTCGATCTCCTTCTTTCTACCAACCTCTCGTAGATCGGATCTAGATGTTGGGTTTATTCCGCTATCTTTGCGTAGGAATTTTTTTTGCTTTCTATGCTGCGACCCTTCACCCGGTTTCCTTTATAAACTGGCTCTCCACTCTATTCTATCCATCTATACGGACCGCGGGAGCGCCCCCCTCTCCGAGAGGTTTCTCGAAAAAAACTTCAAATGAAAACTTATATAAAAATGACAATGCCAATACTTGAATACTTCAATAAATGACTATGACGGTGCTATATATAGAATACAATAAATGGCACTGTATTGGTAATTTTATTTATAATTATTCCAGTGGTTTTTTTAATTACATGAAATTTACAGTCTCATATATTAGAAAGAACTTGGTAGATATACTCCCTTTGTTTTTGAAAAGAGGCAGGTGTTCTCGCATTTCGGAAATAAACATTGACAAAGATTGGTCTAGGAATACATGATTTGTGCTTTTTTTGTTTGATATTGTTAGATTCATATTAAAAAATATTTGAAATGGAACATTTATTGTGGCACTCACATTTTCATGGTAAAAGCTAAATATGAAAGAACAAAATCAATATTCTATACCATAAAATATGAATAAGATAAGAACCAAGGAAACACAAGATAAGAAATATAACCACACAATCAATATTATTCATAACTAATAATGCCCGCCATAAGTCACAATCGTATAAAATCATACACACCAGAAAATGAATATGTCCTAAAAAACCATGTGTATTGGACTATCTGGAAAACAACACAAACTTCAAGGATAATCCAGCATTGTGTAGTAAGCTTCGCTATTCTGCAGGTGTAAACTTCATGCATATCGGCGGATTAATCTTTGCAAGAGCAAGTAGGGAAGAAGGGAACGTCCATATGCCATCACCACAGATCAAGGCGGATGCAACAACAGGCACCATGATAGCTGCCTCTTTCTTATTTATCTTCTCCCACACAAATATCACCAAACTCCCAACACACATATCAATAGCAAAGCTCCCACCAACAAGAAATGGCACTGCCATTGCCATTGGTAGGGGCACATACTTCCCATACTTCCTTGGCAACATATCCCTTGCAGCACCACCTATCATAGAAAATGCAAATATTCCAGCAGATAAGGAAAGGCAATGCTTCGGTAATGCCGAGAAACCTTCAACACCAAGTATTGCCATACTGCGGTATACGAGTGCATACGGTGCCTTCCAGTAGCCGTCTGGATTTCCAACATCGAATGCCTTGTAGAAGAGCATAAACGTGAGGGGTGAGATGATGCATCCCATGATTGTCCCTACAACTTGTGCCACAAGCATGGATCTAGGTGATGTCAAAGTGAGATGACTCGTCTTCAAGTCTTGCATCAAATCAGCAGACATGAGCACCAACTGCTTTACCACGGTACCACCTACAAGGCCTGCAATGACACCATGTTCTTTGCCAGACCAAGCTGCAAAGATGAAAAGTCCAATCTTGCCATAGTTGTAGGCCATGTTGATGTCAGTGAGACCTGATCCGTAAGTATTGGAGAACCCGAGGATTGGAGCCATGGAATAAGCTACGATCACATAGTACCACTTGACTGGTCGGGACATCAGCGGTATACAGATTGTTGAGATGATGGCAATCAAGGCATATCCTACGTAGGCTGTCCAAGAAGGTATCTTGCCACTATTAAAGACCTCGTCACGTTGTAATTCTTCTAGTGTAGCTATATCATTCCTGTTTGTCACTGCAATTGTTTGCCCTCTTGGTGTTAGAAGTTCAGGTTAAATAAAAATATAGGAAAGAATCCACCATGCTCTGGATTAGTGTTCATATTTTTCTCACCTTTATCGGTAACAACTTTGCTATTCAATCTCTGATGTACATTTTTACTAGTGACATAAACAACTTTTATGAATTGGTAAAGGCCATCACCAAGTATAAGAGCTATACAGAAGAAGGCCTGTAAAATTAACAATATATATAATTAAGATAGAACGAAAATATGCAACAATGTTCGATCGCATAGGATAAAATAGATTTTTTTGGTCATTAATACTATGAGTTTACGTTTACATTTTTGGGACTCACATGTAATAACATTCTACAAGATGCACAACCAGTAGTATTACTAGGCTACTCATAGTAGAGAGTAACATAGACTTCATATGGGAAATGCCAGAATTAAAGAAAATAAAATTAGCAACTTTACTTACATATGAACTCCTAATGATAGCCCGAAATGCCAGAATTTAGAATTAGTTTGATATGACATACAATTTAGTATTAAGCATACAAAACTATGTTATACATATAGTAAGAATAAGAATGGAAGAAAATTAGCGATTTAATTTCAATGCGTACTCCATCTAGGATAGAGTTCAAAATTCCTAAATTTCACAACTGTTTATGGAAAATCGAAGGTATATTTGGGAACAAGAGTTTATTATGTGTAACAAAATCAATAAAAGTACTATAATGAAATATCTATAAACATACATATTTCAATCAAGGCAATAAATGTTGTATAAAACTAGTAGTCTTGAGACTTCAGGTAAATAAATAGACAAACATGGCTTGAATAATAATATCAACATGCAAATATTCTAGAGTAGAACATGGCGTAAAGGAAGTATAGCTTAGAAGAGCGAAGGAATAAACAACCTAATATAGAAAAATACATGCATGATACTAGACTAGGAAGATTCAGTAATATATGTGTGAGAAAAATCTTGTCCACGACATGTATTATAGAATCAAGCAAGAAAACTTTTTCAATGGAAATTAGTTATGTGGAACAAGCGGTTTTTATTATAAGAAAGAAACGGCCATGTTTACACAACAAAAACACAGATCTGAGTAAACAAGAAAAACATACCTATGTGCAAATGATTAAAAACAAGTTTGGTCAATAGTGCGGTGGCATTTTTTTAATATACAAAAATATTTGGATTACATTAGATTGACATGCTCAATAGCCGATTACGATAAAATGAAAGTATGTGAAAACATCTAGAGACGTTGTATTGCACCTGTAAATAAATAATTAACTGCAATATAACCAAAGATGAGGCGTATGTATTAAGATAACACTGGTATAAACGATCTTGAGAATTTTTTTATTAGAAGTTAGATACTTAGTGCTATGAGTTGAAGTTAGAAAGCTACAGTTAGTATGAAAGTTTATAATTTTTCATGTCAGGCCAGAATCTTCGTTGTTCCATTCTCATACACAAGTTCTTAACAATAATCTAGTACATATTATTATTTTTAAAAATTTCATTAATATAGTTGAAAATGAAATTCAATTTCAGTTCACGCGAGAATGAATAACTACAAAAAATATAGTTAGTTATCATATTTTATGGTTTTTATAAAGTGTGTTTTCTAACTTGAAATGTGTATTTATTTATCCAATAGCGCACCATGATACAATGTTAATAAGACAAAAATACAATGACAATTACATCATGTAATCTTCATGGTAGTTAATAGGAAGGATGTAAATTTAATAATTGATGTGTAAAGTAGTCACTAGAAAATGAACTGTGTGTAGATACCTTGTAACCATACAGGCTTTTCATGCTACTTGCTGGTACATCTGCAGGGTACCAATCCCCTTTTTGTTTAGTAATGAGTGGCCACATTATTCCCCATGAAATAATTGCGCCCAAAAGAGTGGACAGGTTCACTAGGTGTGAACAAATCATCCCCGCACCGACATATGTGAGGCTAAAGTCAAAGAAGAATCTGGTATGTACAGAAGAAAACACGGAGTTAAGAGAGTATATTCTATACCATAAAATATGAATATGAAATGTGTAAATAAAGATAAATTACGTTTGTTTCCATGCTTCTAGACCAAATGTAGGAAATTGTACGAATCCACAAGCACCACCTCCACTATAGAACCACTGGAAGAAGCTCCAGAAAAAGCTAATCCCGAAGAACTTTAGGAACCCACGTATTTGTTTCCTGTAATTGAATCTTAAGTAAGTATGACCTATTTTTTCAATTTATTAAATGAATGAATAGAAATGCAATGTGCAAAATGGAACATACTGAATACATACTTTGCATTCTTATCTCCCTTGGTGCTATGAAATCCGTTTATAAGTACAGCAGTTGCAGTCCCACTTGGATATGTCAATTTGTAGTCGACGACCAAAACCTGATTTCATTATGTCAAATTAATAAGTTGGTCCTCTAAAAATCCTTTGCTGGTAAAGAACGATGAAAATCATACATGATTAGTTCTTGAAGCTCATTACACATATTGAAAGGTGGGAGTACAGGCCCCATGAGTATGTAACATGACTCCCATATAAATGAGTTGTGATTTTTTTAATTCATGTAAATTAACTAAAAAATAATAACTTTAAATTGATTTAAGATATTCAACGAGGTCCAAAATATTTTCATTGCCATTTTGAACACTACAAGTAGTTGCTTGTTTGTCGTTTATACTTTTTGGGTTGTTTTTATGGCCTATGGAGGGCCCGGTAGCAGAAGAATTTTGCCTCACGGCTCACGTTAGTGGCATACTTATGCTACAGCGTACTCCAATAAGGAGTCCCCCTAGTGCGAATTATCATGAAGCACCATATCTCCTGTAACAGTACTAGCAAATAAATGGGCATCGGAAAGGCCTTTATTTGATTTAATTTGTCAAATGGAAATGACAGGGAATAGCTGGGGCGAGTGGTAAAATTGTTGTTAGGGAAAAGTTTATGGCAAGTGCAATGGAAACCACACTCCGTAGTGAGAATTCACCATTTCTTTACTCCCTGTTTATAGAATATACTCTCTTAACTCCCTGTATTTTTGTTGAACAATTTTTGAAACACAATTCCGGTTAGTCCATCGCGTCTTCCGGTTGGTGATCAGTAGTATACTTTTTTTTTGGTCTTTTTAGAAAAACATACGAAGTAGAAAAACATACGGAGTTAAGAGAGTATATTCTCTTAAAATTGTTTCGATCAAGTAGTATTATAGCACCATTGTTAGGAGCGCGGCGATATGGAGGCCGGGCTCGGTTTCTAATATTTTTTGAATCCGCAGTTTTTATTTTCAAACAAATCTGACAAAAATCATAGTGGTAGACAATATCTAGATCCACCACTTTGAAAATTTTCAAGACCAAATTCGTATTATTCTGAGCTACGCAAAAATAACAAATCTGGCAAAATTTCAAAATTTTGGGACTATGCACTGTTCACAATTTCAGATCTGCAGATTTGTCTTTTTCCTCAGGTCAGAATACAATGAATTTGGTCTTGAAAATTTTCACAACGATGGATCTAGATATTTTTTTACAACTAAGATTTTCGTTAGAATTTTTGAAACGAAAAGGTGCGGATTCAAAATAAAAATTGGAATCCAAGCTCCCTGGACTGCATCCATTTGGACTACCCGCATGAGTAAATGTTTTTCTACTATCTCACGAGTTTTTACTATATGTAACAACCCAATATGTGCGCTGACCTCGCCATAATATGGCTCCATAAAAGAACTCTTTGACCAGATATACAGCCAAATCAACCTCATGATTGAAGAAGTATTCAAGTTTCACCTTTCTGAGGGGGATGAGGCTAAAGAGGCCCCCGAAGCAAATAGTTAGTAGTAGAAGGGTCATCCATCCGATTCCTGGCTCCTTATAGCTCCCAGGCACATTGCCCGGTGAGTTTCCAGCCAATTCGTACGTCTTCTTATTGAGACCCAACAACGTTGAACCGAACCCACCTGCGTATATGCACATACAAGATAACTAATACTAGCAGCCAATAAATAGAACAACGACATATTTACAGCATGAAAGCCAGAGATAGAAGAAAAATAAACTAATTACTACAAATAATATATAAACACAATTTTTTTAGTCTTTTTAGAAAAACATACTTCCCCTTTAAAAAGAAACACACACACTTGAACGAGTATACTACTGATCACTAACCGGAAGACGCGATGGAGAAGCAGCTATCGGCGCAGGCCTGGATGACGGTGTTCTCCTGCCTGGTGAACAGGCGTGAAGCGATGCCGAGACGCTGGAGCGCATATGTCCAGCCACGAACAAGAATGAAGGAGACCAACGCGGTGGAGACGTTGAGTGTGGGCACCAGACCCGTGGTAAGGGCGAGCTTCATCACGATGACAGTGTAGACGAAGCCGATCAGCAGCGCCGCCACCATGCCACGCACGGTCAACTGCTCCTGCCATGGCTGCACCACCTCCCGCTCACGCTCACCTGACAATGCCGGGTCCGACTCCATGTCGCCGTACGTGGGAGATGTCTCTATCTCTGGCGCCACCTGACCGCGATCCGCAGGCGCCTCCATGGCCTCCTTAATTCCGACCTTCAGTTTCTAGCTAGCTCACAATGTATGGTAGCGCGTTGAGGTACCTTTGAGAATCCCTGGGATTATATAGCTAAAAAAGTCAGCGGGGGAAATGTCAACTCCCCGGCCATATATACTCTGCATTTCTTGTGTCCATAATTAAATTATACAACTGGTGTAAACGGATGGCCTCATAATGTGCATATGAACACCCAAATTCTTAGCCACGTCTCAGTATTCAATTAGTTTCACTCGGTAGCTTGTGTATTCTTTGAGATTGTGCTATCGTCATTAACTTCGATAGAAACATGTTTAACCCTTAACTTAAAAAAAAACTTTATTTATATATCGGAGGTAGTACAGTACCACAGGTGTAGAGCGGCACTTTTCTTGTCGTAGCTATGGCAAACTGGCGGTTTCCTGTAAATCTATGAGAGTTTTTTTATCCGGAGATACCCTGCGTCAAACTTTGCAAACTTTGACTAAATTTATACGAAAAATATCATCTATAATACGAACATCATGATGATTCTAATAATATTTATTTTATATTATAGATATCAATATTTTTTCCTACTAACATTGTTGCCCGTGCGTTGTTACGGGTTGATTAATATTTTGGCATTACATGCTCATATGTAGTTGACGCGTAGAATACTCGACCACGAAATCAATCAACCCATGTAACCCTAGCTTGTTCGAGCTTTCTCCATTCTCTCCTTGAGCAGAGCTAGTAGCTTCTCTACTTATAGAAAGTGTAGCTAAAGCAAGAAAAAAAAAACCGCTTCAATTTGCATCGACATTCCAATGGACTCTCTAATTCCCACACTATATTTCAACGACCTAGAATTTTTTAAGAGTTAAATACAAGGGACACCCACAAACTTGTTCTGCATTTGAAAATACCCACATAAACTTGCAAAGTGGGGTGGGGTGACCATTAAACTTGTATTATGTTGTGAAAAACATCAAATTAATCCGAATTTGCAAAATTGGGGTGGGGCACAGTTCCAACAGAGGCACCGGTCGGGTCCTCCCTCGTGTGCGGCGCACATAGGCAATGAAGGATGTGACACCGTCTCACGGCCGCCACGGTGTGGTCGATGAGGAGGAAAGATAGGTAAGATATCGCCTTCTTTGCTCGACAGAGTTGCCCCTCATGGATTGTTATAATACATGTACGTGTTAGACTACGATTTTAGAGATATGATCTTGCACTCCAAGTCTCTCCCCCACCATGTACTTTTTTTATAGAGGGAATATATTAATATCGCAAAGCTACCAATTACATCCAGTCTCTGCACCAACAAGATATCAAAAGACATCAATGATGCATACAACCAAGAACAAAATAAAAAGAGAGAAATATAAAACAAAGACTCGTCGCAGGGATGAAACACTCGCAATAGCAGCACTCTAACCACCACCGAAGACAACACCCAGACCACAGAAGAGGTTCTCCAAAAACGACGCCTCCAGGAAGAAAACAATTCACAAGCGCTGCCATTGCCCGATCAAAGATCATAAGTTTTCACCCTTTGAGAAATACCGGATTCACAAAACAATGCCTTCAACAAGGCCATTGCCATGTACAACCAATGAAGGCCAAACCTTGGGCTTTCACCCTCAAAATTACGGCTCAAGAGGCACCATCAGAAGTGTTATCCACCTCGGTTGCTGCCCCATCCTGCCAAGACCGCTTCTGCAAGTCATCAACACCCGACACACAGAAAAATCTGTGACGCAAGTCTTCATCGCAACCAATACTTCTCTCTGCCATTACAAGCCTCCGATCCTAGCCACCATGACTTTCTTCATCACTGTCAATGCCACTGAAATCCATATTTAGACATGTCCCATGACACTACCAAGACAGTGAAGCTTCGCGCCACGCTCGCCAGAAGCTGAAGAAGATAAGGGCGCGCAAGACCGAATCAATTCCGATCTAGATATCCAGTGACGTCATGCACCAATCATCTACGAAAATCTCTGATGGGAAGGCCGAAACTCGTCGGCATCTGGATCGAGGAGGCTGAGGCAGATCGACGACTTGGCGCTGGTAGATCAGCAGGGCCAAACCATCTTTATTGCAAGGAAGGAGTTGATCTTCATCGGCCATCCACGTACCACAGCGGGTGGGATCGATGACGATCCAAGAGGAGGCCGGCAGGAGTCGCCGAAGGCCGACCCAAGCCCGAATCTCCGCCGGCGATCGATGCTGCTCCAACCTGCATCACAGCATGCATGGGAGCGCCGCCCCAGCCTCCATGCTCCGACGACATGGTAGATTAAATCCAATTTAGCCAATATAAATTCTCCATGATCGATCCTCTTCTGAAGTGCGTACGGCGGCGCACAATTTCAGCAAACCTGACGGAGAAGATCTGCTGGCGTGCTTCTCACGGGGGCGGCGCACAATTTCAGCAAACCTGACTGACGGACAAGATCTGCGGGCATGCTTCTCCTGGGGGCGGCTCACACGCTACACTGTCAACGAGCAGCACCACAGGCATCGCGCAACAGGCACATCTAGATGCATGGATCAATTATGCCATGCCCTACAAGCCAAGAGGCCATGCATGCACCACGAGCATAACTCTGCGACATGGAGTAGCAACAAGCAGGACAGCAGGTATATGCACTAGTTGATCAGCGGATTTCATATATGTAGACAGAACTATGTAAACTCCACACATATCACGCCACCAAGATCGAATCGCCCTGCTTGTTCAAGCACCCGTCTTCAACACTAGTTAGTGTGCACATGCAATGCACGTATTCATAATGCAAGATGATGAAACATGTAGCCCACAAATTTCCCAAATCTACACAATCTCTACGTACATGATCTCGTTCTTTCTCTTGATCAAGCTTGCCCCTAATTGAAAGCTATATTTATAATTATTTTCTTTTAATAAATTTAAAAGATACCTCAATATAAAACCAATTGTACAATCCATAATTCTTAGTATCCTCTCGTGTCAATAACAACACCGCAGAACAAATACGGTGAGTATGTATATGATACCCTAGAAGAAACGATCAGGAATGACAAAAGCTCTCCTCTCAGCTTGGAGATACATGACAAACTAATGATGTAATACATATCATTTCAAAAAAATGCACTACAAGAAAAATAAATATTACCAACTCTGTCCTTGACCATAAATAAGAAATCACATGTGCAAATATACAAATACATGGAGCCGAAGAGACCAGGTCGAGATGTTTCTCACCTCCGCACCACCTTTGTGGTGGCTTCATCTCATTTTGATGCGGCACCACACGAACGATCAACTTCAGCTAATATGGCCTTTCGTTATCTAATCTAGACTTTTCCGATGCAATGTCTTTGGAACGACCATCTCCATATTTAGTTCCATGCAAGCGTCAAAGTCAGCCACATGGACACGATGCGATAATGGCCACTAAAAGTCTATCATCAGCACAAGGATGTAGATGAATGAAGAGACCTATCGACCAGCTAACAACCATTTGCTAGACTTGTCGTAAAAAAAACATTTGCTAGACTTAGTACTATACTTACACCTATCTGCGTATTTAAGATCAGGAAACTATTCTCAAATTCTTATGCACAAATCTTCATACAACGTTACAATCAGTGATTCAGCTTCTTGTTAAAAAAATAACTTGCATACAGAAAGGCATAATCACATATTATTGACATCTATAAATGATTTAGAAGTCCTCTAATAGTGTATGTAAACCTCGTGTAACCCATCAACTGAACCAAGTGATTTATCCATAAAGGAATGATTCAAAACCCGAGACAAATTTGACCTATATATGGAGTTTAGGATGACGCATTCAAAGAAGACCATTTTTTGATAACTGTATGCCCCAAAGTATGCTCTGATATTTGTATTTCGGACCTCTGACTTGATGATTTTCATGCCTTCCAATATATGTCATGTTGTTTTTCTTACGGGAATGCCAATATGAGTGTGCTTTTAGACCAAACCCTGAACGGATGAATAATTTTTTATACATATGAATTATACTATGTTACAAATAAGCTTTGTTATGTTTTCAATAATAATCATATACTGTATGGAACTCGATGCTCTTTATGACCATGTAAACAGGACTGACCATACCCCATGATAACACCAAGTTAGCTATAACAAACATATCATTGGGTAATGACTTCATGAACCAAACTTCATGCAACAAAGGATGGACCAACAGCTAAATCTAAAAGCAACAGTAAGTAATTAATGAGTACTGTAGAATAGAATATACATTGGTGTGAACCGAATGAAGCTATAATAATCACTTATATATTACATGGAGCATGAATCTGTGAGATGTCAATTTGGTATTAAAAAAGCATTCCCACAAGAAGTAGCATCTTTTGTTTATCCGATATCCTTCTCTGATAATAGTATAAATAACAGAAAAATTCCAGTATCTCTCCCTCTCTTCAAGGAACTGCATGATAAATTGACCTCACAGTTTTCGGTTTTGATGATCATAATTCAAACTTTTTTTTTTCATAATCAAACATAGAATGTACATGTAGGAATGTGCAACTCAAGATTGAAATGGATCAAACTTACCAAAAGTAATGCATCCTCACCATACAATAGTGTCCCAGTCGAGCATGATCAAACTTGGTCGACTCTAGCGTACTTTAAGTTCCATGATGTTAGTTCCAAAGATAGGTCAATCGACTCCCGTTCTCTCTGCAGGTTAGATAGCAGGTTGTAAAGCAATGATTCCAGTGTGAGGCTAGATAGCAGGTTGTAAAGAAATGATTTCAGTGTGAGTGGCATTAGTAGCATGCTTAATGCGGCACGCGGCTGCAAAAATGGCATCAGCCAAATCCCTACACTGTCCCAGGCGACAGTATCCCAACCTCGAGTGCTCATTGCGTCACGTAATTAGTATTTAGAAGCACCTAGCCCGGAGAACTTGACTCATATGGCGTTGTACTGGAATTCATCAACCGAAAGTCTGCTCTAATGATTCTTTTTTATTTTCTTCATGCTAACCAGGCAGTGCGATAATATCATCATCATCACTGAGACGGAGACCAGCGTTGGAGAAACTGCAGTCGAAAATCATGAATCATCGGCTGCATATTTTGATCTCATTACAAACATGAACACTGATATAGATCATAAACGTTCTTTGTGAAAACCAAACAAGATTTAATCGCAAACGTACGTGCAACGGTGGAGCGGCTGAACTCGATTGACCAGTGTCGTGGCCTCGCTGTGCATGCATATCTCAAGGGCAAGGCCACCGCCGCCCCACACTTCCGGCCACTGCCTGAGACCAGGGCCCGACAGATCACCATGGGCTTTGCAGGTTTAGGTCGTCGATCCCAGGGTAGGCGTTCACGTGTTTCACAGCATGGAGAAAGGGAGGCAGCGTCTGCGTCGCCCCGGCCGCGTGAAGGAAGGGAGGCAGCGTTCGCGTCGTCCCCGACCGTGCGGAGGAACAATTACAATATATGCGCCTCCAGCCATATGGAGGACCGCGGAAGCGGCGACGCCGTCCCCATCGCGAGGAGGATTGGTGGCGGCGGCGTCGGGTCCCAGTTGTGGGGGGATGATGGCGGCGGCGGCGGGTTGTCTGTCCTAGCGAGAAGGAGCACGATGGGCGTCCCCGCCACGGAGTGGTTGTTTGGTTAGCAAATATTAGAGGTGGGTTTATAGAAAACGAGTTTTCAGCTGATTTTTAGCAGAACCGGTTTTCAGAAATTTTCTATTACTAATCAGTTTATTGAAAACTATGTTTGGATTAGATAATGGTAAAACTGGTTTGTCTATTCTCATGACCTCAAAAAAAATCGCATCTTCTTCCCGTGAGCTCTTGACGACATCGACGACCTTCCACTTCCGATTCCCCATGGCCGCTTGGCCCTGCGCCCCTGCCACCAGCCCACCACCCAATTTCCCACGGAGAGTGCTCGGGCCGCTTTCCTCGAGGCTCGTGTAATCAACGACTGACGCGCAGCAACCGCTGCTGCTCTGCAGCCGCGTCGTCATTAAGCAGGAGGTCATATCGCGAGATCAAGCAAACGACATCGTGAACAGATGCTCACAACCACTGTGCTGCCGCTCAGGCCGGACGTAGCAGCTACATGCAGGCGGCACCTAGTCGTGGAGGATGTCCTCGTAGGCTGGCGAGATGGGCGGCGCCGTGTGGTCGTAGAAGGTGTGTCTGCCGGCAGGGCTGCGGAGGTGGCCGACGAGCGCGCTGTCGTGCGTCTGGAGGAGCAGCCTGGCGTCTTCGGCGCTGAGCCGTCGAGCTTGCCACCGCCATGCAGGCGGTGGCCAGGAGACAAACGCTGACGGTCGGCGGCGCGCATGCGCGGGATTCATCGAGGAGTCGACCGAGCCGGCCAGTCGCAAACCAGGGCCCTGCTCGACGTCCCCCGCATCATAGTTTGTGAAATCATGTTTCCACAAAAACGTCTATTAGCTGTTTTTCCCAAGGGAAATACTACTGTGCCTCCGGGGGATGGAACAATCCATCGTCCGGTTCTATCCCGCGTGGAGAGCGCTCCACTACATGTGTGGTCCCCACCCACGTCGCTTTCTTCTTCACCTAATTTCTCAGCTTTGACCGATCCGCATCGCTTGTCCCGTCCATGGTGCTGCGGCTCTCGTTCCTCTCGCGCCCACCGCGCCGCCGCCATGGCGTCGCCCGGCCACGAGCTCGCCGCACCGCCACCGTCCACGAGCTCGCAGCGCCACCCTCGGCTACGAGCTCGCCGGGAAGAATGGCGCCGGTGACAAGCTTGCCGGGGAGAACGACGCCGACGACGAGCTTGCCGTGGAGGAGGGCGCCCGCGGCGGCCAGGTACCCGAGGTAGGAGAGTACCACCACCGCCGCGCTCCAGGTCGGCGCCAACGCGGCGAGCGCGTCGGCGGCGGCCTCCATCTCCGTCGCGCTCCAGGCCAGGCTGCCGTGATGTGGAGTAGGCGGCTCATGGCACTTCCAAATAGCGTGAAGGTGCTCCCATTGGAGGTCGCCCGTGCTGCCGAAGGTGCGCCGTGACGCTTTTCACACGAGGGCGGCGGTGCTAAAAAAGGAGGACGACATCGGTGCTATCGAATAAGCGTAGGAGTGCTCCCGTGGGAGGTCGGTTGTGCTGCCGACAGACCTCGACGGAAGATGTATTTTTCTACGATGCTATAATATAATAATTTTTTTGCTATAATATTTCTGTGGTTTTGCTACAATAGTATAAAGATTTTGCTACGAGGTCTCCGATGAGAGTCTCGTCGGAGAGTCCGGCGATGTTTTTGGCGAAGTCAGTTTTGCTACAATAGCATAATTTATTTTAGCTACAATCTTTCTACAGTTTTGCTACAATAGCATAATATTTTTGCTACCAGGTCTCTGGCGAGGTCACCGACGAGACCTCCGGCGAGCCCATCATTTTTCATATGTTTTGTGTGCGAACCCTTTTTTGCTACAATACAGCAAAAGTGGGACGATACGTAGTAAAAACGGGACGCTACGTAGCAAAAGCGGGATTTGATCAGATTTAAGGACACGTGTCGCGCTAGGGACCCGGGGGCTGGAAAGTTTGGAGGCCCCGGGGGACACCTAGCACTTCCCTTTTCCCAATACGCGTTTTCCTGGTTTTGTGGAAATCCAGTTTTCCTTATTCACGTTTTAGTTATTTCATCCAAACAAAATTTTAGTTTGTTACACGGTTATTTTGGCTTACGGAAAACAAGTTCTGCTAAACTCCCGTATCCAAACAACGCCGGAAGGATCGTGGGGAGGCCGAGAGGGAGATGGTGGGATTGTAGGAGTGGATAACAATCGGAAATGGAGTAATTGATGCTGGAATCGGGGCTGGATCTTATCTATACGCGTGAAATTTGCTCGTCAGGCGGACGATAGGAGCAGAACGTTTTGTTCGCAGCTGAGTTTTGTCTGCCTGTTTTTTTTTTTTTGGTTGCTTACCACGTATATCACGTGGTAGTTTTGTCTGCCCTGTTCAATTTGCTAAACGTACAACATAGTGAGGGTTATTTTTATGTTATTAATGATTAGATCTAAGCGGTGGGGCTGATCGTGAGGTGCAGATTTGTCTTCATTGTTCCGTGTATGTTTGTTGGGTGCGTTTAGAATAGAATATGTTTGCTCTTTTAAGTATTAGAGATAGAGATAGAGATAGAGATAGAGATGAGTAGTGCCACCTGGACGAAATCCGGACAAGATCTGAACAGTTCGGATCCTCAAGCCGTATAACTACATCAAGAAAGCTCAATTACACTAAGCCAAATAACGACATCAAATTATACGACTACGCCAAATGTCAATCCATTTTCATAGAGCACATACACGAGAACCACCATCACTCACGCGTATGAAAGGTGCCGGAACAAGAACAATCTGACCCGCGAAACTTGTCGTCGATGACGGCGGAGCTCTGTATCGTATTTGGGAAAATCCTTCGGGGTCATTAGTTTTAGGTCACGACTGATTTTATAGGCGAAGAGGCGGCTCGAGTAGGTGCTCCAGGGCCAGGGGTGGTGGCCGCGGCTCCCCTCCAGCCCGCAGCTGGGGGTCGCCCCTGGCCTGTGGGCTGCCCCATGGGCCACCTTTTTGGCTCCGGTCTTCATTTGTCCAATAAAAAATCACCGTAAATTTTCGTACAATTCCGAGAATATTTTCAGAAAAACTTTCTGCAATAAAAACAGGACAAAAACAGGGAACTGGCACTGTGCATCTTGTCAATAGGTTAGTTAAATAAAATGCCTGAAAATAATATAATATGATAGTAAAAACATGTAACAATGGCATATAACTAGCATGCATGGATCAATAAAAAATTACAGATACGTTTGACACGTATCACTCCCACGCTGCGACAGTTCTATATATAAGGTAGGGCCGTTTTATTACGTGGGTTTGGGTGACGATATGGATAAGGACTGCTCGGGCAAGGGATTCGTCGACCCGACAGGATCACCTTTGGGCAATGCAAGGGGTGATATGATTGGCACGTCAGGACGGTGGCCCCGGATTTGTCGCAGCGTTCGAGGTCTACGGGAAGTTGGTTGGGCGGCTTTGTGCGGCGTTGATGTCTACTACACGCTTCTATTCTTGTAGACTTGTTGGGCCTCCAAGCGCAGAGGTTTGTAGGACAGCAGCAAATTTCCCTTAAGTGAGTAACCTAAGATTTATCGAACTCAGGGAGGCGTAGGTTGAGTGTATCCCTCTCAAGCAACTCTGCAATTAAGATACAAGAAGTCTGTTGTGTCCCCAACGCACCTAATACAATGGGTAATTGTATAGGTGCACTAGTTCGACGAAGAGATAGTAAAATGCAAGTGATATGGATGGTAAAATTGATTTTATAATTCTGTAATAAAAATGGCAGGAAGCGAACAAGTGACAAAAGTAACTTAAAACGGTTTATCAATGCTTCGAAACAAGGTCTAGGCTTCATACTTTCACTAGTGTCAACTCTCAACATCATTAACATAATTAAACACATGATATGCAAGGTAGACGTTGCTTGGAGATCATTCTTCCGTGTATCAAAATAGGATGAGAATTTGCGTAGGGCTACAGAAAGTATACCTTAAAGTTCGTATTCCACATCTAGGGACACATCATGCTGTCACTATCAGCATCCAAAGATAGTACTAACAAACACTATAACCTATCTCTTGAATAGTCTCTTTCTAATAAATCCACGGCACGCGCATTGTCACTAACGCACTATGGATATTATACTAAACACTAGCATCAAGAAACCTCATGATCTATTTCATCCAACGACATTAAAGAACAAACTCATGATGAAGATCCCTCTAAGCTGTTATCATAGTCACACATGGCACCCACACTATCACCGAGGCACCATGATCACAACGGTGACTCCCGAACTTATATTAGATAACACCACTTGAGCAACATTATCCATTACACAAAGGGAAACATCATGTATTCAATTATACTAACAAAGCTCATGATCACAACGAAGATCACATCATGGGAGAGAAATAACCACATAACGACTCGTACAAGCCACAGCCCCAGAGAGGGACTACTCCCTCCTTATCGCGGGAAGCAGCAGTGTTGATGGAGATGGCTTTCGGAGGTCGATCCCCGTGCCGGCAGGGTGCCGGAACAGGATCAATATGACCCCCGAAACTTGTCGGCAATGGCGGCGGAGCTCTGTTCTATTTCTGGAAAATCCTTCGGGGGTTAGGGTTTTTTCGTCGGGGGCAATTTATAGGCCAAAGGGCGTCGTGAGAGGGTCTCCGAGGGCCAGGGGCGGGTGCTGGCCGCGGCCCCCCTTAGACCCGCGGGTGGGATCCGCCCCTGGGCTGTGGGTCCCTCCCGGGGTCACCCTTCTGGCTCCGGTCCTCATTTCCTCAATAAAAAATCGTCGTAAATTTTCGTCCAATTCCGAGAATATTTGCAGAAGTAACTCTCTGCAACAAAAACAACACAAAAACAGGGAACTGGCACTGGGCATCTTGTCAATAGGTTAGTTCAATAAAATGACTCAAAATGATAGAATAAGATAGTAGAAACATGTGGCATTGATATAAAACAAGCATGAAACAATAAAAAATTATAGATACGTTTGACACGTATCAGCATCCCCAAGCTTAACTCCTACTCGTCCTCGAGTAGGTAAGTGATAAAAAGAATAATTTTTGATGAGACATGCTACCAACACAATCTTGATCAAGATAGTAATGTAAAACAAATGATATGAATAAAGTGATCCAAAACAATTGTCTATATTTGATAATCAAGCAAACAATGAGTAAACAAGTTGCATCATTCAAGTAAAACCTTTCATGAATAATACTTTGGAGACATGAAAGTATAAAGATTAATCATAACATGAAAGTCTTCAAGGTAATATCTTCTTATCAAAAGTGTTTGAAGTCAACACAAAGGAAGATACAAGTTTTAGCATTGCTTCAACTTTCAACATGCTTATCTTATAGATAAAGTCAACATAAAGAATCATGATTAAGAAAAAAATGCAATATAATCAACTGCACCCAGGGTCAGTGTTGCAATCTTGCTTTGAGTAGATAGAAAGAAGAGGAAAACTGACTCAACATAAAGTTAAAAAAAGGCCCTTCGCAGAGGGAAGCAGGGATTAATCATGTGCTAGAGCTTTTTATTTTTGTTAAACAGAAGTAAAATGATTTTGAGGTATGCATGCTTTCGTCAACAAATCCACAACAAAGAAAATCCGTTAGTCCCCCGTACCAAGCAAGGCTTTTAGACTTGTGAGAGTGGCTCTCATAGAGGAACGAGTACATTCCTCTTTCTCCTTTGTTTATCACTAGCCAATGTTTGACCGATTTCTCAGGTTCATTGTGTGAAGGAGATATTAATGATTGGTTGAATTTATATTTTGCGGGCTGGGAACCCTTGGCCAACTCTCGACAAATTTAAGTGAGCACGTAATCCACGCTCACCAGGTGAAAGGGGGGAAATGACCTTGCTCGACACAGGATATAACAAATCTTCCTCACTACTTCCTCATGAGCTTAAAAACAGAGACACAACTTGGAGTATTTTGAAGTTTTAAAGGTAGCACATGACAAATTTACTTGGAATGGAACGAAATACCATATATAGGTAGGTATGGTGGACAATATTGGAAAGATATTTGGCTCAAGGAGTTTGGATGCACGAGCAGCATTCCCGCTCAGTACAGAGTTTTTGGCTAGCAAAGATATCAAAGCAAACAAGCACCAGCAACCGGAACAAGAATGGCTATAGAACATTCATTGTGCATAACCACAAAAACTCTACACTGTCTCCCTTGTTAACCAAACTTTCATTTAATGAAATAACTTGCCTATCGAACTTAAAAGCATGACGAAACTTTATAAATTCAAGCTTTAACGGTGGTTCTTCACTAATGAGCCTTAACTTAAATAACCAGCAAGTTTAATTATTAATTAGTTTAACATCTCAAAACAATTGGCAAGCATCAAGTTATTCAAACATGAAGATCTACAAGACTATGCAAGTTTTTCATCATACCACTACTACATGCACGGCATTTTATCATTCCAACAAATCAAACAAGAAACCATAAACAACTCTCTAAACAAATATAAGTGAAGCACAAGAGAGTTAAACATAAGCAACTAGCAGCTCTAAAAAGATAAAAGCTAAAAGCGAGAGCTTAATAGCAAACAAACAACAGCTAAGAATAATCTATAAGATATAAGCGAAGCACAAGAGTATTGCAATGAAAAAGCGGAGCGTGTCTCTCTCCCAAACAAGAATGATATGATCTAACATTGTAATGACCAGCAAACAAAACAAACTGAAATAAAAAGACGCTCCAAGAATAGCACATAATATGCAAAGTGATAAAAACTTAGTTTCAACGGAGACGACCTGATGGTTGTCGATGAAGAAGAGGGGATGCCTTGGGCATCCCCAAGCTTAGACGCTTGAGTCTTCTTGAATGTCCAGGGGATGCCATGGGGGCATCCCCAAGCTTATGCTTTTGTCCATTCTTCAACTTCTTTCATCATCCTCTCTCGTGGAACTTAAAAACTCGCTTCACACAAAACTTCTCATAAACTGATTAGAGGGGTTAGTACTCATAAAATAAAATCCACTTGGGTTCCACCAAGACAAATTGCACAAACTTAATTTAGCATTAGATACTGTTTACTAAGCCTCAAAGTGGCACTCCTTGCAAAAAGTACCGCAAATGACGTTTAATAAAAGAGGCAAACACAAATTAAGGCAGAATCTGTCAAAACTGGACAGTCTGTAAAGATCTATTTTTTTAGAGACACTTACGGGTATTAAATAAAAAAACTTAAAACTAATGAAAGATAGATAAAAGTATGAGGCTTGCTGTAAAAAATATCCAGAAAAATATAATGTCCTGGGATTTATCGAATTTTCCTGCAACAGGAGCTCAGAATCTGTTTCTGGACAGCAAAAGAAAACTTTGCACTCTCTAAGCATTAGAAGCTAATTCTCGGCACACAAAAACTAAAACACAAGGATACAATGAAGTTTATACAGAAGCAACAAATCCAAGACTCAAAAAAGTAAAAACAAGCTGAAAGTAAAATTGGCTTGCCTCCTAACAAGCGATTTTCTTTAACGCCTTTTAGCTAGGCCTAATTATTTAAAAGATGCTCACATAAGAATAAGAATTGAAACGCAAAGGAGAGCATCATGAAGCAAACATCAAACACATTTAAGTCTAACTCTCTTCCTATGCATAGCCATATTGTAAGCAAATAAATCATTGAAGCATAAAGTAACAAGCATAGGAAGGCAAAGCAAGCGTAACATTAAAACCTTCAACATAAAGAGAGAAAACTTAATATTATTGAGATATTTAGAGCCATGTTTCCCTCTCTCATAATAACTTTCTGTGGCATCATAAGCAAATTCAACAATGTAACTATCATATAAAGCATTCTCATTATGATCCACATGCATAAAAGTATTATTACTCTCCACATAAGCAAAATCTTTCCTATTAGTAACAGTGAGAGTAGGGCTATCATATAGAACTTGGACATGATAGACTAATTCTATATTAGAAAGATAGTTTTCAGTAGGAGGGTAATAATTATGACAAGTTTCAAAAGGATGATTATAATTATTCTTCATGGCATAGTCATCATCATAATAATCATCAAAAACTGGTGGCATAATATCATCATAAACAAGAGGATAGTCATCTTTCCAAGCATATATTTTTGCAAACAAGTCATCATCATGTTTACTAGAAAAAGAATTTTCAACTATCTCATCATTAATAGCAAAAGGATTTACAAATTCCTCATCCCCAAGCTTGGGGTTTTCCACATTATGATTAGAAGAAACATGGATATTACCAACAGTATAACAATTATCAATATCATCATTTTCAAAGTTGGTGCCAAAAAGATTTTCAAGATCATAAGTAGTATTATCATTTTCCCAATCATGATCATTACAATAAGTAACAGGCATGACATAATCTTCTTCAATAGTGCCTACAAACTTAGCATCAAGATAATAATGAATACAATCAAGTGGATCATCTTCAATAATCTTTGATTCATACTCATTAGGAACAACCATAATTGGAGAAACATGCTTAGGGGATGATACCGTTTCCTCTTTCTTTTTACTCCTTCCCCTCTTCTTCTTCTTCTTCACCGCCACCTTAGGAGGGAGTGGTTTGAAAGGAAGCTTCTCCACATAACCTGATTCATCATTAGAAATAACAGGAGAAACTTGGGAGAATTTCTCCTTTTTATTAGTGGCAACATAAGAAACATTTTTCCTTTCATACTTTGGTAGAGTGCCATTCTTTCTAATTTTTTCTATGTAAGCATTTTCGTGGCAATTCACAACACAATAAAGATGGCATCCTTGCAGAATGCTATTTGTCCCCAATGTACTCATATCTAACCAAGAAGTTTTTTCTGATAACTCTTCACACCCCAAAAATAAATTAAGTTCATCATAAAGGTTAGAGGTGATCATGTTATCACAAAACTGGCTAATAATTCTATCATGAAAGTGCAAGCATTGGAAATTAAAATGACCTTCTATATCGCAAAGTTCACAAGTAAAAGGATAGAGGTCATTTAATTCTCTAGCAAATTTATATAAATCCTTAAGCCATTTGCTAGTTCTTTCATGCTTATGTTGCTTACAATATTTATCTTCTTCAACCCGAGTCCTTTCACAAGGTCTATCCACTCCACAAAAATTAACATGCTTATATAGAACATTATTTGTAGAGATTGGATCATGTCTATTGCAATCATCATTAACAATTTCATTTTCCTTGCAAAGTCTTTCAAAGGTTCATGATGCTTGGTCCATTTCTCTTTAGGAGCATTAATATGATAAGCAAAAGACTTACAGAAATCAACAACTATTTGAGAGTCAAGCCCAAACTTAGTACTAAGCTTATTAAAATTATCAGTTTCAATAAAGGACTTAATGCAATCATATCATAATTTATACCTGATTCTTTACCTTTGTCGATCTCCCAATCTTCAATGTTGTGTTGAATCCTTTCAATAAGATCCCATTTAGCATCAACCTTCTTACTTGTAAAAGAACCTATATGAGAAGCATCAAGCATTTCCTTGTCATGACGAGATAACCTTGCATAAAAATTATTAACAATAATATCCTTGGAGAACTCATGGTTATGGCATTTAAGCATTAATGATTTCAATCTCCCTCAAGCTTGAGCAATGCTCTCTCTGTCATGTGGCCAAAAATTATAGATATAATTTCTATCTTGATGAATTTCATGAAGAGGATAAAATTTAGAGTAAAAGAGAGACATAAGCTCCTTCCAATCCAACAAGTGAGAATTGTGTAATAGGCTATACCACTCCAATGCTTTCTCCTTAAGTGATAAGTAAAATAATTTCCTCATGATTACCTCTCTCAAAACACCTGCAATCTCAAACAACTCACATAATTCCTTAATATAAAGCAGATGATAACTAGGTTGGATAGCTCCATCTCCTGCATAGCGATCACTCATAACACGATCAATTATTCCCATCTGTATTTTGAAAGGAATAGATTCAATAGGTGGAGTAACCTTATCCATCACGGTAGTGGTGGAGAGGTCACTCTCAAACATCAAATTAAAAAGACAACTTTCCATAAGCCAAACTAGTAAAATAAAAAACAAGAAACAAAAAGATTTAATTGCAAGATCTAAAGGAGATACCTTCAAGCACGCACCTCCCTGGCAACAGCGCCAGAAAAGAGCTTGATGTCTACTACACGCTTCTATTCTTGTAGACTTGTTGGGCCTCTAAGCGCAGAGGTTTGTAGGACAACAGCAATTTTTTCCTTAAGTGAGTAACCCAAGGTTTATCGAACTCAGGGAGGCGTAGGTTGAGTGTATCCCTCTCAAGCAACCCTGCAATTAAGATACAAGAAGTCTCTTTTGTCCCCAACGCACATAATACAATGGCTAATTGTATAGGTGCACTAGTTCGGCGAAGAGATAGTAAAATGCAAGTGATATGGATGGTAAAAGGTGATTTTGTAATTCTGTAATAATAGTGGCAGCAAGCGAACAAGTGAAAAAAGTGACTTAAAACGGTTTATCAATGCTTGGAAACAAGGTCTAGGCTTCATACTTTCACTAGTGGCAACTGTCAACATCATTAACATAATTAAACAAATGATATGCAAGGTAGACGTTGCTCGAAGATCATTCTTCCGTGGATCAAAATAGGATGAGAATTGCGTAGGGCTACAGAAAGCACACCTTAAAGTTCGTATTCCACATCTAGGGACACATCATGCTGTCACTATCAGCATCCAAAGATAGTACTAACAAACACCACAACCTATCTCTTGAATAGTCTCTTTCTAATAAATCCACGGCACACACGTTGTCACTAACGCACCATGGAGATTATACTAAACACAAGCATCAAGAAACCTCATGATCTATTCCATCCAACGACATTAAAGAACAAACTCATGATGAAGATCCCTCTAAGCTATTATCATAGAGTCACACATGGCACCCACACTGTCACCGAGGCACCATGATCACAACGGTGACTCCCGAACTTATACTAGACAACACCACTTGAGCAACATCATCCATTACACAAAGGGAAACATCATGTATTCAATTATACTAACAAAGCTCATGATCACAACGAAGATCACATCATGGGAGAGAGAGATAACCACATAGCTACTCGTACAAGCCTCAGCCCCGGAGAGGGACTACTCCCTCCTCATCGCGGGAAGCAGCGGTGTTGATGGAGATGGCTTATGGAGGTCGATCCCCGTGCCGGTAGGGTGCCGGAGCAGGATCAATCTGACCCCCAAAACTTGTTGGCGATGGCGGCGGAGCTCTGTTCTGTTTGTGGGAAAATCCTTCGAGGGTTAGGGTTTTTTCGTCGAGGCCAATTAATAGGCCAAAGGGCTTTGTGAGGGGGTCTCCGAGGGCCAGGGGCAGGTGCTGGCCGTAACCCCCCTTAGACCCACAGGTGGGACCCGCCCCTGGGATGTGGGTCTCTCCCAGGGTCGCCCTTCTGGCTCCGGTCCTCATTTCCTTAATAAAAAAATCGTCGTAAATTTTAGTCCAATTCCGAGAATATTTCCAGAAGTAACTTTCTGCAACAAAAACAGCACAAAAACAAGGACCTGGCACTAGGCATCTTGTCAATAGGTTATTTTAATAAAATGACTCAAAATGATAGAATAAGATAGTATAAACATGTGGCATTGATGTAAAATAAGCATGGAATAATAAAAAATTATAGATACGTTTGACACGGATCAGGCGTCACGGCTCGTGTGCGGCTTTGGTGCCGAGTGGTGTATGTCAGGGCGGCAGCCCCACATACAGAGGTGTGTTTGTGGCGTTTGGTGGGCTTGTGTCATATGGGCGGTAGATCTTTTCAATTGTGCGGTTTTTCGGTCTTGTTTTTCTTATAAACAGACCAATGTAGTTTGTATGGTTTTTGGGACCGGTTTCCCGTATAAACTAGCTCTCAACTCTATTCTATCCATCTATACGGACCGCAGGAGCGCCCCCCTCTCCGAGAGGTTTCTCGAAAAAAACTTCAAATGAAAACTTACATAAAAATGACAATGCCAATACTTGAATACTTCAATAAATGACTATGTCGGTACTATATATAGAATACAATAAATGTCACTGTATTGGTAATTTTATTTATAATTATTCATGTGGTTTTTTTAATTACATGAAGTTTGTAGTCTCATATATTAGAAAGAATTCGGTAGATATACTCCCTTTGTTTTTGAAAAGAGGTCGGTGTTCTCGCATTTCGGAAATAAACATTGATGAAGATTGGTCTAGGAATACATGATTTGTGCTTTTTTTGTTTGATATTGTTAGATTCATATTAAAAAATATTTGAAATGGAACATTTATTGTGGCACTCACATTTTCATCGTAAAAGCTAAATATGAAGAACAAAATCAATATTCTATACCATAAAATATGAATAAGATAAGAACCAAGGAAACACAAGATAAGAAATATAAACACAATCAATATTATTCATAACTAATAATGCCCGCCGTAAGTCACAATCGGATAAAATCATACACACCAGAAAATGAATATGTCCTAAAAAAACATGTGTATTGGACTATCTGGAAAACAACACAAACTTCAAGGATAATCCAGCATTGTGTAGTAAGCTTCGCTATTTTGCAGGTGTAAACTTCATGCATATCGGCGGATTAATCTTTGCAAGAGCAAGTAGGGAAGAAGGGAACGTCCATATGCCATCACCACAGATCAAGGCGGATGCAACAACAGGCACCATGATGGCCGCCTCTTTCTTATTTATCTTCTCCCACACAAATATCACCAAACTCCCAACACACATATCAATAGCAAAGCTCCCACCAACAAGAAATGGCACTGCCATTGCCATTGGCAGGGGCACATACTTCCCATACTTCCTTGGCAACATATCCCTTGCAGCACCACATAGCATAGAAAATGCAAATATTCCAGCAGATAAGGAAAGGCAATGCTTCGGTAATGCCGAGAAACCTTCAACACCAAGTATTGCCATACTGCGGTATACGAGTGCATACGGTGCCTTCCAGTAGCCGTCTGGATTTCCAACATCGAATGCCTTGTAGAAGAGCATAAACGTGAGGGGTGAGATGATGCATCCCATGATTGTCCCTACAACTTGTGCCACAAGCATGGATCTAGGTGATGTCAAAGTGAGATGACTCGTCTTCAAGTCTTGCATCAAATCAGCAGACATGAGCACCAACTGCTTTACCACAGTACCACCTACAAGGCCTGCAATGACACCATGTTCTTTGCCAGACCAAGCTGCAAAGATGAAAAGACCAATCTTGCCATAGTTGTAGGCCATGTTGATGTCAGTGAGACCTGATCCGTAAGTATTGGAGAACCCGAGGATTGGAGCCATGGAATAAGCTACGATCACATAGTACCACTTGACTGGTCGGAACATCAACGGTATACAGATTGTTGAGATGATGGCAATCAAGGCATATCCTACGTAGGCTGTCCAAGAAGGTATCTTGCCACTATTAAAGACCTCGTCACGTTGTAATTCTTCTAGTGTAGCTATATCATTCCTGTTTGTCACTGCAATTGTTTGCCCTCTTGGTGTTAGAAGTTCAGGTTAAATAAAAATATAGGAAAGAATCCACCATGCTCTGGATTAGTGTTCATATTTTTCTCACCTTTATCGGTAACAACTTTGTTGTTCAATCTCTGATGTAGGTTTTTACTAGTGACATAAACAACTTTTATGAATTGGTAAAGTCCATCACCAAGTATAAGAGCAATACAGAAGAAGGCCTGTAAAATTAACAATATATATAATTAAGATAGAACGGAAATATGCAACAATATTCGATCGCATAGGATAAAATAGATTTTTTGGTCATTTATACTATGAGTTTACGTTTACATTTTTGGGACTCACATGTAATAACATTCTACAAGATGCACAACCAGTAGTATTACTAGGCTACTCATAGTAGAGAGTAACATAGACTTCATATGGGAAATGCCAGAATTAAAGAAAATAAAATTAGCAACTTTACTTACATATGAACTCCTAATGATAGCCCGAAATGCCAGAATTTAGAATTAGTTTGATATGACATACAATTTAGTATTAAGCATACAAAACTATGTTATACATATAGTAAGAATAAGAATGGAAGAAAATTAGCGATTTAATTTCAATGCGTACTCCATCTAGGATAGAGTTCAAAATTCCTAAATTTCACAACTGTTTATGGAAAATCGAAGGTATATTTGGGAACAAGAGTTTATTATGTGTAACAAAATCAATAAAAGTACTATTATGAAATATCTATAAACATACATATTTCACTCGAGGCAATAAATAAAACTAGTAGTCTTGAGACTTCAGGTAAATAAATAGACAAACATGGCTTGAATAATAATATCAACATGCAAATATTCTAGAGTAGACCATAGCGTAAAGGAAGTATAGCTTAGAAGAGCGAAGGAATAAACGACCTAATATAGAAAAATACATGCATGATACTGGACTAGGAAGATTCAGTAATATATGCGTGAGAAAAATCTTGTCCACGACATGTATTATAAAATCAAGCAAGAAAACTTTTTCAATGGAAATTAGTTATGTGGAACAAGCGGTTTTTATTATAAGAAAGAAACGGCCATGTTTACACAACAATAACACAGATCTGAGTAAACAAGAAAAACATACCTATGTGCAAATGATTAAAAACAAGTTTGGTCAATAGTGCGGTGGCATTTTTATTTTAATATACAAAAATATTTGGATTACATTAGATTGACATGCTCAATAGCCGATTACGATAAAATGAAAGTATGTGAAAACATCTAGAGACGTTGTATTGCACCTGTAAATAAATAATTAACTGCAATATAACCAAAGATGAGGCGTATGTATTAAGATAACACTGGTATAAACGATCTTGAGAATTTTTTTATTAGAAGTTAGATACTTAGTGCTATGAGTTGAAGTTAGAAAGCTACAGTAAGTATGAAAGTTTATAATTTTTATGTCGGGCCAGAATCTTCGTTGTTCCATTCTCATACACAAGTTCTTAACAATAATCTAGTACATATTATTATTTTTTTAAATTCCATTAATATAGTTGAAAATGAAATTCAATTTCAGTTCACGCGGGAATGAATAACTACAAAAAATAAAGTAGTTAGTTATCGTATTTTATGGTTTTTATAAAGTGTGTTTTCTAACTTGAAATGTGTATTTATTTATCCAATAGCGCACCATGATACAATGTTAATAAGACAAAAATACAATGACAATTACATCATGTAATCTTCATGGTAGTTAATAGGAAGGATGTAAATTTAATAATTGATGTGTAAAGTAGTCACTAGAAAATGAACTGTGTGTAGATACCTTGTAACCATACAGGCTTTTCATGCTACTTGCTGGTACATCTGCAGGGTACCAATCCCCTTTTTGTTTAGTAATGAGTGGCCACATTATTCCCCATGAAATAATTGCGCCCAAAAGAGTGGACAGGTTCACTAGGTGTGAACAAATCATCCCCGCACCGACATATGTGAGGCTAAAGTCAAAGAAGAATCTGGTATGTACAGAAGAAAACACGGAGTTAAGAGAGTATATTCTATACCATAAAATATGAATATGAAATGTGTAAATAAAGATAAATTACGTTTGTTTCCATGCTTCTAGACCAAATGTAGGAAATTGTACGAATCCACAAGCACCACCTCCACTATAGAACCACTGGAAGAAGCTCCAGAAAAAGCTAATCCCGAAGAACTTTAGGAACCCACGTATTTGTTTCCTGTAATTGAATCTTAAGTAAGTATGACCTATTTTTCAATTTATTAAATGAATGAATAGAAATGCAATGTGCAAAATGGAACATACTGAATACATACTTTGCATTCTTATCTCCCTTGGTGCTATGAAATCCGTTTATAAGTACAGCAGTTGCAGTCCCACTTGGATATGTCAATTTGTAGTCGACGACCAAAACCTGATTTCATTGTGTCAAATTAATAAGTTGGTCCTCTAAAAATCCTTTGCTGGTAAAGAACGATGAAAATCATACATGATTAGTTCTTGAAGCTCATTACACATATTGAAAGGTGGGAGTACAGGCCCCATGAGTATGTAACATGACTCCCATATAAATGAGTTGTGATTTTTTTTAATTCATCTAAATTAACTAAAAAATAATAACTTTAAATTGATTTAAGATATTCAACGAGGTCCAAAATATTTTCATTGCCATTTTGAACACTACAAGTAGTTGCTTGTTTGTCGTTTATACTTTTGGTTGTTTTATGGCTATGGAGGGCCCGGTAGCAGAAGAATTTTGCCTCACGGCTCACGTTAGTGGCAGGGGATGGTTTTCTACTTCCTTTGGTAAAGGAGGTATACTTATGCTACAGCGTACTCCAATAAGGAGTCCCCCTAGTGCGAATTATCATGAAACACCATATCTCATGTAATAGTACTAGCAAGTATATGGGCATCGGAAAGGCCTTTACTTGATTTAATTTGTCAAATGGAAATGACAGGGAATAGCTGGGGCGAGTGGTAAAATTGGTGTTAGGAAAAACTTTTATGGCAAGTACAATGGAAACCGCACTCCGTAGTGAGAATTCACCATTTCTTTACTCCCTGTTTATAGAATATACTCTCTTAACTCCCTGTATTTTTGTTGAACAATTTTTGAAAGACCATTCCGGTTAGTCCATGGCGTCTTCCGGTTGGTGATCAGTAGTATACTTAAATTTTTTTATGGGGTAGAAAAACATACGGAGTTAAGAGAGTATATTCCCTTAAAATTGTTTCGTTCAAGTAGTATTTTTGTTGCAATAGCCACCCGATGCAATAAAACATATGTTCTCATATGAAACGTATATTTACTTTATTGTAGCACCATGAGTAGGAGGGCGCCGATATGGAGGTCGAGCTCGGTTTCTAATATTTTTTGAATCCGCAGTTTTTCTTTTCAAACAAATCTGACAAAATCATAGTGGTAGACAATATCTAGATCCACAATTGCGAAAGTTTTCAAGACCAAATTTGTATTATTCTGAGCTACACAAAAATAACAAATCTGACAAAATTTCAACATTTTGGGACTGTGCACTCTTCACCATTTCAGATCGGCACATTTGTCTTTTTTTCCTCGGGTTAGAATACAATAAATTTGGTCTTGAAAATTTTCATAATGATGGATCCAGATATTTTTTACAACTAGCATTTTTGTTAGAATTTTTTGAAAAGAAAAAGTGCGGATTCAAAGTAAATATTGGAATCCAAGCTCCCTGGACTGCATCCATTTGGACTACCCGCATGAGTAAATGTTTTTCTACTATCTCACGAGTTTTTACTATATGTAACAACCCAACATGTGCGCTGACCTCGCCATAATATGGCTCCATAAAAGCACTCTTTGACCAGATATACAGCCAAATCAACCTCATGATTGAAGAAGTATTCAAGTTTCACCTTTCTGAGGGGGATGAGGCTGAAGAGGCCCCCGAAGCAAATAGTCAGTAGTAGAAGGGTCATCCACCCGATTCCTGGCTCCTTGTAGCTCCCAGGCACATTGCCCGGTGAGTTTCCAGCCAATTCGTACGTCTTCTTATTGAGACCCAATAACGTTGAACCGAACCCACCTGCATATATGCACATACAAGATAACTAATAGTAGCAGCCAATAAATAGAACAACGACATATTTACGCCATGAAAGTCAGAGAGAGGAGAAAAATAAACTAATTACTAAAAATAATATATAAACACAATTTTTTTAGTCTTTTTAGAAAAACATACACAGCCCTTAAAAAACACACACACACACACACTTGAACGAGTATACTACTGGTCACTAACCGGAAGACGCGATGGAGAAGCAGCTATCGGCGCAGGCCTGGATGACGGTGTTCTCCTGCCTGGTGAACAGGCGTGAAGCGATGCCGAGACGCTGGAGCGCATATGTCCAGCCACGAACAAGAATGAAGGAGACCAACGCGGTGGAGACGTTGAGTGTGGGCACCAGACCCGTGGTAAGGGCGAGCTTCATCACGATGACAGTGTAGACGAAGCCGATCAGCAGCGCCGCCACCATGCCACGCACGGTCAACTGCTCCTGCCATGGCTGCACCACCTCCCGCTCACGCTCACCTGACAATGCCGGGTCCGACTCCATGTCGCCGTACGTGGGAGATGTCTCTATCTCTGGCGCCACCTGACCGCGATCCGCAGGCGCCTCCATGGCCTCCTTAATTCCGACCTTCAGTTTCTAGCTATCTCACAATGTATGGTAGCGCGTTGAGGTACCTTTGAGAATCCCTGGGATTATATAGCTAAAAAAGTCAGCGGGGGAAATGTCAACTCTCCGGCCATACTCTGCATTTCTTGTGTCCATAATTAAATTATACAAACTGGTGTCAACGGATGGCCTCATAATGTGCATATGAACACCCAAATTCTTAGCCACGTCTCAATATTCAATTTATTTCACTCGGTAGCTTGTGTATTCTTTGAGATTGTGCTATCGTCATTAACTTCGATAGATCAAAATAAAAACTTTATTTATAGATCGGAGGTAGTACAATAGTACCACAGGTGTAGAGCGGCACTTTTCTTGTCGTCGCTATGGCAAACTGGCGGTTTCCTGTAAATCTATAAGAGTTTTTTTAGGTGATTTGTTGACGGCGAGAGAGACGTGAGGCCGACGACCAGAAGTACGGCACTTTTCTTGTCGTCATCACATGGAAGTGTGTATTACTGAATATGGACAGTGCTAACAGCCGGTATTTATATGGTTATCCTAAAGTACAGATGAATACTTTTGAAATTTGTATTTGACGTGTGGACCTCCGAGTTTTACACGGAGATGCTTAGAAAAAGGAAGGAAAATAAACTTTCTTTGCTCAGTTATGCACGTCCAGAATCGCCGGATGTGTAAATTCTCTTTTTCTCTTAAAGCGAGCCAAAAGCTTTGTCTTTTTTATATTAATATAGAAGAAACAAAACATAGTGAGGCAGCCAAAAGAAAATAGGCCATTCAGGCCAAGTGCACTTAAAACCTTAAGCTACAATCTCTGCGGTGGCCTGGACGTACTCCTTTTGCATCTGCATCACTTGCCAGGGCCTGCTCATGTCGGACCGACGCAGCCATTCCCACCTAACACTGAGCGCCAGGCACAGCAATCTGAGGTTTTTTTACGCCCAGGCCTCCAAACTCTCACGTTCGACATACTTGCTCCTAGGCGACGAGGCACTCTCCGTCATTCGCCCTATCTTTCCCTGCCCAGAAAAAACCGTGCATGGCCTTGTCTACCCCCCCCCCCCCCCCCCCCCGGCAGCCAGCAATGTTATTTCATGGTGATCCAAAACCGGTTAGACAGATAAGGCCGTCTGCTTCTGACGAGCAGAGCGTGAGTGACCTAGTTAGGTCAGAACCGCCTATAAATACCTCTTGTAAGCCGCCACATGGGATAAGCTACGTATTGTAAATCCGGTGCGTTTGTAACCTCACCCGAAATAGTGAAGTATTGCTGGCTGGCGCCCGTGGTTTTTTCTCTTCCTTGTTGGAAGGGTTTTCCACGTTAAAAATCTCGTGTCCCATTGGTTTGATCTTGCTTAACTTTATCGTTGTTTTGCTATCACGTGTAACAAGCAAGGTGCTTCCGCGATCACAAGATGGTGTACCGGGCGTGCTGTCATCACTGCCTTAACCAACGTCAGCCTGCCAGCTCTCGCGATCAGCCCTCTATGCCACGCTGGCACAATCTGAGTTGTAGCATCTAGCATTGGTTGCCACTGCGCCTTGGTGAGCAGTTTGAGTGCCAGTTGCAGTCCCAAGTACCGAACAGGAAATTCAGTGATGTTGCAATGAAGCAAATTGGTTGCCCTGCTCCTCTCATTCTCTCCTTCTGTGATCAAATTCACCGAGGTCTTGCGATAATTGACCTATAGACATGATGCTTGCGCGAACACCGAAAGTAATTCATATATAGTCACGAGACCTTGAATTTCCGGTTTGACGAATAGGACCACATCGTCCGCGTATACTGATAGCCTCTGAATATTGGTGCAGTTGCCTATTGGTGATAGGAGTCCGCCTTCCGTGGCTTCGATTATGAGGAAGCAGACCACCTCCATAGCCAGCACAAACAATTGCGGGTAGAGTGGATCTCCCTACCTTAGGCCTCGTGCATGCCAAATTCTCTTCCTTGGGGCCCCATTGACTACTACCCTTGTGTTGGATGTGCGTAGATAGATGGCCTGCCATCGATGCCAGCTCTTCGGGAACCCTAGCTTCCACAAGACCTCAAAAAGGCATGCCCATGACAGTGAATCAAGGCTCTCGATATGTGTAGTTTGAGCAGAACTCCTGAATCCCTACGTCCATTCATTTTTCTTGCAAGATGTCCTACTAGCATGATGTTATCGTGTAGACTTCTCCCCTTGATGAATGCCGGTTGGTTCTTGCTAACCAACATCTCCATCTTTGGCCGCAAGCGATTGGCGAAAATCTTGGTGAAGAGCTTTGCAAAACTATGTACAAGGCTAATTGGCCAGTAATCGCCCACTTCTTCTGCCCCTAGATTCTTAGGGAATAGAGTAATAAGAGCACGGTTAAGCCTCACGAATCTCCTCCCGTCTCCAATATAGATTTTGAGTATCGCTGCCATTAGCTCGTTCTTGATAATAGGCCAGGCCCGTTTGCAGAAGGCCCCAACAAAGCCGCCTGGGCCTGGGGCCTTCTTCGCGGGCATTTCTTTAATAACAGCCCAAACTTCCTCCTTTATGAATATTGCCTCTAGGTCCGACAGATCCTGTTCTTGCAATCCCAGCTCCTCGAGGTCAAGAGTGGCATCTCTGGTCTGGACGAAGCCAATCAACACGTTGTAGGTGTCCTAGAATAGCTCATCCTTGCGACTTTGGTCTGCGATAATCTCCTCATTATGCCTAATTGCGGGTATGAAGTTGTAATCCTGCATCCATTCGCTACGGCATGGAACAGCTTCAAGTTTGCATCTCCGTCCTGTAGCCAGTGCATCCATGATCACTGGCGAGCCATGGTTCGCTCGAGATACGATAATCCCAGGACTAGGTTCTTTAGTGATTTCCTTAGCCACCATTCTTCCTCCGACAGCTTGCGTGTCACCTGTGCTGATCGAAACGGTGGATGAGCAGATTCGCCATTGCGATCTGAAGCTTGATATTCCCCACTTTCTTATCTCCCCATGCTTGCAGGTATGAGGCTAGGTTGCGGAAGCACATGTCTAAACATTGGAAGGGATTCACGATGCTAGGCGCGCACCTCCAACCTTCCTTGACTACGTCGTCAAATCCATACAACTTGAACCAGAAGAGATCTGAAGCGTTGTTTCGATCTATGGCTCGCGTTCATCGACAGGTGTAGCGGCGCATGGTCGGACACCGAAGAGGATAACGCCTATAACAGGGAGTCCTCAAAACCCATCTCCCAGTCAAGGGATACTAGCGCACAATCGACTTTATACATCCTCGGCGTCCTTCTCTCGTTGCTCCACGTGAAAACCCTCGCGTGCATGTACACCTCCTTGAGTTCTTGCGCGCTCACAAAGTCTCTAAACATGTTCATGTTCGTGCGGTCAAGGTTTTCATTGTTCTTCTCTGAGGCTCTTAGAATCATGTTGAAATCTCCAATGAGCACGCCCCCAGGCATAAGTTACGCCTCTCTCCCAACTCCGTCAAAAATTGGGCTTTCTCCTCGTTAGATTGAGGCCCATAGACCACTGTGATCCACCAGGTGCCTACCTCTCTGAAATGCACCTCTCTCGTGATCAAGAAGGAATCCAGTGATAAATTAGAGATACGTAGTGTTGTGCTGTCCCAGGCCAGCAAAATGCCCCCTCTCGTCTCCACGGCCGGTAAAAAGAAGAACTCGTCAAATTATGATCCTACGCATTGGTTAACCGTAAACCGTTCCATGACCTCCATGTTTGTCTCCTATAAACATACAATGTTCACCCTAAGCGAATTCACAAACTCCCTCACGGAATCACGCTTTGCGGGATCGTTGAGTCCCCGCGGATTCCAACTAAGTACTTCGGGATTTATATCCATAAATCTAAGCGTACTCGGTACTTCAACGGCCATGCGTGCCCTCTAGCGATCGCACAAGCCTCCCTGCAGCTCAGCCGCCTCAATTCCTCGTGCGATGGGATTGCCTTCCAGAAAACGGTTTGTCAGGGCTTGTAGGTGTTCCTCACGCAGTGGGGAGTCAAAGATATGGCGGAATTCTTGCATGGCAGGGTTGTCCACCACTAATTCTGTCGGTGCAATGCCTAGTGCATTGAGAAGCACTATTTCTGCCACCGAAGCCTTCTTTGGCTGCTTGCCATTTGGCCTCGCCGGCGTGGAGAACCTGGTGCTCTGCCGCGGAGTGAAAGGCTCCGCCTCTGTCCATAGCTCCGATACAGCCTGAACTTCCCGAAAGAGAGGTGGCGCCAGCGTCTTCAGTATCTTGGCGCAAAAATCTCTCATACTCATCATCGCCGCTCCCTCGGGGTCTGAGGGTGTCGTGTCATTGGGTGGACTAGGTCCATCCACCTCCCCTCCTTCACTTGCGTGGCTCCGTCGTTTGGTACCATCGGCGCCTCAGTACCGTTCCACCATCCTCTGATAGTGACACGTGAAAGTACGAGTCCTTGTCCACTTGCCCCATCGAACCAAGTAGTGATTGGCTTCCCAACTCCTATTGAAGCTATTGCTCAGATTCTGAGCCTCCCATCTTGTCATTGCTTGGGGTGTGCTCCTGGGTAGGTGAAGACCGAGTGGGATCCGTGACAGTTGTCGCTTCCATGCACGGTATCAGCGGCTGCCTGTCTGCATCATCTTCCTCCAAACTAGAGCCCCTAGGCCCACCGGTGCAGTAGACTCTACAGAATCGTGTCCTTCTTTCCTGAAACTGGCATCCACCTCGGGATCTGCTTACTGATCTTCTTTCCAACGGCACACGACCGGATGGGGCCCTAGGAAGGAGCCAACATGTATGTCGGGGAAAGATTAAAGGTAGGATCAGCACTTGTCGATCGATGCATGCATCCCGCCCGCCCTTCACATGGAAAGATCCAAATTAATCTCTCTAACCAGGCGACTAGTCAGAGTGGGCCCATTAGCCCGTTGTCCCTCCGTCAGTGGCAGTTGCAACCCCGATGACAACGCCGCTGCCACCTGGCAGTACGACCTATGCTAACCGGTCAGACCTGCCTCCTATCGAGGCTCAACGCCGCCACGACAATATGGAACTCCGGCCGCCATGGAAACCGCCTCGTTGTCCGTACTCTGTTGTTACCGCCATGTCCGAGGGACCGCAAGCCATCCCTCACCGACACACGGGACGCCGGCGGCGGCACCTCCGGTCCATCGTCATCCTCCACACGGTCCCACATGGATGAGCTTCAACTCTGCTCTTGCTTGCACAAGCATGGTGTCTACCGAGTCGCCCGAGAGCCCCCGTGCCGATGATGGTGTCTCCTCTACCGCAACAGAGGGCTTGGGCACCGCCAGCGTTCTTGGTGGTGGGATGCGCTCCATGTCCGCCGTCCAGGCCGACACCTTGAATGTGTTCAGGTCCTACCGCGACGCCGTCTCTGACGCCACCACCTCTATCGAGCACGAGGTGCCCAACAGCTCCTCACCACTTCTCTGTCCCAGGCGTGCGCTGGAATACCCTCAGTCACCAGATGCACACGTGAACCCCAGGTCGCCATGGACGAACGCGCGAATCTGGTCCATTTTTGAAGGATAGGGAGAACCCACCAAACTCTAGAGACGGACGCGCCAGCACATGGCTCCTTAGCTCAGCCGTCGACATCACTATGAGGAAACCTTCCGGCATGAAGCGATGCACCGTGAAGCCGCCCGCCTGGATCACTAGCCCTCTCACGAGTGCCTCCTTGACCTGACCGCACGACATCGCCGGCCGTGACCCACCGACATGAGCCACCAGGGCCAAACGCAGGCGATGCTCGAGGTCTTGTATGGTAGGCAAGCGACGGACAACATAAGAGCGACGCCTCCGGCTCTACCTCCTCCAGCGCCACCACATGCCTCTGCTCCCTCCATATTGGCTCCCAGTTCTCACCAGGGCGATCCTGACGCGATGGACTTGGTGACTGGGTGCGCCGCGCCGGTGGCGAAGTACGTCGCGCCATCTTGGCCAACGACACCCGCCTCAGGTCCTCCTCCAACTCAGGGCTTCTCGGACTTTTCCGTCCTTGGTCTCGTAGCCGTCCTCTCCGCAGCGGAAGCAAACAAGCTCATTCGTGCAGCCGAGCTTGCCGTGTCCCGGCCTCATGGAGTTGAAGCAGAGCCTTCCATGTCGGATCCACCTCCCTCTGTGCAGGCTGGTGGCCGCCCTCTTCTCCGCCTTGCGACGCCACCAAAGGGACTTGCGGGATGGGCGAGGTTTCTGCCAGACCAGTTGGTCTTGCACACAACCCCTCGCGAGCGCCGCCGCCCCCATAGGAGCGACAGGTGCAGCTTTAGCTGCAGTCCTGTCCCGTTTAGATTGGACCTGTATCGGCTGGCCGAGCGCGACGAGCTCGGGGAGAGCCCAATTTCAGAGACCACCGAACGTTCACCTGCCCTGCTGGACTCCGACGACGTAGATCCTAGGCTGACCGGCTGAGAGCGCAGGCCTCTACCTGCTGCTGGCCTTAGGGAGCCCTAGCGTGACAAAGGGGATCCAGCACGGAGGGGTAGGGGTGGACGTGTGGTAGGACGCCGACGCCGGAGCGGCACTCGGGGCGGGAAGGTAGGCGCTGGGGGTGGAGTGGCCAATGGCTCGGAAGGAGCGGGGCGGAGGTGGAGCTCGTCATCGCTCTATGAAGATGCTTGAACAATGGCCCTGATCACATGCGCGGCCAGCTGCGAGCACCGAGCTGACCAGCTAGGGGAGAAAGACTGCCACCCCTCCCCCATCATCTCGCTGCCGAGCCGACGAGCACCGAGTATGAACTCTCAACGGCACAGGGGGCGGAGAGAAAAGAAGCAGGGGAAAGAGTGAGAGCCCAAAAGGCAATCGGCTGTCCTCTACGTGCCGGCCTATTCGAGCCTTCTAGTCTCTAGAGTAGTACTTTGATTTTAGTGAATAGGGATGCAAAACGGCACCCGATCAGCTTAGATTTAACATCTTTTTAGCGATTAGTTCAATTTGCTCTGCCCCTGATTTCATTAAATTCGTCGTGGGGGTCTTCATGCTGCACGATTTATGTTTTGTGCGCATATACATAGGTAACCGACAAGATTGACTTCCAGAAAATCACTGCCGTTTTCTGCTTCAAAAATCATAGACGAAAAGAATACGAGTACAGCCGTCTTGACGCTGCAACAAAACAAGTTTTACATATCTCAAGCACATGCAGCCAAACAGAAGAGCCATGATTAGTATTGATCAAAATCATCCAGTTTCGCTAGATAAATGTGTCATCTAAGTTTGCAAACTTGTAAGGTATGCCGAAAACAATGGTCGAGAGGTAAACATAGCCTTCAAAAAGTGAAAGAATCTCGATGTCTAACAGCAGTACATTTAAGCCTACCAATTCCACAATCTCCCAAAATATAGCCGTACCAAGTTGAACACCAAGAGCAAACAGTTTTTACTCATAATAATAGTAGTAATACTAGTACCGATTGCAGGTTTACATGCGGTGAAGAGTCAAGGATGACACAAATAATAACATCATTCGGTCATTACATGGTCTTAACAAATAAAGTGAGGACTCCTGCAGAGACTCCATCCTCAAGCTTAAACACAGCACATAGCACAGCCTAGCAACTACAAAAATTCCCAAAACATGCCATAATAAATCTGAAATTGTCCACGACCACGACCTTAAAGTAGAACCCCCGACCATTTATCACTTCCCCTCAAGACAAGAAAGTTGGTGATATTTCAACAAAAACAAGCCCCGTCAGGCTCCTTACCATATGTTCTCAAGAAGCTTGATCACAGGAGGTCAGCAACGTTGGCTGGGAGCTCTTCAATCACCACGTTGTAGAACTTCTGGATGTCAAACAGCATCCTCTCATCTTCACGGGTCACAAAGTTGATGGCAACACCCTTCCTACCGAAACGACCACTACGACCGATGCGATGGAGGTAGTTCTCCGGCTGGGTCGGGAGATCGTAGTTGATCACCAGGGACACTTGCTGGACATCAATACCACGAGCCAGCAGGTCAGTGGTGATGAGCACACGTGAAGAACCAGATCTGAACTCCCTCATGATGATGTCCCTAGTGTTCTGGTCCATGTCACCGTGAGTAGCAGAAACTGTGTGGTCCCTGCCCCTCATCTTGTCAGTGAGCCAGTCCACCTTGCGACGGGTGTTCACAAAGATGACACTCTGGGTGATGGCAAGAGTCTCATACAGGTCACAGAGTGTGTCAAGCTTCCACTCTTCCTTCTCCACATTGACATAGAACTGCTTGATACCCTCAAGGGTGAGCTCATCCCTCTTGACAAGGATCCTCACAGGCTTGTTCATGAACTTGCGGGTAATCTCAAGGGCCTCAGGAGGCATGGTAGCAGAGAAGACACCAACTTGAATCTTTCCTGGGAGCAGCTGGAAGATGTCATAAATCTGCACATACAACAACAGTGAAGGTCAAAACGCAGAACTTGCATCTGGAACAGAAATTAGAGAAAAGGTACAACTACAATAGAAAGTTGCTTCAAGATTTGTTCAACTTATCAGAATGAAATTGCACAAACAAATCACATGCAGCTTGTCAAGCTAAACATAGTTTAGTAACTAAAGCTCGCCAGACTTAGTTCTGATAACTTAAATTGTTTAAGAGAACTTCTGTAGGTGTCCACATTTCTACATAAAGTTCAACCTGAAATACTTAATACTAACTTTATGTTTCCTTTAAATTCAGTTAATTAATTACAATTATGGAGTCGGATCAAATTACAAGAAGCAAACCATACCATACCACACCATACCATATGAAAAATAAAATAGATGAAGAACAGATTAGAGTGTTGACCTGATCCTTGAAACCACGAGAGAGCATCTCATCAGCTTCATCCAGAACAAACATCTTGATGTTGTCAGGGCGAAGAGACTGCCTGCGGAGCATGTCAAACACACGACCAGGTGTACCAACAACAACATGAACTCCACTTCCAAGAATTCTCTGGTCCTCACGTACAGAAGTTCCTCCAACACATGCATGGACCTTCACACCCAAGTAGTCACCAAGTGCACGCATGACCTTCTCAATTTGCTGTGCAAGCTCACGGGTGGGAGCAAGGACCAAGGCCTGGCAGTCAACCAAACCATAGTCAAGCTGTTGCAGGATTCCAGAACAGAAGGTAGCAGTCTTTCCTGTTCCAGACTGTGCTTGTTGAATAACATCAAGCCCCTTGCAGAAAGGAACAATACCCCTTTGCTGGATGGCTGAGGGCTTCTCAAAACCTATAGATAGAACGAATCATGTGAGATGAAGAATACCAAAGTAACAGGCCAACATGACAGAAGGCAACAGGTAGCAGACCATAAGCATAAATTCCTCTGAGAAGGTTCTCTTGGAGACCCATGTCATCAAAGCTCTCATGAACTTCATCGTAGGAGGTGAAGAACTCCTCAGTCTCACCTTGGCTCCTGTTTGAAAAAAAGGAGTGTAGGTAAGAAAATAATACACATCAAACAACAAAAACAGACTCAACACATGGTTAAATGAAAGCCGCTGGTAACAATGTGAAGAAAATATTGAAGAATGGCAAGGGAAGTTCTCTTACAGCAGCTCCTGCATTTTAGAATCATAATTCTTAGCATCAAACTGGGAACCTTCTGGTGCCATTCCTGCCATGGCTGTAGCAGAAAAAATGAATGTTAGCTACAGAAAGGCAAAACCGCACCCACCACTAATAGTTAGCATTAGTTAACAACGGCCAACTGGAAAGATACAATGTAGAGAATGAAGATACCCATACTGTTCAACAGACTTGCATAATAAGAACACATAAAGCAGACAATTTGACACATATAAGATAACATCAACAAGATTGTATATCACAGGACATGAATACTCAAATGAATGAGACTAAACATAACCAGTGCATTGCAATCAAATGAAATTCAGATTTGCCAAAACACAAATAACACTACAAGGAACGCGCTACTTTAAAGAAGAATGGGAGTAACAGCTATTTCACCGACCTGCCATCCCCTGCTTTTTAGCTTGTCAAGACAAGCAAACACCACCATAACTAAATGTAACCAATCCATCCAGTGTTCAAGATAAGAAGACGCAACCTCCTTCCGCTGGAAGTAGCCTCACACCAGGCAACTACCATGGATTCACAGGGCATCACACACAACTCATAATTCCAGCAGGCAGAAACTAGTCCACAAGTTCATGTAGCTAACTGAGGATAGAGAAACACAGCATAGCACCACCAAGCATAGCTGGATGCAAGTTGGGGGGCATCTACCAGCATAAAGCTCGCTGCTTTTCGCGTGAGGGGATAATAAATCCCCAAGATAACTAAGCGTGTCGCGCGTCCCAGATAAAATCCTACGGAAACAACGTCCTATCGACCGAAACACGCAACAGAACCACCGAATCCATCGAATCCTCGGACGCAGCCAAGCATACTAGGGTTCATTCACAAAGGACGACGTATTATAACCCTATAAGACGGACCGACGGACTTGCACCGCCGGAAACCTAATCCATTCGACCAAATCCGCGCAGATCCAGCCCTGTCGCGGTCCAGATCCGCCCAACCCGGCAGAAAACGGCCGCGCACGCAGATCGGTCCGGCCGGAGCGAAGCGGCGACGAAGAGAAACGAGACACGGCACCTCCCGACGGAGAAAGAGAGAGAGGGGGCGGAGGAGGAGTTGGACCTGAAGCGTTGGGGAGGAGCCGGAGCGGATCGCCTGGGTTGCGGTGCGAGGAATCCGAGATCGAGGTCTCGGATTCGGCGGCGACGAGGGGATTGAGCAGGAGAGAGAAACAGAGGGTTTGGGCGACGGCGGGGAGAGCCGCCTTTTAAGGGGTCCCTTCCGTAGTGGAGCGAGACTCAGCCTCAGGGGGTAGGGTTTCCTCCGCGGGCCCTTCCTGGGCTCTAGGGCCTAGGCCCGTTTCGTTTCGTCCCCAGACCTGTTTTTTTTTTTTACACTTTTTCAAAAGGTGTAATTTTCACTTTTTCTCTAAAAAAGAAGGTATTTTTCACTTGGTTCTTCCTTTTCCTGTCTCGAGAAGTACGAAGCATATTGATTCCTACGAAATCGTCTTGGCGTCATATTTTGGTACGGCTCCTTTCTTCACTAATAATTGGCTTGCGAAATATAGTATTTATTTCTCCGGATATTCACTTTGGTGCCCGGGAGCACCTGCTCCCGGTATTTTCAAAAAAATATAAAAAAACAAAAAACTGGTCAAAAAATTCCGAAAAAAATCATGCACGTACCTGAGTATGCTACGCACCACCGTGACAAATTTCGCACCGAAACGACATCGTATGCTCCCTGAGAAAAAAAGACAAATTTCTGACAGCAAATTCAAATTTTCGGATCTCATTTGCTGTCAGAAATTTGTCTTTTTTCCCCAGGGAGCATACGATGTCGTTTCGGTGCGAAATTTTTCACGACGATGCTCACCATGCTCAGGTACATGCATGATTTTTTTCGGATTTTTCTAAACAGTTTTTGTTTTTTTAAATTTTTTTGAAAATACCGGGAGCAGGTGCTCCCGGGCACCAAAACGCCGCTCTCTTATTTCTCAAGGAAACATTGTGGTGCCAGTTTGGTGCCGATATTTGCAGCGAACCAGACATGTACACCAAAACTCTGCGAGGAAATATCTATGGCTTTAGTAAGCACACAGCCGAATCTTTAGTAAGCACACAGCCGAATCTGGAAAGGAGGGTCATCAGGGCAAGCAGGCATGGTCCTATTCCAACTTTTCCTATGCTTTTAAAAGAAAGGTCCAATCTTCAACAACAACAAAAAAAGGTCCAGCTTCTTTGTTCTATGGCCACAGCCACACATCAAAAAAAAAAAACATCTTTTCTAGCTGCAACGCCCGAGGACGAAGCATATACTTTGGAACCAATAGAGTCCACATGAACCTTACAACAACAAAACAAACAAAATCAAATCCATGTCGTCAATCTTATTTTTCTTCATTGCAAAAGTCTCGAGTACAAAAATAGTAATATCAGACTCAGATACCAACCATATGCAGAACACTATAAAGTCTCTACTTTACAAAGAAAAGTGAGTGGCCACTATAAATAATAAAGGTTACAAATTTACACTAGGAACTGTGGGCTGGTGACTGCCTGGTTGGTGAAGCAAAGCTTTGCTCCTTATTGCCCTAGCAACTCAAAGAATGGTTTCGGCATATTGCAATTACTATTACACGATTGTGTACTATCCCCTGCTGCAGATTGGCAGGGACCATGTTCACCTGGCATGCTTGTTCACGAGCTCAACCAATGCTTCCCTTGCTCTGTGTAATTCACCTCCAGCTGCTCCAACTTCTCAAACTTGAATCCGCGGATCCTCGTCTCTTCCTTCTCTGAGGTGTCCTTGTGGTCAACGTGCTGGATAGTCCAGCCCTTGTTTTCTACGTGACCAGTGACTTTCACCTGCAAACGCACCCGGTAACAACGAATTCATCGTTAAGATGGCAGTAACCACAGAAGTTTGCTAGTTTTTTCTCAGTTACCGGTGTTCTGTATTACCTCTGCTTCATCGACAGAGTTGACAATAAGTGCACCGTCCAAGGAAAGACCGTCGATGACGATGTTCTGGCCATTGATAACCAAAACTGATCTCTGGGAAACTGAGGAGTTTTCGTGCACCTTTTGCTTGACGTCCTTGAATGTAAGGCCCCACCTTGGACTCCAGGTTATGCGTGGCCAAACCTCTACCTCTTGACCGTTGAAAGTGCTGATTACAGGGTCTGATATTTGTGCACAAGCCTGGAAAAGAAGGGGAAAAGGAAGCTTGTTGAGCTGGAGCACAAACAGGGTGAGAAGGAGCAAGTGCCTGCTAGTGTCATCACCTTTCTTAAAATAAGGCTGTTTGCCCTGTAAATTGCCATCTCTCCTGAGGTTGCGCTATGAAAAGGATTGCCTTTTGGAACCTACAACAAAGTGTATCAGTAGACTGGTCAGGTACACAGAAGTACCGAATACAACTACTTAGAAACTGAACTACGACTCTTGCACAATATCTGTATAGCAGTAATCTCATGCAAACTTTAAACTGGGGATAGTAACATCAACGTGCATCGGAACTTTAGCTCTCGGTGAGTCACAACGAGGCAAAGTTGATACTGACAACTAACATGGCTATCAAGATACATACTCTAACTATTGTGGTGCTAATCCCAAAGGTTCGGAACCCAAATAAGTTGAAAGACTTACACCCAATTAGCCTCTGTAACGTGGTGTACAAGCTTATCTCCAAAGTTCTCGCCAACAGGCTCAAGATCATATTGGGGGAGATGATATCTCCAAACCAAAGTGCTTTTGTCCCGGGGAGATTGATCTCGGATAACACAATTCTGGCCTATGAGTTGTCTCATTTCATGCGGAAGAAGAAAAGGGGCGGGAAGAACTATATGGCTGTCAAACTGGATATGAGCAAGGCATACGATCGGGTGGAGTGGCCGTTCTTAAAGGGTGTCATGGAGAAACTTGGCTTTTGTGCATCTTTCGTTGAGGTGGCCATGAAATGTGTCACCACGGTTTCTTACCGTTTCAAGTTAAATGGGCAATTGATGGACACAGTTTTACCAGGGAGGGGATTGAGACAAGGTGATCCCATCTCACCCTACCTCTTCCTTCTATGTGCTGAGGGCTTCTCTGGTTTGCTTCACCATGCAGACATGACCGAGGACATCAAAGGGGATTAATTTGGCTCTGACAGCGCCTGTTGTCAATCATCTGCTATTCGCAGATGACTCAATGTTGTTTATGGAAGCAAGTGTGCGTAGTGTGGTGGCGGTAAACCAAATCCTTCAAATATATGAAGAAAGTTCGGGCCAGCAGATAACCAGGATAAATCCCCACTCAGTTGCAGCCCAAATACACCCCGACACGTCAGGGAAGACATGGTGCATCGATTAGGCCTGGGTACCGAGGCCCATGGAGGAAAATACTTGGGCCTCCCTATGTATGTGGGCCGGTCCAAGGCAGCGTGTTTTGAATGTTTGAAGGACAAAATTTGGCGCCGGATACAGGGTTGGAAAGAGAAATTTCGTTCAAGTGCAGTATTAGTAAGATGGTATGCCGCTATTGGTGGTCCCGACAAGACAATGAAAATAGAATGCACTGGGTAAGCTGGGAGAAGATGAAATTGCCCAAAGCAGATGGAGGGCTTGGCTTTCGGGACTTACACTCCTTCAATATGGCAATGCTTGCTAGACAGGGATGGAGGTTGATCCAAGCTCCTGAATCGCTAAGCTCAAGGGTTTTAAAGCAATGTATTTCGAGGCATAAGCTATGTCTGGCGCAGTATCTTGAAGGGTATATAGCTGCTAAAGGAAGGACTGATCTGGCAGGTGGGCAATGGGAACAATATCAGAATTTGGCAAGATCCTTGGTTGTCGAATGACACGTCGAGAAAGCTTTTAACTGATCTTGCGGGTGGGCAACTTTAGTTCTCGACGTGTCACAACAAGACAAAGTCAATATTTGTACAATAGTAACCTCATGCAAACTTTTAACCGAGGATAGTAACATCAATATGCATATGAAATACAGATTGCACTATAAGACTGCAAAGGAACTTCAGTTCTTGATGTGTCATAACGAGGCAAAGTCAATACAAGCGCTAGGCGCTGATTGAGTATTCTGCCTCCGCTTTTCCCTTTTCTGAAGGATTAAAACGCTAAGCACAATTAAGCGCATGTTTAATCGCAATTAAGCGCCAGTGTTTCGACTCCGCTCAGCGCCTAAGTGTGATTTTATAACCTTACAGACAACCAATATGGCTACCAAGATACACAATTTCACCTGGATCACAATTTCATCAATGCGAGCATAAATTCAGAGCAACACCTCTTCCTACCAATCGTAAATGCTTCATATGCAAAGTTAAAAATGCAGGGAAACTTTAGTTCTCGACAAGTCATGCAAAGTCAATATGACAACTAACATGCCGATCAAGGTACTTCAACCTGGATGATAATTCATCAACTGAGACTAAACTAAGAGCGAGCCCTCTGGTTACTAAGCATAAATACTTCATATGCAGGTTTAGAAGTATATGTGACACGAACTATATAAAATTCAGTGGAAAGGGCAGAAATCATACTTTGGCTGCATCTTCAGGATTATTCTTTACAGGAGCATATGCAAGCCAAGTATCCATCACCTACATTCAAAAGGCAAAGAATGAGAATAAAACAGTAAGGACATGAAAACTTATCAAAAAAAAAGGACAGACCCAGTGCTAGAAGCTCCCACACCAGGTGGGGTCTGGGGAAGGATTATACGAGTCAAGCCTTACCCCTGCAAAGTGCAATGCAGAGAGGCTGAGTCGAACCCAGGACCTGTTGGCACAAGTGGGGAGTACTTCACCACTGCGCCAGGTCTGTCCTTCACATGAAAACTTATCACTCGAGAGAAAACTTTCCCTTTACAGTTACTGCCGCAACTCTACGGTTCAAAACCAGATGGTCTTGACAAACAACATAGACATGTAATACAAACTTCTGCCGGGAGACTACAGCTAACACAGAGAATCCAAATCCATCTCATCTATGTGGCATACAAAGTGCACCATCTTGAGTCTGGAGAGCTCATATGTAGGTGATCACTGTATACTAATTACATACACCAGCATTACTAATGCCAGATTGGATTTTGATTCACCACATGCAACATAGTAGGATTCAGAAAGACCAAAGTGAAGGAAGTAAAGGTAAGCAGCATGCTTCTAGTGCAAGATATAAATCAGCAGGTTATAAAGTTGGTCAGCTAGCAAAAGTCATTCTTCCAAGAGAGGCCTCAGCTGTAAACTGTTCCTTACCGTAAAACCAACTTTCGCTGTTGGAGGTAGTGTTTTTGGATAGTCTTGCATCATGCACTCAAGACGAGTGGAGGATTTAAAAGCTGTCTTGGTAGAGTCAGTATACCTAAATGGATAAAATTATGACAGTAGAATAAAATTAGAATAAAGTATCCAAGTTGTGGTCAACAGAACTCACAATAGAACATCAGGATATATTATCACCATTAGGCGTTTATTATAAGCAGCACTTCCAAGATTAGTAGTAAACTCTTAATCAATGATGCATCTAGGAAGATAGTACTCCCTCTGTTCCCTTTTATAAGACGTTTGGGCAAGCTAATTAAGCCTGCCAAAACGCTTTGGAATGGGCTGGTCTAAACAACATCAAACCACGGGTGAGCACCTCACTAAACAGATGGTGGCTAAACAATGAGAGAAGACTCCAAGGGAATGATCGGAAAAAATTCCTTGCCATCTTCATGTTGGTTACCTGGACAGTCTGGTGCGAAAGGAACAAGAGGGTGTTCGACAAAGTGTCCAAGCCTATGCAAACTATGGTCCAAAACATTAAATCTCAGGCTCTCCAATGGGCGGTGGTCAGCAAGGGTCATTTATCCTTCCAGTAGTCAGCCTGTAGTGTTTTCCTGGTCTTTGCTCTTTGCTGTTTTTTGCATTCCTTCTTGCTGTAGGTCGCTGTGGGTCGAGTTTGTGTTTTGGGGTCGCTGTACTAAGGTCTTCTCTGACCTGAAACTCTTCTTTCTTAATATATTACATGCAGCGCTCGTGCATGGTTCAAAAAAAAAAAACACATGTTACTGGGCAGACAAGATAACTTTATGTACACCTATCGGAGTTCAATAGAGGAACTAATTTTATAGCAGGTGGTGCACAAAGTGACAACAAAAAAAGGATTCACAATAAATCAGGTTAAAAAAGAAAGAGAAAAAGGCATTCTCCCAATCTTAAATGACCACTGACATGAACAACTTCCACAACTGAATGGAAACTGGACGCATACTTGTTGCAATAATTATAGCATTGTAAAAAGAAAGTCAATGGAGCAAATGGGCAGAATTATTACTTTGGATTTACAAATTCAGAAATGGCACCATGTGTTTTCTTGAGTTCCTCAATGTACGGTCCAAGCTCCAGTATCAACTGCAAAAGTGCATCATAAAGTCAGCATAACAGGTGAAGCTCCCAGACAAGACATTATGCATACTAAAAGAGAGTTTTATTCCTTTTTAGAACAATGGAGAAGATGTAAAATGCTCGTCAACAGTTATACTGAAATTTTATGCGACAGAAACACCCACGATATCTCGTAGTGGTGCTGATACTGCACTACAAGATCACACTAACGATATTAATAAACAGGCCATGTTAAGCATCATGTTTTCGGTATTTGAGACCCAGTTAAGCAAAGAATCATGTGAAAGTTGACAAATCCCTAGTATTTAACATATCTGTTACCTGGTTTATATTTCCAGGGTATGGAGAATAGCCTGTTTCAGAATTTGCATCCCCGTCAGGATGCCCAGTTGCACGAAGGAGTGGATCAAGCTGATTGTACTCAACATTGATCACCATTGATCTACCTACACATAAAAACAGAGCCAAGTCAAATCTTAGAAGAACAAAACAGTTGAACAGAAATTAAAAAAATACCATGTCAAAATCCATTCTTCGGTCACAATGGATAGAGTAAATACACAGTATAGAACAAGCTGAAGAATAGGGATTTTGCATAAAACTTTTAAAACAATTAATCCTTTTTTTGTTGATTTCAGAGTACTGATATATTCTACAATCACTATTGATTCTAGAAAAGCGTGAGAATTAACATAAATAGCGCACATGAAATGAGGTGAATGTAGCAATTTACCATCAGCATGAGTAAGTTTGGTTATTCCACCAATGGCTTCCTTAGCCTTTCGAGGAACTGCGAGAGAATTAACATTGTAGCCCTTGGTGGAACTGACACCTAATGCTGATGGTATCGCCTACAAAAAGATGGTTTAACTAAGTTCAGGGCACCCTACAGTATTCCTAATTAGAATACAGTCGGAAAAGGCATTGTACAAACATTAAAGAGCAATCCATTTGTGTCCTGGAAAAAGAGAACCCATTTCCGCCCTGTATTCTTCCTGTCAAAAGAATGTGAAGTATCAAAAAAAAAGTATTCATAAGATTTCTGTGTACATGGTTGATCTTTGATGGATTACTTTACTAAATTATTTCAAATTGGATCGCTGATAACAATTAATTTTCTTCAAACAAGCCAACTCGTTTGATTGACAATGTTTCTTGAGTGAGAAATTATAGCCAGTTCTTGAATCAAAAGGCATACCATTGCTCAAGTAATCCGCTTGAATAAAGAAGAGAATGAACATCTCCATGCCCATGTGGCTTTGTCTGCCGATCGCAAAAACCAGAAGTAAGAGAAGTTCAAGAAGATAAACATAACAATAAGACGTCATACACTTTAAACCACATTATTAATGATCATTGCATCAAAATTAGCAACCTGGATCTTGTACTTGTCATCTGGATCTAGTGCAAGCCTTGCATCATTGTCCGCTAGACAAGCCACTTTTTCCTGAAACAAATCAGAATAAGTCAGCACCAAGAGTAACAGCATTATATGTTTCCCCCCTAAGAAGCACATGATAGAAAAAGCAAAATAAAAAGAGACCTGCTTTAGAATTTTCACTTGTGATGGTTCCATTCCAAAATAGGAGTTTGATTCCAAAAGCTTTATGGTCAGTGCATTTGTATCATCTGAAGTCATAATAACAAATGGGATCTTTGTATGGCATTCCCCTGCACAATCAAGGAATGAAAAACTAATCAGTTAAGGAAATATCTGATTTTGTTTTTCTTGAGGCCTGCCAATGTACACAAATTCTAAATAATGAAAAAAAAAGTTACAATCATGCCAGATGAGCCATTAACAAGAAAACCAAAATATTCGTTTCTATATCCAACATGTTATCTAAACTCTATCAGGTTAGAAAAGGAGAGGTACAATACTATTCTATCAATTTAGAATAGTATATTCTAACATTTTATCTAAAGCTCTAAACCAGAATTTAGAAATCAAAGACCAAGGAATACTGGTTTACACTTAACTTATCTGATTCAGGTATTTAGTTTGGCCTAAGTTCTGGTCTAGTCTATATATGTAAATTATATCTAGATACAATGTTGTGTCTCAGCCTCAAATACTTAGTCATATGTACTTAAGCAACATCCCTTTTTTCATACAAACTACAGCCCTTCAAGCTACTTCTACAAAGCTCATGTCAGCTCATTCGACAAGTCACACCAACCAACGAGAACTATAGTAGAGAAAACCCTTCCAGATAATCATTGTACAGACTTGACAGTTCATTTCAAGAAAAACCATTAAATTATTGAAAAAAGTAAACATTAAAACAGTGGAAGTATCTACTATGAAAACCAAAATACTGTTAACGTATTATAGAATTTTTGGTATTAAAAATTGATCAACAATTAAAAGTATCATAGAAATACACAAAAGTATCAGAGAGGAAAGTAATCAACAATGACACTCATCCTAATTATTCTAGCAAGTGGCTAGTCTATTGCACATGTCCCACAGTATCGTACCCTCCAGTTTGCAGCTGACCTCTTGTAAAGCCAGAATAGACTCTATATAATGTTGAAGAAAACATTTCCCAGTGGTTGTCTCCCTGGGGAGTGCTACCTGTGCAATGAAATAACTAATGAAATAGGTGACATGGTACTTTCATAAGATTGCTTGAAGTCAAGGTCATCCAACAAAACAATATACACAGGGAATTATTTAAATGTTACCAACCATAAGACCCAACAAATGACCTGCTTGACAGTCATAAAAGTTCATAATGGGCTCCTAAGGCCAAAGCTAGTGATACTCAAGCATTCTTGTTCCTATGCTAACTTGTAAAATTTGTGCACCTTGCTGAACTGTGGAAATGGATTTTTGCATTTCATATTGTTCATTATGCTTCCGTAAAATTGGTCTGTGAATAGTGTTTTAAACTTTTATTTTCTATGTTTGGCACAATGTGCGATAGTGCTAAGCAGCAATGAAGAAAAAAACTGTAGCATCATAAACATATGGTAGTAAACATATTCTAATAAAATAACCTATACCACAGCATGACAGCAAGACACTAGATCTGCTTAGATCATCTGCTTCCCTAGAATTCCTAAATTAAGAACTAATGTGGATACATCAGATGTCTCTCTATATTCACTTCTTTAAGCTTCTTTTACCACATCCCTTACACCACCTGTACATCCTAAGTTATTTAGATTTTGTCATTTAAATTAAAATTTGATATGCATAAGTTCATTAAAAGTAATATTTTGGCATAGCATTGTCACTAAGTTAAGCGGTGGTGCTAAGCTTTTCATCTTAGCACCTATCCTCGCATCCCTTAGCACTAGTGTTAGCAAATTCCTCTCACCTTTAGCATCTGCTTAGCATCTAGGGATGTGGATGCTCTAAAGCATCTAGTTGAATAGCTAATTAACGGATACCTGCTACCAAATAGTTTAACTGTGATGCGTCAACTCCATTCATGGCTACAAGTTTTCTATTAGGAACTCGAGCCACATTACCTTAATTCCTTTGTAACCAAGTCTTTCACCAAGCCCACCAGCTACAAGAACAAATGCAGCATTCCGTGCTTCTTTTACCCCAGCTGCTTCCAACGAAAGGAAATTGTCATCACCAAAGGTCAATACTTCCCCCGAGGGAACCTGAAAATACAGTCACCCTGTTAACACCATGTAGTCTTTCACACAATAATGAGACGTATCAGTGCACAATGGTTCAGACTTCAGAGTAGAAAAGGAAGAAGCAGTTGAGGATTTCGAATTGACAGTTGAGATCACATACAACACAAGAAAGTGAATCTGAAGACAAACTAACATGGTTGACCGAAAAATGACGCATGGCAAGACTTACAGAAGGCGTGAAACCGTCATATGGATTTTGTCCAGCCCTGGAATCTGCTAAAAGCTTTTTGGCATTCTGGATGTATGATGCCAGCCCACCAGGATAGCTTGAATGAAGTCGAAGAACCTATATAATGCAAAAAATTAGCAGAAAAAGAACAATACTTCCAATAGAAAGCTAGTAGTAACAGACAAGTTCAGAGGTGCCTCTGATATTAAAATTTCCCACAACAGAGTAACTATCTTCTGTTAGGTGTTGATCTAAAAGAATATCTTCTGGTAGGTCGTCAGTAGATATAGTCTATGGACCCATGAGAAGTATGCACACATCCAATTGACACTTACTGAAATATTTCATGGATACAACAAAGACAGACCTGGTCAAAGAAGCTTTTTTCTTGTCATCATCGACACCGGGTTCTGGCCAGTGTTCGAACAAGTGGCCCTGGCCTTCATTCAGCAGCATCTTGGCAAGTTCAACCTGCAACCACCAGGCCGCAAGTATTACAGAACACATTTTAGACGAAAAATATTACAGAACACTCAAGCCCAAACCATCGTGCATAACCCATCGCCTCGTGTAAGATCGACTGAGTGTAATGTCTGCCCAGTCAAGTTCAATGTTCAGATTTGAGCAGGATGAAGTACAGTGGGGGCAAAATCGCAGTTTCCAAAAAAGCCATCTTAATTCTGAGTGGGACATATCCAAGGCCAGCAAGCCATCACCATCACCACGTGAGGGAACTAGACCGCAGCGAGCCGAGGTAGTTGCTGCCCGTACCGTACCAGCGTTAAATTATTACTACGGAGTACTATTATTATCGGATCAGATAGTGCGCCAAATCCTAAGAAGGAATTCGCCAGCGCCGTCCGTAGCATTACGTAACTCGAACTGAAATTTCGCGATTGCGGAGTACAAAGTACTGTGAAGTGCCGAAAAAGCAACTGGATTTGCAACGGGAGTGGCAAGCAGGGGCCGAGTTGGTTATTACCTGGTCGTGGGAGAGGAGGTGCAGGCTCCGCCGCAGCGGTGGGGACGGGTCGGCCCACTCGTCGCCGCCGCCGGCGGAGATCCCGAGCGCGGCGACGACCTCCGCCGCCGCGTCGATGACGCCGGAAGCCATCGCGTGAGGAGGTGGGGGGGGGAGGAGAAGGACGACGGGGATGCGGTGGCCTGTGTCGTGGAAGGAAGGGAAGTCAGCCACGGGCGAACCGTTTGCTGGCTGCTGCGGTAGCGTCTGTTCCGTCGGAAGGATGGCGAGATTTGCTGGGTTGGACGGATGGAGACGGGCACGTGGGGCCAGGCTGTCAGCTTCGGGCGTAGACTGTTGAGTCGTGTTGGAGACCTCGCGTGGGCCTGGCCGTTTTTTTTTTTTGAGTTTATACCGTGCCTTGCAACGGAGAAAAATTGCAATATAGATACGCAATTAAGTGATAACTTGAATTCAATGATTGATGGGGAAAACAGTCAGTGGAAGGGACCTATCCAAAGTTTTAAATAGCAAGCTAAGACATTTAGCGGCAACCTGTGAAAAAAGTTATACCGCCGTTAAATTGACGCTATAGCGCGCTCTTTAAGGGGTTTTAGTGCATTGTTGCGTGTTAATGCACTTAGCGACATGGTGAGGAAAACGCTATAGCTCTCACAAGCACAGTTTGAACGACCCCCACCCATCGGAGAAAAAAAAACACATCGACCCATCCATCCTGAAACTCACCTACCATTGTCTAACCTCCCGACTTCTTCCCTCCTGATCTAGTACCATCGGTCTCACTTCCCACCACCACAGATTTGCCGCACCGCCCTCCACTGGATCCTGCATGGTGCCGCCTCCCACATGCTCCTTCACCGTGAGATTGCATGTTACATTTAGGTGAAATTTTAAGAGAATTACTAATTTTTTAGTTTCATGTTTACTGGAAATAGTTTTCTATTTGGAAATACTTGAGAGCGAAAATAAGGAAGCAACAAATATCGTGTACATGTATTTAGGATTGCTCTATTGTGGGGAACGTGGAACGCACAAGAAGCAGGTCCCACATGTCATTGATTTGTGTGAGGGAAAATGGAAAAAAAGGAGTTGGATGCTCCTAAGTGCTAATGCACAAGCCTCATGGGCCCTCTGAAGGGTAAGGCGTTGGCCTTCTCCTTGCAACGCAAGGGAGGAAAGTGGATCGATGCCTTCCTACGGCCTCCCATTCGCCAGGGCGCGCCACCATGACCTTCCCTCCACCAAAGCTCGCCGCCCCGGTCTCTCCTACTCCGTAAATCCATTGTTCCGGATAACGCACATCAATTGATCCAAGACATCCCTAAAAACATGCTCTGTATGCATGAAGAACAAATGCAGAGACTC